>CM070100.1:5909486-6401986 GCA_036178185.1 Liparis tanakae | reverse complement strand
ACAGGACAGGGTCAAGACAGTACAGATTAAACTATTACCATTATGATGTTAGTGGGACTCGAGGGTGGAATCATGAGCAGCAGTTATGAATACCAGGTTTCATGGAGAACAGTTAAAATGACGTGCAGCTGCCGAAGAAGAAAGGGGAGAGAAAGGGGGAGAGAGGAGGGGGCTGAGAGGTAGGGGATGTGTGATTGCAGGCCATGTGTTCAGTGACTGTGTGTAGGTGTTAGGGGATATTTTGGCTGCAGCAGGGGGATTCAGGCATGAGAGAGGCCTTCGTCATATAATAGGATAATGTTTTATCTCATCGGAAGAAAGGGGGGAGGATAGGGGGAGAGGAGAGGAGGGGGGTGTAATGAGAAGGGGAAGGGAAGGCTGATTATTTGCATGAGTCGTTCTGGCATAGCTGTCCACCCACAAAACTTTACAACCATTTTGACATGTGTAGTCCTCACGCTCACACACACACACACACACACACACACACACACACACACACACACACACACACACACACACTAATAATGTGTGCACAGGGTCTGGTCAGACAGGTTAAGACAAGCAGTTGGGACTTCTTTAATTATATAACATCTATTCACGTAGGGAATTATGTGTTTGTCCTTTAGCTACAAGAGACTGCATGTCTGTCAGTGAGTGAGTGTGTGTGTGTGTGTGTGTGTGTGTGTGTGTGTGTGTGTGTGTGTGTGTGTGTGTGTGTGTGTGTAGTCAGTTAGAAAAGGCTTTTTGATGAAGTCACTATACTGGTTTAACTGCCTTAATGAATCATTAAACTGAACATTGGGTGGACCATTATACCTTTTGTTTGTATTGTCTGGCTCTTCTTGAAGCTGTGATATGCATGTAGAGAGCTATTAATCCCTCTTGAGTTAGTGGATGCGTTCCTTGGTACTTTATTTGCTGAATTATGTTTTGCATGCGCTGTGAAGGCGCAACGCTAAAGGAAGGCCATGCAGGGAGAGCGACAGCGCGCATGCGGGTAAGCGTTTATCTCCTGGCAGGCCCAGGGCATCGATCACCGCATTGATGTCACTTTGTCAACGCCGCGTTGCTCTTTGTTGGCCGCGCTCCACATGCAGGGTGGTAATGTCGCCGGAAATTAGTCATTTTAGTGCACAAGCCTGAGTGACCTGTTTGAGTCTGTGATTAAAGCCCCACTATGTTGTTGTTCCATTGTAGCGCCCCCTTCAGGTATTTAACGTTTTAAGATTTTGTAGACGCCCAGTCGCAGCCGGTAGTACCCGGAGTTACTTCGACCTGCTTTCTGGCAGTGATTACGCAACGTCACATAGTCCAGTCCACGCTCCAGGTGACTTTTTATTTGCTCCGCTACGCGACGCATAGAGACAGAATGACACGCTTCTGTGGAGACGATCAATAACAGACGTTTAGTTTAATAAAAGAACAAAGACGTCTTTAAGAAAGGGACCTGACATTACTTCTGCTGTCATCTGGAGGATAGAGAAAATTACAGGGGGGCGGGCGGAGATTTTTTTTTTTTACTCAATCTCAAAAGAACCATATGCGTCACCATAAGAGCCATATATGGCTCGAGAGCCAGAGGTTCACGACACCTGATCTGTCGTAACTGGGTATTTACGACACTGTAGTAAACGTTAAATACCTGAAGGGGGCGCTACAAGGGAAAAACAACATAATGGGGCTTTAAATGTAGACATACACATGTACACATGTAGATTTCACGGTTAAGGTAAACCAATGAGTTCAGATTGGGACTTTAAAATGACAATGAAATCCAATATTTGGGGCAGGGATGTCTATGTGTACAGATTGTAAAGCACTCTGAGACAAATTTGTAATTTGTGAAATTGGGCTATACAAATAAACTGAATTGAAAAATGATACTTTTCTACATTTTTGTATATATTAAAATGTTATATCTTTTCACTTCCTGGAAAAGCATTGGATCTTTTCTGGTGTGAATTAAAAAGTCCCAGCATTAAACCATCACATGACCCTTTACCTCTCCTGTAATATGACTACCTCTGTTTCCACATAATTGTGAATAATGACTGATTTATGTTTTTGCCTGAGCACAATGTTTCAATGGAAACACATCAATTATGAAGGTCAGGTAGTCTCAACAGTATACTCTCTCATTGGGACTTAGTTTTGTGGAGTTTGTCTTCCAAAGACTGAACAATGAAAAATAAAAAAACTGAACAAGGACACCATTGTATTTTATTAGTCCCTGTACCATGAGTTATGTTATGAAAATATTGAAATGTTTCCCCATGAAGATTAACATTGAAAATGAACAAATTGATTCCTAGAATAACACAAAACAGCACAACCCGGGGCTCCAGCCCCAGGTTTAAGTCGTCTCGCTGAAGGACAAGTCGTTGACCCTCGACTGCATAATATCTCCCTCAGTCAACGGAAAATATGTTTGACCCTCACACTCGTTTGTGAACATTTGATGCCTGACACATTGCAGATTACGATGACGTGTTTCGGATGAATCAATCGAGGAGCTGAAGTGGTGTGAACCCCTTCAGGCAGAGCCACACTGAACCTGAACAAGTCAAGATCAATTGGACTTGTGAAACACTTTTAAGTCATGTGCATAAATATCTCCAAAAATAACGTTCTGTTGCTTCATTGTAATGTTGTTCAGTACCTGATGCGACAGTTTCTAGTAAAAGCTGCAGATTATTATGATGTGAAATAGGGATTTATTTCATGATCTTTTATTTCATGCTCTATTAAGCATCTTTGAGTATTATGAAAAGTGCTATAGAAATTGTATTATTATTATTATTATTATTATTATTATTATTATTATCAATAATAATAATGCTCACTGGTGTAATTTAAGTGGCAATTGAGCTAAAAATAAAGATTCTGAGAAATTTCCAATGTTGCTTGTTTTCATTATCGGAATTCTCCCACAAAACCAAACCTTATTTATTCCCCCCAAATAACTGAATGTATGCAGTAGAACGATTCCTTCTTGTCTGGATCAGTAATAGATGATTCCCTGTCATGTTGGACTGAACCCGTGTGCTCAGTAGAAACCGAACCAACGGCGGCCACACGTGCTTCATCGCCTCTAATCTACAGAGCCATAAAACACGGGAGAAGACGAGAGGAAACGTCCAGCTGTTTGGGAAGGGAAGCGTCCAGCGCGGTGCGATACTCGAGCAGTTAGCGGCGAGCAAACAGCTTTGATTAAGTGTGAGTGTGTGGGCCGGCGTGCGTTGCCTTCAGGCTCTTTTCTCTTTTCACAAATCACGATAAGAACTCACACACAAAAAAAGACCTCCGCTTCCACACGAGTGGAAGAGGGTTTTGTTGAATCCTCTGAAGGCCCACGCAGGGTGTCAGCCGCAGTGTGTCGCAGGTGCAAAGATATGTGCCTGATATGGAGGAAAGCCTAATGGGCTTGTCCTTTGAACTCATTTTACATGCAGAGAAACTGAGTCAAGGAATAGCTAACTTAGGGCGGCTCAAGTCTTTCAAAGTCGATTTTGCGAAGAGCCGGACTAACGAGTCCATTTATTACCGCCGTGTTTGCTTTGTCAGAAACTGAGACTGTCGTGTTGGCTTGTGGTTTGAGGGATTGGTCATCTTTCTCTTGTTAGTCACTGCAGAGTGATGCTAAAACTCCCTGACAACTCATTTACATTGTTGTGTTTCACATGAGGCAGCGACCAGGAATCCAAACTGGACCGAGTCCATTAATATATAGTCGCTTGTGATTTTGAATAAAACAAGAGTTCCCCCTTTAAAGCAGCAGCTGAAACCACTTAGGAGCGTTTCGCTCTTTGGGTTTTCATTTTCAAGCGTTCGATTTCAAAATGAGAGATTATGTTGTGTTTCAGGTTTAGCGGCACGCCGGCGAAGCACGCGGCGCTGATTCTGTATCGATTAGGAGCCGTCAGCTTCACAAGAGTCATGAGGTCGATGTCAGGAAGGAATCAATTGGCTCGGGGACAACGCGTCTCTTTAACACCCCGTTCTCTGAGCCTGGTTATCAGACTGAATTCAAACGTTACTTTATTGTTCAATCTGACATTTCTGTGTTTAATAAGGATTTCTATTTCGTCCAAACTATTCAGAAGTGATGACCGACATATCTTTCTATATATAAGACATTTAGATACGATATCTCTTAGAAAGCATGTTCATTTAAGAACTTTTGTTTGCGTGTGTTGAGTTGTATAGTCGTATCAATGCTATCTGAACAATCTGATCTGTGTCAATATGGAGGTTAAGATTTAGGATTTCCTCCAACTCTGACCCAGTGAGGACTAATGTGGTCATTATGTCACAAATATAGGATGACATATGAACAATGTAAGCATGTAATGCATTACAGTTTGCCCTTTTAGTTTTGAGTATAGCTCTATTTGTAGAAAATCCACACTTAAAATTCCTCCTGACATATTTGTAATGAGCGGTCCAACCGCTGTGACAGTTACAGTTTAACCAAATTGGGTAAAAATCCTCAAACCTTGAGGCCCTGATAATTTTACTATACATTTGGTTAAGTGGTTTGATTGGTGGTCAAATAAAATCTGCAATTAATCGAACCACAATCTGAGTGTTCCCGGGGCCTCTGGGGTCCCTGGGGGACTCGGGTCCTGCTACCAGTTCCCCTGTTTGTGGAGTTAATAATTCATCTTCAGTTGGAGCTAATGTTGAGCTGAGTGAAATGCTTCCTCCTCAGAGGGCTTCACTCACAAACACACGGGAGGCAGCGAGCCGCCATGGCGCCGGGCTTAACCATCCTGGGGTTTGGAGGTTTGCTCCAGAACATCAGAGATCCAGCAACCAACATGGGGACCGATAGACAAACATGTCCGAGGTCCAGATGGAGCTCAGGGTGAAGTTCCAGTGTTTGTCCTCACAGCAACTCCCTCATAGTGTTCCTCTCTGTCCCACTTAAAGGTGCAGTCCGCCGTACTTCACATCAGCAGCCACGATGAGGCTCCGGTATGTCAAACCTCCAACATTTTCGAACTGATGCATCGGCCCGAGGCTACATTTTTTTTAAATGAACGTAGCGTCTTTGAATTAAACCCTCTGGGATTTCTGATATCATCTTTTTAAACGTTTTGATAACATATCAGCTGTGCTGGTATCACTTTAATCTCTGAAAACAACATGTTCTATTCTGAGAATATTGGGAATAGTTGACTTTGGAGGGAGTTTGCATGTGTGTGTCTATCCGGGTTCCCCGTAGTCCTTCTATTGGTCTTCTGAGTGGGTGGTCTGTTCCAAGAGAGGAGCACTGGAAACATTATACCTACACACAGACACACACACTCACACACACACACACACAGAGGGAAACTGGGAATCACACCAACGCAGCACAGCAGAGGGTGGAGCAGGCAGGAGCCTTCTTCCAGATGTGTGACATTAATTTAGTTGATCCAAAACATGAACCGGTAGCTCCCACTCACTCATCACAAGTGTGTGTGTGTGTGTGTGTGTGTGTGTGTGTGTGTGTCTAACATTCATCCTCACTTTTTAATATTTTCACACGCAGAAATAAGCCTTCAAGTCGATATTTCCTGTACAATTTGTACGATTTATAGAAAGAGGGACTCATGATAAGAAAAGAGAAACAATAAGAGAGAATAAGATCCCCCCTCTTGAGCCTTAGGTGGAAGAAAAGATGGAGCGGACTAAAGGGAGATGAGGTGTGTATATAAAAAAATGGGGGTAAAGATGAGGAGCGGAGCAGGTTATGAGAACAGGCTCCACTCTGACCCGTGGAGCTGCGCCCCTGGACTTTCAAACAATACTTTCCACTGGGGAAAAGAGGGGGATACGGTGCATGGAAAGACAAAGAGAGAGAGAGAGAGAGAGAGAGAGAGAAAATGAAATTAAATCAGAGGAGCGGAGGAGGAGAGAGAGAGAAGATGTAGGAGGACGGAAGTGGTTGATTGGGTCCCCCCAGAGATTCTTTTGTTTAGATTGTTCTGCATTTCACTTCTTTCACTCTCTCCCCTCCACCTCCCTCTTTTCTGACATCTGAGGTAGATTACAACAGAGACCCTGGGTCACATTTATGACTTAAATCAAGAACATATGGTGTGTGTCTGTGTGGGTGTGTGCGTGCGCGCATGTTTGTACGTCCATTTCAATGCAGTGGGATTCCCCTCCGGTCCCGGAGCGGTGGTCAAATTTATTTTCTTGTCCATTGTCTCTTGCTGGGACATCAAAGGCCTATTGTTTGTTGATCAGCAAGGGTGCTGCAGGTTACTCGCAGGTCCCGGGACAGGAACGCTCTGCCTCTCCTCCACATCTTCCCTCCTTAGCTCCTTTTTGATGAAACTGAATATTTAAAGCCTGTCGGATCGCCGGGAAAAAAAAAAATCCCCCGAAGAGGAGGATCAGCGCATGTTTCTATTTGAAAAGATTAAAATGTGGTCATGTCTCATTCGTTTCATTTAGGCCTTGGCGAGGTTTTAATGCACCACAAACGCCACTCTCTATTTGCACAGCATGGCCTCACTCTTCAAAAAAACTGCTTTAACACAAACCTCATGGACAGAGAAAACTAAATGAGCCACATATTTCGGTTGCTGCCACACTCACAAGCCCGGAAATCCAGTCATTGCGCGGAGGTAAGAGAGGTAAAAGATGGATTCTCCTCATAAACTTCAGCACAAGAGCACATCTGTAAAATTGTCATTCGACTTTATTAGGATCAGTTTCACTCAGTTGAAGAAAAAACAACTTTTGTCTTTGGAACGTTTAACTAGGAAGAAAACAAATCTACAAAATAAGTTGTTGGAAGGACAATATATAAAACAATGGCATCAAAATATCTTCGACAAGAAAACAAAACCAAAAAGAAGAAAAAAGGCTCAAATATTTTTGGATGCAGGGCATTTTCCTCTTTTTGCCCTTTTGTTTACAAAACAATAACAAAAGAGGGAAACAAATCAATAGTTATTTACAGTGCATATATTTACATTAAGGCATTTTTTGCTGGGGAGAAAGATGGTTGATCTAATACAACCCTCGCTTCTACACAATCAAATAAATAGTCAGATTTACCATGAAACATTACAGTGCTATATTATCTTGATGCTACCTGCAGTGAATGAACAAATACAGTTATAGGTGCAGGCAAAATCACACCTTCAAAATGGACATACAAACGCACATTAAAAGGACGACGTGACATATTCTCAAGTCATTCTTAAAACAACAGCCTAATGCGGCGCACGGTAAGGGAGGTCTCGATTCGACACAATCTTTTTTTAACGGTGAAATGACTTCAACCGAAGTTACTATTCGCCAAAAAAATACTAAAATGGGTTAAAAGTTTCGGAGTTATTCCACAACAGCTCTACGACACCAGTTGCGATTTTAAAGCAATTTTGTATGCTTCTGTTGCAAAACGAAAATGCAAATAAGGGACAGGGATGTCTATGTGTACAGATTGTAAAGCACTCCGAGACAAATTTGTAATTTGTGAAATTGGGCTATACAAATAAACTCAATTGGATTGAATTGAATACATTTCCATCAACTGGTTTGGTGAGAATACACATCAGTACTTGGCGGTGTGTTCGCTCTACAAGTGGCTAAAGTCAAAAAGTTAAAGTAGAAGTCAGCTCCAAATGACTTTCAATTCATTTCTTAACCTCTATCTTGAAAGCCCTAAGAATACATGTCCAAATATTTTTTTGCATTTAGCACATCAATGTCTTTTTTGTATTTTCAAATTTGGTTAATGAGATATTTTAAAATATGCCTAAACATATGTTTCTGGAAACACAGCGACTTTCTATCAAAGAGGGAATACTGCACGAAGGACTGAAATATGACGACGCCTCACGTTATGTTCAGTTTAACACAATTACTTTCTTCTTTTTTTTACGAGGACTGTTGATTTTGTCTCCCATCACTTACACTGAAAACGTTTTGAACAGGAAAGGCTTGCAAAACAAATAATTCTTGCAAAAACCACACGTGCATGTTGTTTTAAGAAAGACTATGAACAAATGTGAACTGATCCATTAATGAAACACACGTCCATGTTCGACTGACTGATGGAGACCAATTGTAAGTTAGTTGTGTACAGAGTCAGAGTGAACGCCCCCAGAGAGGGGGCTGACATTTTTAATTAAAAAAGTTCCACATGAACTCAGGATGTCTGTGAAGTGGTCTGGCCTGTTGAATCACAATGCATGATGGGTAAACCTCGTCATCTAAATATTAAATTCATTTCAATAGATTGAGAATTAAAAAAACAGCATTACGTGTGTTTTAAAAGGACGACATTGATCACATCTCTGCTACCACTGAACAAAACCACATACATCTGAGAAGGAGGCACTTAATAAGGTGTTGGTGATGAGGATGTTACTTTGGTTAAAACATTTTGAACACCTTTTAAAGAAAAGAAGAAGAAAAAAGGCTGGATGAGATGTACAGTAATTGTATTTTGAAGATGCTCAAAAACTCATGTGCATCAAACACGGTGAATTCAGTTTGAACTGAATGATTCTAGAACGTGTCGACCGGTTCCGTTTACATTTCTCTGGTTGGAAAGCCACCAACAGACAAAATGAATAATTCATCACCTAATTGCTGCTCTTTAGCAACAGTCCACCTTCCTCTCTTTCTCCGTCGTCCTCAGATCTCCTCTCGTTAAAAACTAAAATCCCTTCATCTCCACCCCGCCCTCGTTTTTTCCTGCACTATCTCCCCTCTCTCCAGAGTATAAATGCCTTCAATTTTTAATGTCTGAACAGCAATGATGTGTGTGAGTGTGTGTGTGTGTGTGTGTGTGTGTCGTTCACAGACATCCAGTCCAGTAGTGATAATGATTGTTCCAGTGGTGAATGAGACACACGGGCCAAAAAGACGTATATGACCAATTCTAGTGCAAACCAAAGGATTTGGCTAAAGGGAAGAAATTTAAAAAAATGATGTTACATTAGTTATGTGAACAAACTAACAAACCAAGGAGTAAACAAAGATTTGGCTCGACTAGTTTTACAAAAAAACAACAACAAAAAGCCAGTTCTATGTTAGAGAAACCAGACGAAAGATGTAAAAGTTTTGAGTGCTTTCATTCCAGTCACTCCAACGAGTCCAGTTGCACTGGACACACATTTTTGAAGTGACCTTTCCCTTTTTTTTCCGAGACTATTTTTTCTTCTTTGTGTCCGTCCAAAGAAAAATATATACCAAGTATACCTGGAGGTTCGGAGACATGGACTTCATGTGTCCGTCCCCTTTCTACTTTCCGACCTCTGACGCGCCCCCCCCTTTGGGTTAAGAGCGACACGCTCCTTAGGCTATCGCACCGTTTTCGGCGCAGGATAGCAGCACCGGGAGCGGCCGCGGTGTGCGCACCGCCGCTGTTGTGGGAGATGTCGCGAGTGCGTTATGCGTGTCAAGATAGTGCTTGTGTATTTTGGAGTGTGTGTGCGACGCTGCTAGTTCTGGTGTCTCTTCATGTGCAGGGCGAGGTGGTCGGATCGGGAGAAGGAGCGCGAGCAGACGGCGCACTGGAAGGGTTTGGCGCCCGTGTGCTTTCGGAAATGGCGCGTCAGCTCATCCGAACGTGCGAAGCGCCAGTCGCAGCTGTCCCACGTGCACCTGTACGGCTTCTCACCTGCAAGGACGGGAGGAAAAGAGGGAGTTAGCGCAGAAAAAAAGAAGAAACTGAGCACAAAACAGCGTTTTTTTATAAATCGCCCCATCACCAGAAGAATAACGTGTCAATGCGTGATGACTAAAAGACGTGCCCTGAGTTACAGGATTCATGCAGTGGGGCGGAGGAACTGGGGGAACCGGCTTTACAGAATAGTCCAGTTGTCTAACAACACACAGTCATAACACTGTCAGACATTCATCAGGCGCTGCCGATGCACAGGTTTCCCACGGCCGACTCCTTCATACTGCCGGGACGCTCTTTGTCTCGGCGCCGTTCTCTTTCGGCGCAATCTCCTCTTTAACTCCGTCATTCCAATAATGTACAGCGACAGGCACTTTGTGGAAGAGCTAACGCGTGTGACCCCTCACCCAGTGGTCCGGGGGCGAGTTTAAAAAAGGACTCGTTCGGCCACTGGTGTTCATCACTTCGCTGACATCGGTCCAGGTTTTGAGATATCCGCCGCTGGCATATGTGCCGCCGCCCAAATAAAACTGCCCATGAATGGAATTTTAATTGTGACATTAAAATAATAAGACAACAGGAGCACATTACACCCAAAAGGACAAGTCTGAACAGGAGGAACATTTCTACCAGCTCTATGTATTTAGCTGTCTGGTAACAAAAGGGTGTTTATGAAATATGGCCGGTTGGCTTGATGAGCTAAATCGACCACTTGTTATCCTTCTGTCTTTGCTTTTTCGGTTCCTTTTGTATGTGCAGACTAGTTAATCACCTATTCAAGTTAACACACGTGTTTGCCTTTCCATGTAATTAAGTAAACATTTGTTTATTTTGTATGTAATTATGTAAAAGATTCAAGAGTGCCTGACAGTCGCAGCACTTTAAAAGCAAATTACACCAGAATCTAATAGAAATTGTGCTGTCATCTAGGAAGTTATTTCTTCTCTTCCCCCTTTAATCTATTTTTAATGATCAAAAAGTAGAATATATGTAGACTATTTGTATTTCTGCGGCACACTACAAATAATAATTCAACAACGGCGTGTCTTTCCAGAAACATAACCACTTCCACAGATCTCTCTAAGAACAGTTTCCAGTGGCATACTTAAACAAAAATAGATGACAATTGTGTGTTCTCTGGCTTATTCGGATAATATTTCTGAAGTGGGAAATCTCTATATGGATCATCAAAATAATTCCATTCACCTCCATTAAAATGAGGTCAAAGCAATAATTTGAGTGAAGTAGATCTCAGACAAACTACATGTTGATGTGCATGCTGTATGCCATTACAGGCAAGTACAAACACATGTTTTCTTTGTCATTTGCGTGAACCAACCCTTTAAAAACAAGCACAGCGAGCAGTACAGCGTCGCTAAAACAACAACCGTAATCCTGTTGCAGAATTAACTACACTGTGGTTAGAAACACACCTGAAACTGAACACAACGACGAGACACAATGAAAAGGAAGAAAAACAGAGTGAAGTGAAGTGGGAGACATGTTCAGTTCTTACACTCGCAAAAACATGTAGACACACACACACACACACACACACACACACTCCCACAGACACACAAACAATCAGGATAATGGATGTTGATGGAGATTAGAGTGGGAACTCCCACAGGGATGCAAACGCATTAGGAATCATCTCATACAGATTACTGACAGGTGTGTGTGTGTGTGTGTGTGTGTGTGTGTGTGTGTGTGTGTGTGTGTGTGAGTGAGAGAGAGAGTACGTAAGTGTGCATTCAAGCAGCTGAATAAGAGAAGTAGAATGAGTAACAGACAAAGATAGAAATGAGGAGGGGTTGAAGGTGGGAGGATGGCACAAAGCAGAGAAGAGGATGATGAGATGAATGAAAGCGATAGAAAAAAATGGGGGATGAAATAACTAAGCGGGACTGATAAAAGCAGAGAGGATAAGGAAGTTGCTGATACTTCCCTCTTCATGTGCCATGTTCTCATCTTGTGGTTTATAATAACTGCTATAATCACAATCAGCCTGCAGCATGAATGACGACAGATCTAATTGTCGTGTCATGTTCCCAAAACTAAACTGCAAGGCACGCACACCCACAACAAAGCTCTGTACAGAAAGTTCAAATTAATAAGGGGAACAAGCTCCTGATCGTAAAGTGTTAAGAGTGAGTTTTCTGTGTGTGTGTGTGTACGTATGTGTGTGTGTGTGTGTGTGTGTGTCCAGATGAGTGAGGAATGCATCGAGATCAACAGAAGCTTTGTTTTGTCAGCTGCAGTGAGGTGGGGCCAAACACCTAAGCGCTTGCTTGTTGATTTTGCTCATCCAAAACTAATAGTTCAAATCTAAATGTGAAAATAAAGGAGAAAGATTGCGAGAGATACTCAAAGCAAGGGAACAAAAGAACAAAATTAAACTGGACCCTGAAGAGGAGAGATTAGGAACAGGGCGATCTAAGATATCTTGTCTGTATTTACAGTGGCTGAACAGGACAAACAAGCATAGTAAAGTGTTTTAATAAACACGGATGTCTGAGCAAGTATCTTGAGAGCGAGGTGGCACCATGCGTCTCGCGCTGACCACATAGTCTGAGAGTCATCCCCTGGCAGAAGTGTGTCACTTCCACCTGTTTTGATGGAATAGTATATTGGGCAGAGGATGGGAATGGGGTAGGATACATTTACACACACATGCCAGGAACACAACACTCTGCCTAGCAACACGGTGCCAGCGCAGATACCGAAATACGAGTCATGTGGGTAGTGTCTTTTTTTTTTTTTTTTTTGACAACTCCCAATTTTGTTTTTAAAGCTGCAATAATTGGAGGAATGGCTTACCCGTGTGAGTCCTGAGGTGGGCTTTCAGATGGGACGACTTGGTGTAGACTTTCTTGCAGCCTGACGACGGACATGGAGATAAACACAAACAGAAAGCTGAATCCAAATGCAATCGTTCACATTCACAGTCAGATATGTATTAACCAATAAACCGAGCTAGAAATGCAAACTAATGAAGAACAGAAGTTGGAGGAGACTTTTGTTTTTGGAGCCGACTTTCAGTCTTTTTTTTGTGTGTTTACGATCAAATTAATAAAACTGCATGCCACTAATGGCACATCATTCTTCTTTATTTTTTTCCGAAAACATCTGTTCCCTCCACCCGTGAGTTTGACATCGAAATATGTTAAGTTCGGGATGAAAACTATTTTTTTCGAACACACTTTAAAAGATATTCCTCTGGTTGATTCAGACTTTTAAAAATCAGGAAACGATAGATACTAATGATTTGCAAATATTAAACCGTGAGCAGCAGCAGTGTGACGAAAATACTCTCGGGTAAAATGTGGACGCGTCCTTGTGTGGACGTGATGGAAGAGAAGTTAGACGTGTGCTAACATGCTGCAGGAGGCTCCGCTTAAGCCTATTTTACACACTGCCACAGGCGAGTTGGCATTACATGCCCTGCGAGTCGCTGCACATTGTGTAACTGCAATCCGAGCGTGACTGTATGCAAATGTATGTTGGGGGGGGGGGGGGGAGATCAAATGACTGCATTTAATTACACACACGCAGGTTCATTCCACAATCACACCAGCGATGACTTTGAAGCCACAACAAGGCGTGAGCGCGCACGGCGGAGAGCGCTCGAGACGTCGGAGGCGAGATACTAAATGCAAAGTCGTTTTTGAACCAGGTGGTTAATTGGAAAGGCGGTGATTAATGTCCCGCATTGCCTAAGTGATTTAATTCCAGTGCAGCACGAGTTTCGACCGTGGCTGGAGAACATTTTGTGACTCGTCTGCCTGGGAAAGTCGTTCTCTACGCAACGTGCAATTTAAAAGAAATGCGTCTTAAAATAAAGCTGTTTTTTGTGAGTGTCCGGATATTCACCTCACCACAGCACGGAGTAAAAAAAAAGGGACACGGAACGGTCACAAAGCGTCAGCGAGCCGACCCGCGTTCTGGTTCTGACCTGGGTAATCACAGTGGTGGATCCGTCGTTTCTCCAGGTCCGGGTTGTTCCTCCGGTTGTAGCGGGCAGGCACGGTGGTCTGAGCTGGGGTCGGGGCCGCGGTCGCCGCGGTCGCCGCTTGGCCCGGAGCCGGCGTGGGCCCCGCGGCGTGAGGCAGCGCCGAGCCGCCCGGTCCCGGGCCGGGTCCGAGTCCGGGGGTGCTGCCTGACAACTTGGAGGCGATGGTGGCCGCGTACGAGGGAGGAGGGGACATGTTGTGGAGCAGCTCCTTCTGCCTGTCGGGGCTGCCGGGCTCCGAGCTCGGCGGAGAGGGCGGCAGGTAGGGCACCTGCTGCTGGAGGAAATGGGGGTGCGCCTGAACGTGAGGATGCGTGTAGCCGCCGCCCCCCCCGCCGGCGCCGGCCAGGCCGCAGTACGCCGGCTTGGCCGTCTGCTCTTGTTGGGATGCAGAAGAAGCTACCGGCAGATTATGGAAAGGCGCGTGAATTGTGGAAGTGTGTTGTATCTGCTGCTGTTGCTGCTGCTGCTGCTGCTGCTGATGATGATGGTGATGGTGATGATGATGCTGCTGATGCTGAGCCTCCATACCATTGCCATGGTGATGGTCCAAGCCGGAGTTTAGAAGCTGAAACAGCGAGCCGCCGTTGTTGTTGTTGTTGTTGTCGTGGTGGTGGAGAGGATGCTGCTCGAACTGAGACGGCATTTCCTGTTTGATGAACACTTCCGGCGCCGGTTCGTCGCCGCGGCCGCCCGCCGACTGGCTGAAAACACTGGTGAAGTCCGGTAACCCCGTTAGCGTCATGTTTATGGCCGAGGTTTCCATGGCAATACTGCCGGCATCGTGACCGGACGCGCCGCAGATATTCGCAGACGTGGCGTTCGGGCAGTGCAGCTGGATGTTGGGGGAGAAACACGAGGAGGCCGCCTCGGTTTTGATCTGGGTGTGACCGGCGTGGTTCTGGTGCTGAGGAGGCCGCATCTGCTGACACAAGCCCATCCTCAGGTAGGCAACGTCGGGGAGGTAAAGATTCATGTTGAGGGTGTAGGGAGCGCCGGCGTGGTCGCCGCTGAAGAACTGATCCAGTGCAGACGCGCTGTCTCTCTGCGACTTCTGCTGGGCGTCTGCGTGAGGCGGAAGGGGAAGAGACTGAGGGGAAAGGTACCGGTCCATCTCGCACTTTACCTGCAGACGACAACACAAACACACAAACAAAAAGTCTGGTTTAGAATCTTACGGCCTGAAAAAGCAAAACCAGTCAAATGAAAACGCATCCAGTTGGATTCGCTTCTCGTGACCCACCATGAAACTATTCGGAGGTGCTATTTCGAGAGGACAAAAGGTTTGATAGGACAGTCACCGCGAAAACATTTATCAAGTAGTCATCAATAGGCAGTCGCCACATTCCATTGACGGCTGCAAGGCTGAACTCAGAAACCCTGTAGGCGCAGCGTGCGAGGCCAACGGCTGAGGATCACGATGCCAAGGAGAACTAATACTTGTCATGTAAAAAAATAAATAACACATCGGGTCATTTGCACATCTGCAGTCACGGTAACGGGCTGAAGCAGCAGCAGCCTGCTGGTGGATCGAAACCGGTCTCGCAGGTGAACGACTTGACATCAAATCCTCGCTCGCTCTGTGTGCTTCGTGGTCTCGCTCCTGTCAGGGAAGTTAGAGCAGCCCTGCAGCGGGAGATGAAACGGCAACATGAAGGGGAATGGGGAAACACCCATGCCTCCCTGTCCGCTGCAGTAGCAGCAGCAGCAGGAGCAGCAGCAGCAGCAGTCTGGGGATGGGCTGCTATTTCTAGGTGCCTGATCCTACCAGCTGTTATATTGCAGCTCTCTCTCTTTCTCTCTCTCTCTCTCTCTCTCTCCTCTGCTGCACAAGTTTCCTGCTAACTGGGGACAGAGAGTTGCCGGGAGCTTTCTGTCCGAAGCTGGTGTCAGTTGTTCGCAGCGTGGTATGATGGGGAGAGAGGGGAGGGGACGGAGGGGAGGGGGGTGGGGGGGACTAACAACTGGTGGCCAACTGGCTGGCATAGAAAACATGCGGTGAATGCGTTTGCAGGCTTCACTGTCCAGCTGGTCGCAGCCTGCTCGCGTATTATTTAGCAAACAAACAAACAAACAAACAAACAAAAAAAAATCGTCAACAGAAATCACGCCGCGAAGCCGGTGGAAATGTGCAGGCCGGCAAAGAAATATACATAAATAACAACAACAACAAAAAACACTGAATCTACAACCGTGTGTGCCACGCCCATTCAATGAAACGCATCACCAGTGTGTGTGTGTGTGTGTGTGTGTGTGTGTGTGCTCGGTGGGATCGCTTCTACCTGCGTGTAGTCGTTCTGTCCGGTCTTGTCCGCGTCGGTGATCTTGCAGTCCAAGCCGAACAACGCCGACTCCTCCAGGGGGAAAACGGCGGGCAGAGGCGCCTTGTGCAGCGGGTAGAAGGCGTCCTCCTGGCCGCCGCCGCCGCCGCCGCCGCTCATCGCGAGTGTCGCGGCCATGAAGCTCCCGATGCGGCAGCGCAGATGAAACGCTCGTGCGGTTCCGCAGAAGGGAGGATGCTTACGGGGCGCCGCGGTGAAAGGAGCGCAGCCGACGAGGTGGAGTGCGTGTGGTGGAGGTGATCAATGCGCGTCTGTCTGCTACATCTCCTTCCACTTGTTTCATTCCCTCCACCGGCCCGCAGACGGTTTTCTATCCGTGCTGTAGGGGCGGAGCGGCCCAGTGTAAATACTGCACGCGCACCGCCCTCCCCAAAAGACTTTGATCATCCATTCAGTGGCCACCGCCCTGCGCTCCATCTGAGCACATTGACAACAGTGTCGTAAAGTGTACACAATACCAGACAGACCGCATTCACATCCAGAAACAAAGCGACGGGCGCACCGAGAACACTTCATTTTTTTGTAAACACGATTTAGAAAAAAATGTATTTCTCTGTCTACTTATTCATAAGATATAGAAACATCCCAACTGGAAAGGGTAAACACAACAACTGATATGCAAATCCCAATGTCAGTTAATTCTATTCAATTAATTACTTTTAGTGTGAAATGGTATGTGAAAAATATACAAATGTCACATTATCTTATTGAATATGTTCTGATTTCCAAAATAGAAATCTGAACATTGGATATAGACATGTTAAAAAAAATTAGTCAAAGGATTTTAGAGGAGATTTGGGATCTCATTCATATATATAAAAAGCCTGCACACAAAGTTACTATTGTTACTAACTAAATTCAGGACAATTATTTATTTATTTAAATGCGGATGAGATATCACGTGATGCTAACTTTTTGAATTTAGGAGAATTTTCCAATTTAAAAAACAAATTTAAAAGTAAACTACGAAGTAAATTATTCTCTTTTTTTTTGCAATAATGTCCAAGACAAAATTGGAACTGCAAGTGAGCGAGTGAGTCTCTCATTGGACCCGGCGAAGTTTCCTAAATGCCTGCTTGTTTCAAATCCCACACCTCCAGTCATTTTCTTCCACAGGGCGAGGAGCTCTTTCTCGGACCGAGTTCCCTTTAATATGTGAAGGACTAATAGATTTTTCAACCAGGCTTCCTTGCACTGTAAACTAGATGTGGTTTAACAATCACACTTATATCACACAGTAGATCATGAACATTTCCTTCTGCCATGCGGCAACTCGGTTTAATTAACAAATTGATGGGTCATACACGTGATCACATTTTTTTCTTTAAAGCAAACTCTAATATAGTGCATTTTTTTTATAGCCATTTCATATAACATGGCGACAATGTGATATATTGTGGAGGATTGTAGGGTTACAAAAGGGGATAAACCTGCTTGAACGCAGTCCTCTGGTCGGGTTTAATATGACACCGATAAGAACATGTCTGAAATGATAACGGTATGTCTACTATGTCTATATTTAAAGCCAAAGGAGCCTCCGCTCGTATAAAGTAGGGGCTAATGTTCCTGCGATGCCGTTTGTCTGTAGCCACCAGTAGCTGCAAACCAAGAAAAGATGAGAAAATAATGATAGACAGACCTAATAAAATAAACCACTGCCAAGAAAAAGGAATGTTTGGGCAGTCAGTTAACTAGGAATGTGTACCCTGTGGAAGGTAATACCTTCTGGTTTTGGACCAGTACACAGAGAATTTATCCTCGTAGAACAATATGTAACCACGGATAAGAACAACAAAACACTCGGACGCTAGTAACAGTTTCAGCTTTTGTATTTCAAAAAGAAAAAAGAATACACTCGTTGAAGCCACGAGTGACAATTAACAGCATAGCAACAGAAATGAATGTTCATTTGGGTTTCTGCTTTGTCTTTTTGTACCAATCGGGAACTTCTTTATTAGTCTGAAAATGAAAGAAAAAGAGAATGGTGATTAGAAAAGGTGACTGTTGATCGTTTGTCTGTCTGATGTACACACCTGCTGCCAAGTCAAATCATTTGTGTGTCTAAACACACATAGCAAATCCATGTTTCTGAGTCTGATTCTGATGAAGAGTCGCACGAGCTCTTACAACCTTTCACATGAGTCAATCAGGGTTCTTACACATTTTCACCGATGGATTTCCATGACTTTTCATGACTTTTCACCAAATTTCCATGACCAAACTGAAATCTCGGTATGAACAAGAACAATTTAGAAAACGTTGTACGTTTTTGAGCGTCTTTCTTTAAAAAAACATGAATTACTTCAAACTCGGCGTAAATGAACATGTGATTATAACACATTTCCATGACTTTTCCAAAACTTTTATGATTTAATTTCTTTCCATGACTTTTCCAGGCCTGGAAATGACCATTTAAAAATTCCATGACTTTACCAGGTTTTCCATGACCGTACGAACCCTGTTCAGTGATTTATACGACAGTGTGTCTTTGCTCAGCTGACAACAGTGATTAATCCTTTCATGTCAACCTCTAGAGCTCCTTTGTCGGAACTTCTATCTAGGAAGGTTTCAGTGGTGTGACTCATACCAAATCAGACACTTACAAACACCGTGGGTTTGGGTTTGTTTGGGGACTCTTCTTCTGTGGTCCCGTTGATTTGTTTGGACTGCTGTTTTCTCGCACCAGAGGTCCTCACAGCAGTTTTATCCGCTTCCGACAGGTTCAGAGCGTCTTCCTGTCCGGACCGCATGCTGATCAGGACCTGCTTCATCACCGCTAACTCCTAAAGTATTCACACGGCTCGTGAAAATAGGGACACAAGGCTAAAACAATAAACAGGAATCTTTAAGACAAATAACCGGGAGTGTAGCGTCCCTAAAGGGCCAGATATCTCAAATAAATCACGACGGTGAACCAAACACTCACATAATAGATGTATTAAACATATTTAAGACGATTGAAATACCTCAAATGTATTTTTAAGACGATACTATTTTGACAATTTGCGAAACATTTGCTTTAAAATGTATGTTTCCAGGAATGTTTATTGCTTCTTTCATAACATGTTTGTCTGCTGAGCTCCCAACGAGGGGACGACTTGCAATAAGCTCAACAAGCTCCAGGGTCTGCAGGGGTGGCAGCAGGGCAGAGGGGAGGACTCGGAGCCATTTCACGGTTCTATTTATCAACCCTGAGGACATGAGCCCTGGCATGTCACACACACACACACACACACGTACACCGGTGGCATCCCAAACAGCCAAGCTGAGGAACAGCTGTCTATGACAGGGCACATACTTTGAGCAGCAAACGGCTGGCTCCAGGGACACACGCCCACGTGCACGTACACGCCAACACACGCAATCTTGAAGGAAGCTTTGCAACACCGTGAAATAACAGCGGTGCGATTAGTTCAGGAGGTTCTCAAAGTGAGGTCCGGGCTCCCGCCGTGACGGAAAGTACGGTCATTTGTGCACCTTCTGTCATAAAACGTCTAAAAAGCAGAGGCTGGGGCCAAACCCTGTCGATTGGAGGGGCGTGGTCTAATTTATGTCCTTGACAGGAAATGTTTAGGAACCACTGGATTAGTTACAAATGAATCATTAACCATTTTGGTGACCAATAATCATTTTGCAAGCAAATAAAATGTTTATTTCCTGATGTTTTATAGATTTAACAAATAAAAAGATGAATCAAAGGCGTAAATAATCTGTAGTTGCAGCCATAACTAGAATTACTGCCTCGCGGTTGTCAAGTTGCTATTTACCTCCATGTCTGCCCAACGTTTTTGTGAGGTCCCAGTGACCTCTGACCACCGAAATCCAATCACTGTATCTTTCGGCATAATGCTAAATATTTTTGTTACAGCACAAACAGGACTACTTTGACATTTTCAACCACAAACATGGTGGTTTTACTGATTAATATTTATTTTAAGAAGCAGGTTTTGCTGGAATTTTTCCATTTTGAAACTCATCACGCGTACCTCTCGATGGTTGAGGAGTCTCTCCAGATCGGCGGCCATGTTGTTTTTCACCTGTTGCAGTGCAGTGCGTTCTTTCCTCAGAGAACTGGGGTTGCAACCAAAAACAGGCAGCGAGAAAAGAGAGAGAGCAGATCTTAAGTTCAGGGTTCTTGCACATTTTGACCGATGGATTTCCAGGACTTTAAATTAAAATTTCTACGACCAAAACTGAAATCTCAGTTTAAACATGAACACTTTAGAAAATCTTGCGTATTGAGAGCGTACGGCGGCTTACATTTTGAGCGTCTTTCCTTAAAAAACACATTCATTATTTCAAACTCGGCGTAAATGAACATGTGATTATAACAACATTTCCATGACTTTTCCCACATTTTTATGATTTCAGTTTTTCCCATGACTTTTCCAGGCCTGGAAATGACAATTTTAAAATTCCATGACTTTTCCAGATTTTCCATGACCGTACCAACCCTGTAAGTTAATAGAAAAACATCACTGAACTCATGGCGAGGAGTGAATTGAATATTCTAGTTACGAGGTCATGCGATACTTGTGAATAACTCATTTATGGTTTCAGAGAATCTTTAAGCCGATGACATCATCACATTGAAGAAAGAGTGTAATATGCTGAATACTGTAGCTATGCTTTGTGAATAATAATTAGTTTTATTTGGCTTCAGGGGTCAGGTCTGGGTCAACACAGGACCAGGTGTGGTGTATCAGTATAGTTTATGGGGAAGATTTTGTTTTTAACCCAGGACTATAAACCCGTCTAAAAAGGCAGCGGTTTTTGTTTACTAGCTTTGTGAGTATAAATCACTGGTATAAAACCATGAAAAGCCAAGCAATACATTAAACACACACGTCATATATTTCAAAAATATGCTGAATAATTAATTGCTGGTTAGGATCTCGTTAGACTCCAGTCCTGTGCAAGTGATTTTTTTCCTGGGGCTGTGACACATGCAAGCAGGAGCTTGTGATGTTGCGGCTTTGAAGCAAATCGTCTCGCAGATCTTAAAAACAGCAGCTTGGTAACATGACGGAGAAATCTAGACAAAAAATATGTTAAACTTGTGAGTCTCATAGCTTGAAATCTGCCTCCGCTCTGTTGTCAAAACAGACTAGGAATACAATTAATCCGTAAGACTGAAGTGCATACAGTGAGAGTCTGCGTCTCAGCTTTTAGACACATAACGCCGCATAGCCACGGGAAAGCTTCGACATATCTGTCAAAGGGAACGGTTTGAAAGGCTGATGGGGGTTTTAAAGTATTTTCTCACTCTGCTGCTCGCCCCAGGTGAGAGCTCAGTGGTAGTGAGCAGCAAGAGAAAACCTGTAGTCTGTCAGTTTGCATATTTCTCAGGTTAAAATAAAGCGATACAGCAAGATAGTGTGCAGATTTAAAAAGAAAAATGTTTTCAAGAACTCATGCACACCGGCAGCTTTGCACTAACGCATAATAAGAGGAACAGATGCAGACAAATGGAGATTGGCCCACTGCAGAGACGCCTAAGGGTGGGGAGGTATGACCTGTTGCTTTGATGAGTAAATTAAAAGACACAGAATGTAAGAGATTAAATGAACATGGAGACATGGCACAATAGTTAATCGACCTCAATTAAAATGCATAAATAACAGATGACTTAATTTCTGTGTTCGGTAACTTCTCGTAAAGAGGGACAGGTTCATCTTCGTTAAGGAGTGTTCTGTGGACGTACCTGACGTCATCCTCCAGCGAGTCGAGACGCTCCTTCAGCTCCGCGATCTGCGTATCCTTCTGTCTCACCGTGTCGATCAGGTAGCTATAGGGCTGCTGTGTCTGCTGCAACAGCTGGTTGGCTGCCAACAACTGGGGGAACAAAAAGAAAATGCTCAATCACATACAATAATGATTTCTCCTCCCCGATGTCGGGTTCAACTCGGGTTCCTTTTGTTGCTACCGCCGTTTAATGATACGCCTGGAAGTCGGGTTTACGTATGTGCACGGGTTGAACGATTCAACCACACAGCGCCGCACATCTGTCAGCATATTACATCATATTACATCACGTGTCATTTAGCAGACGCTTTTATCCAAAGCGACTTACAATAAGTGCATTTCAACCTAGAGTACAAACTAGGAACAACAAGAATACAGAAAGTAACATTTCCTCATCATAGTCGAACTACAAAAGTACCACAATAAGAAGTATTTAAGAGCCACTGAAGTGCTAATCTGTGTTTTAATCCAGATATAGTCGGAAAATATGTGTTTTCAGTTATTGTTCAATATACTGAAAATTACTTGGTGAAATATGAATATTCCACTTTAAAAATGAAAGAAAATCAGATCACACTCAGTTAAATCAAACTACAGTCTAATCCTCCTCATTACGCCATATTTGAGTTCATTCATGTAGATATATAAAACGATAAAATGAGTCACAACCGGAATTTTCTTATCTCTGTCGTCATCCGGGTTGCTTGAGTGCCCATTGATGTGAGTTTTTATGAAGGCGTAACCAACTCCTTTTCCTTTTTAAAAGTAGTCACAAGTCATAAAATTAAAATACAGTAAAAGTTCATAAGCTTAACAACCTCTTGGAATTAGTCAGAAAAGACATTTCTGATCATGCTTCATACAAGAGTCGAAATGTTCTGTGTACATTCAGATATTACTCAGTACTCAGTGTCGTGCTTGGAATCTGCAAAAACTATAGATATAAGAAGGGTGTTACACATTAAACCACTTTTACAGCCAGCGAGTAGTGAGCACAACTGGGTGGGAGGGTAGGGCGCCTGTGTGGGTGGTTAAGTGGTTAACACCCTTTCTGGCCAATAAAAACTATAATTTTTCACCCTTTTCTTTCACATTGCATTATCAGGCCAGTCTCACCTGGCAGTTGAATGTCCGGTTGATTCAGTCTCAAACCTGCCCCGCCTCTCTATTCCATCTTGCACAACCTCTCCAGCTCATTGAGAACATAACGAGCGAGAAGCGAGCGAGCGCATTGGTCGGCCGAGCCGCCGCTCTCGCGATCTAAATCCTCGCTCGATGATTTTTTTAGCGAGAGGTATAGACACGTGACCGCGGTTGCACAAATTTTGGCACAAACCGTCGAGCGCGGAAGAAATACACACGCCCAAAAGTAAAGTCTCAGCAAAGCACACACATAATATGCCGAACAAAAGCAACAATGATTGGCCTGTTGAGCTGTTGAGTGAAGAGCGTGGCCGTCACAGTCCTGAGCGGCGTTTCCCACTGTGCCAACAACTGTGACAGGCACCGAGACGAACCGCTCGCTCGCCTCGAACAACGTGCGAGGCGTCTGCGGCCGGCTCTCAGACAACGTGTCCTTTTCCTGGCGCAGTTCCAGAAGCAGATTCGGTGAAGTGACGTTGTTTAACTTGTGCAAGTAAAAACACCAACAGAGGCCGAGGACGCCGTTTGATGATACGCGTCGTGACTCACCTCACAAGCTTGTTTTTAAGACTAAAAGGTGCGTTCAGACCAAAAGCGGTGAGATTTTTCCGGGCGATCACGTCCCATGAAAAGTCAAGGCACAGACGCAACATTTTTCCGGCGATGCGTTTACAGCGGGGCGATTGTCGCCCCTAGTTGAGATATTTCAACTTTTGAGGCGATCATTTCGCAACTCGGGGCCAATCAGCTCTCGAGTTGCTCCGCGCCTCATCGCTGTGGAATCAGAACAAGGAGAATAATAACAGTATGAACAAAACAACACGCGTTTACATGTTCCGCTCTCGTAGCGCCGGAAGCGGAAGTCTTTCGGACGTAACGGTTAACTTGAAAGTGACCGAGCGGCGTGAGCCTACGGGTGATGTCATCAACCCAAACACGAGGGCGTTGGATGTTCAGTCGTGTGTGGGATGTCCTCAACAAGTATAAAGCAGAACTAGTGGTTAGTTATTCCGTGGCGGATGAAAGAGTTGATAACGGTCTTTACGGAGACGAGCCACGAGGATAAGCCCCGCCCCTCACGGAGCGTCGAGCCGCTTATGGCGAGAACGCGGCGAACGGTCGAGCGAGTGAACTCGGAGCGTCGCGTGACGCTGCGAGGAGGTGAGCGGCCGGGGATGAGAGAGGAGCCGCCGCTCTCGGCTCTGTGATCATGACTACGTGATGTCATCAGGGAGAGGTACACACAAATAATCGTATACAAATGACACGGCTTTGATGGAGGCTGTGGAATAACCGTAATCTAAAGTTGCTGTCGGAGATTTGTAATGATGGGAAAAACAAGTGTGCGTTGCAGGCACCGACTTGCACCGCTTTGACTGTTTTCTTTTCATTGTTGTTACACTTTCTTTCTAAACCTTCAATTAAACTTTATCCCATTAATAATGGTCCCGGGGGCCTACGAGCACCTGAATGCTGCGAGCGAGTGCGTGCATCCCTGCGCGTGTGCGTGCGCCTCCCTCTGCCCGTGTGTGTGTGTGTGTGTGCGTGCGTGCGTGCGTTTACCTCCTCAGATATGCGTCCCGCCTGTGACTTGTGTCGCTCCAGCTCCCTCGTCAGAGACGTGTTCTGCCTCTCCAGCTGCAGCACCCTGCGGGCCAGGTGAACGCTGCACGAAAAACACAAACACAAATTCCAACTCGGGACAACACAAACAAGTTTAAACTAGCGTGTCTTCAAGTTGTTTACCCGACAGTTTATGGAACCGCTGGAGTTCGGATCACTTTTAGCTATTTGGCTGCACATTCAGGCTTCAAGTTAAAGCGAAGCGTCGAGTCAAGAAAACTAAATAATTATACATGGACCGTCTGGTGATGAAGCCGGGGGCTTCGAACACCCGACCTGCTGCGACCTCGCTCGGACCACACCCATCTTCTTAGTCAAACTCCATTTTTAAATGACATACAGCTGCAATGTATCGCTCACCATTGTGACGCTATTACGGGGACAACATGCGTCAGGGTTCATTAATTATCTCAAACTCGGCGTAAATGAACATGTGAATATAACAACATTTCCATGACTTTTCCAAAACTTTTATAATTTAAGTTTTTCCAATTACTTTTCCAGGCCTGGAAATGACCATTTTAAATTCCATGACTTTTCCAGGTTTTCCATAACCGTACGAACCCTGTGTTATGTTTAAATTCTTGCACTATGTTGACTGTTGGTTTGTCTTTCTAATGTACACATCAGCCGCCAAGTCAAATTCTTTGTTTCTGATAGAAATATAAACATGTCAAAGTCTCCACAACACACACACACACACACACACACACACACACACACACACACACACACACACACACACACACACACACACACACACACACACACACACACACACACACACACACACACACACACACACACACACACACACACACACACACACACACACAGGTGACAACAAACAAGTGTGTGTTGGCACACATCCCAAACCTGCCTGATGAAACAGCGCACTAACTTATCAGTTCAAACCACTGGATCACAAACAGTATATTTAGGACTCAGCACACACAGGTGCCATGTGATCAAATTCCAATGTTCCCATCACGCCGTCTCTTGATGATGTGTTCTCCTGTTCTTGAAACCAGGGTTCTTACAAATTTTGACCGATGGATTTCCATGACTTTAAACCAAATGTTCATGACCAAACTGAAATCTCGGTATAAACATGCAACATTTAGAAAATGTTGCGTATTGAGAGCGTACGCCGGCTTATATTTTGTGCGCCTTTCTTTAAAAAAAACATACTAATTATTTAAAATGAATGAATGTAAATGAACTTTCCCAGGCCTGGAAATGACCACTTTAGAATTCCATGACTTTTCCAGGTTTTCCATGAAGTGTAGCATGCGCTGTACCTCTGCTTCAGTCTTCTTTTAGCCGTCGTGGGAACATTGGCGCCGTAGCCGTACGAGAACAGCACTCTCTCGGCCTCCTCTTCATTCTCAACTGGCGACAGACAGAAACACAAATACTGTATCTACACAACCAGGATGAAAACTATGTGGTAACTTGTCGGTGTTATTATTGTCCTGCTCCCGTTAGTATTTGTGTAAAACTACCAAGCCGGGAGTTAAATTATGTTGGGTTACGCAACGTCTTCCTTTTGTGTTTAACTTCTCTTCCATCCACTACAGCTTGACAATAGCGATCAGCAATCTTTCCATTATCGTTCCCTACATATTAATTATCTCTTAATATTATTGAACACATTGTCTCAGGCCAGACCGAGGCATTTGAAGGAGGCCGTAGCTTGTTAGTGTGCGCTTCCATCTTTCTGACCACACTGTAATGAGTGCAGTGTTACGTTACGAGTGCGGCTCTTACTCTCAGCGGCCTGCATGGTGACTTGGTCCAACTCCTGCTCCAGCTTCTCGTACGTCTCCAGGCGAGAGGCCTGCTCGGCATTCTGGGCTTGCAGCTCCACCAACCGCTTCTCTGATGACGTCTGCAGTCTGTAAAACTCCTGGGTCAGGAGCTGAAGGACCGGAGGAGAGGAGAGGGAGAAGAGAGGGAGCGGGGGAGCCAGTGAGCCTGTGGTGGCCAGTTGAAAAAAAATTGAACTTGTCAAAATTACTTCCTCGAAGTATAATGTTTATGCAAAATGTTGTTAGTGTAAAATTCATTATAGAAACGGGATCATATTTTCACTATATTGCCAGGTTTTTTCCCTTTTTACCATTTTCGCACACGCAAAGCCCCTGATGTGTTTACATTGCTCTTGTTTTTTAAGTTGTTTTCACCAAAAGAGAAACATTGTTGTAACAACATTGTTGTAACAACATTGAATCACTATTATAACCAACTAAGAACGCCCTACATTTTAAAACTAGAATGGTCGACCGATCCCAAAATCTAATCAAATGGTCCCCGGATAATAACCAATCATCCCACCAAATTTCATGCGATTCGGTTTAATTTTTTTTTTTTACTTATGCGAATAACACGCAAAGGTAATACATTGTATTTTATGTTACTCACACTGAACCTCATATCCGGCTTGTGAATGGTTTCCCATGTTTACAAGCAGAGACAAAAAGACAATCCCAAAGAGAGAACGGTGAAAGAAGTGGGGAAACAAATTTAAAATAAGTGAAAATAAATCTAAATGTAAGGACGACTTCTATTCCTAAAGACATAACAGCGTTAAACCTCACTTGTATAATAAAGCACAAAATTAAGCTAAACAAACAGCTCCATCGTCAGAAGCTAAACTAGCTCTTCATTCATGTATTTTTGAAGCGATAAAAGATCTTTGACCATCGTGCTCATGTGCGCTGCGTCGTCTCACCGTGCTCGTCCCTCTGGCGAGCAGGACGGGGTTAAACACAGGTGAAGAGTTGAACCTCAGCTAAGTGCATCGAGACATCAAGAACAATCTGCACTCAATTAACTTATTGTATAAATGGGTGTGCTAGTGGACCGAGATAAGAATGGAGCCGCTGGACCGGCACACAAAGACTGGACGGACATATTCCCGAGAGTGGAGCATTAATCTTTAAGTACGTCGGATGGACTCCTCCCTAAATGAACCGAACAATGATTTATTCATCACCAGTTGGACATCTTCGGGTTGTAGTCGTTCTTGTGATGTGGACAGCAAGTAAGCAACTTTCACACCAATAAACCCGTATGGTGCGAATCTGTAAATATGGGCAGTTATATTTATTATTGCTTCCTATTCAAAAAGTAGAATATGAACCAACGGGATTTCTGAATCTTTTGCTGACAAACGAAAGAAATATAGTCTGGTTTATTATTTAACAGGGTTCTTACACATGTTGACCGATGGATTTCCAGGACTTTTCCATGACTTTCAACCAAATTTCCATGACCAAACTGAAATCTCGGTTTATACATGAAAAAGTGAGAACATTTAGTATTTAAACAATGTGAATTCCAAAGCATACAGTATATATTTAATGAAACAAATGAATAAGAGACAATATTTTATTTAAAGAATAAACATTTGCTTCCCGAGCTATGGCCATCGAACTTTCCAGTTACGGTGCGTTCACTTGCAACGCGGAAAAACAAGAAAATTGCGCCGCCGGCTTATATTTTGAGTATTTCTTTCTACAACATATTCATTATTTCAAACTCGGCATGAATGAACAAGTGAATGCAACAAATTTCCATCACTTTTCCAAAACTTTGGTGATTTAAGTTTTTTCCATGACTTTTCCAGGCCTGGAAACGACCATTTTAAAATTCCATGACTTTTCCAGGTTTTCCATGACCGTATAAACCCTAATTTAAAATCCATCTAAAACTCCAACCAACAACAAATGTTGACCGGCTGGAATCGAATCATGAGAAGAAGAAGCACGCACAAGTGAAGAGATAAGTGAGGGAAACATCTTCATTTTTGCCTTAATGTTTAGAGTACCTCCAGTTTCTTCTGTTGTTTCTCACACTCCACCTGGCACTGGGCCAGGGCCTTCGCCGTCTCATCCTTAACCATCTCGGCGCGCTCGGCCTCGAAGGAGTGCAGCTTCGCCCGATTGGACAGTTCTGATACCCGGCTGTCGGTACCCAGCTGGAGCCGGCGGAACCTGGACACACACACACACACACACACACACACACACACACACACACACACACACACACACACACACACACACACACACACACACCCCTGGTTGAGCTCGGATGTGCCCGCTTGTTTCAAAGACATGTTGCAGGGTGTTCCTCCGTTCAGGTAGAATCAGGCATGTTTGGAAATTGGCACGGAAGTGACGACTCAGCACGACGAACACGAGTTTGGATGTTCGGCGCAGCGGCACTGTAGAAGCGGAAAAGCAGGTTTCAAATCATTTGAATGCAAAAGCGTGTTTCTTAACGGCCCTCGCAGCGATGTTTGTTCTCGTTTCATCCGTCGCGTTTTGTAGTCGTATGAATGTATTCTACAGTTTCGGTTTTGACACGAGTTCACGTGTGCGAACGCTTTCACACAACGCGGAGGAGACCTTAGCGGCCTTCGCTCGTTTCTCACAGACAGATCTCAAGCGCAAACACACAGACCCTGGAGGTCGGTTGGATAATATTAATAACCCTCGATTACAGCTGACCTGATAGGATTTCATCATCCGTGGAGCGCAGGCATGAGCCGAGCGCTCACAGTGACACACGGCCCAAGAAGAAACAAATAGTTCCAGAAAAATGCAACTTGCTTTACTGGAGTGGGCTTTTCTCTGCTCAAAGGGCATTTTAACGGCAGAATGTACAACTGACTCTGGGTTTCCCCGAGGCAATTTTAATACGGCCTCGTTTAGCTCTGCTGGAGGGGTGAACAGGGAATGCGCTGAATACTTTGTCTTTGTTTTGGACGTGTTGATGGTCGTAACCAGCCTGTCGGCCGGCATTCTGCAACAGAGTGCCGAGATTCAAGCCGGTCCTCTACGCCACGGACCGCCTGACGCCATTTCAAGCTTGTCCGCCTCATTCTTTGCCCCAAAAATAGGGGCATGCGTGGGGTTAGGGGTTAAGGGCTTGAGGATCGCATCTGTCGTTGCTGGCTTGCGATGTGACGCAGAGGGGGAATGTGATCGCAGAGAGAGAGAGAGAGAGAGAGAGAGAGAGAGAGAGAGTGCAAGGGAGAGTGAAGTGTGTGTGTGTGTGTGTGTGTGTGTGTGTGTGTGTGTGTGTGTGTGTGTGTGTGTGTGTGTGTAAAGAAAGACCAACAGCTGGTGGCTTGGATCTAGAGAAATGACTGGTATGTAGTAGTAACCCAGGAAAGAGACACTGCTGCTGCTGTCCGCCTGTTGGTTGCAGATCAAATATTGTTTAAGTTTCATGAGCGTAAGTTAAAGGTTGTGGAAACATATCTTTCTACTTAGTTCTCTTCAATACTCGCATGTTTCTAAAAATGTGTTATGAGAAACATCGGAGGTGAATATACATCATTAATTCACAGACAGACATGAACTTTATACACTATCTGTGCAATATTGTCATCACACATTTGTGTGCCTTATTCTTGTGCAATAATACCATTACCATATTGTGTGACTTATTTGTAACTGTGACTTATTGTATTTATTTATTTCTCACCTTGTCATTTTGTTCTTACCTATTCTGTTCTATACCACATTCATACTTACACTGTTGATTTGCACTGCACTAATTTAAATTACACTAAACACACACACACACACTATCTAGATATATATATTTTATTTTATTTGACAGTGCTGTATTTACATATATGTTGTGTATATATACACATATATTTTATTTTATGTTATTTTGTATTTTATATTTCACTTTGCACACTTTACTTTATGCACAGTCACTTTTTTTCTTTCTTATACTTATATTTTATTGCGTTTAGTTTTACCGGTGCTGCTACTGTTGTCAACAAATTTCCCCTTGGGGATTAATAAAGTATATTTCTATTCTATTCTATTCTAATTTTGTTTAGTTGGAGGACCCAGCAATATAAGCTTTTCATTATACAATAACTTGTTATATGTGCACATGACATAAAAAATATCTATCTAATGTATGCTGCAGAAATACATCACAAACAGGATGGATAGTTCAGGAGGCTGCCTGAAAGGACTTCTCCAATAACAACAAAAATGCCAGCTTAAATGTGTGTGTGTGCAGCAGGGCTCACAATATATCTGTTGCAATTTCCATGCAAGATTTGAAACTTCCTTCAGGGCCGTGACCCCGAGGCATCTTTTGAGGCTATATTATGATGGGGATGTTGGCATCGGGCAGATGAGGGTGACCAGCAACTTGGAGAAAAAAAAAATCACTCGGAGGATGGTTGGAAAAGGGGGAAATTACTAGAAAGCAGGTGTAATTCAACATGTGCAAAATCTGAATAAAACAGGCGCATTGTTGCGCCAGCTGTGTCAACGAAAACAATCCCATCTAAAAAGGAGCTATTTTAAATCCTTAGCCACAGTTCAAGGGGATTTCCTAAGCATCTAAATAGTCTTCAGTGTCCCGTCTCACTATGAATTATAACCTGCCGTTTCACTTCCAGATCGCAGGCGGCCTTAAAATTCATATTCACTTAAATATCAACCGCAGTAGATTTAAAATTTGTTTCAGTGCGTTGAACAACAAACGATATAATCACTTGGCACACGCCACAGAGAAACAATCCGATTACAGTAACCCTTAAGGTTTATGCCCTTAAAGTGCCTGTGGAGCATTGAGGAGGCGGACCGCTTCAGGATGAACTGTCGGGGAAGTGAGATGATTCATCTTGTGGAGGGTGTCTTTACAATGCTTCAAAACTTTCAGTTAAATGTAGATGTGACCAGACCAGTGACACCAGTTGCTACTAAACTGACCTTCAGTGAACTTCTGAACCCACGCAAACACACACACACACACACACACACATACACACGCACGCGCACGCACACGCACGCCCGCTAATGACAGACTGCCGCTGGCTCAGTGCAACAACAAGCTCCCAGCTTACAGGACAATACCGAGGAATTCAAACTGACTGTAAGCTAAATGTCTAACCAGGTGACTAATATGCAACAATCATGCCAGAGGCCACCGCCGTAAGGATGAGGAAACGACGTGGTTAAACCACGTCACGGCATATTTCAAAATCAGACATCGTTCCTCGGAAAAAATGTCCCAAGTTGTCGGTTAAGAAGTTGCCCTCAGGTGACTTTCCTTTCCGTGATCTACGGCTTTGTGAGTGCAGCCAGGCAGTGACCTACATTTAAGTGCAGCAGTTGCCGTACAGTAGAGTTTAACTTGTAAAGGGCCAATGGAGCTGTTGAACATATTGATGGCATCTCGTCTTCATTATTTATTCACTCGAGTATCTCAAAGAGGAGAGGGCAACTGGGTCTGCAGGTATCTGCTGGAGATTTGATGGGAAACGGGAGAATTTTATGAGGTGAAAAGACTTTTTAGAAAGAAATTTGTGTGTTGGTGATAAAGCAGATTCTACTATATATTTTGATTTTGTACACACTTTAAAGGGTTAGTTCACCCAAATAGCTAAAAAACTTTTCTCCTTCTCGTGGTTTATAGGTTTGATTTTATTTGTCCAGTTTTTTTGCTTTCGGCCTTCGTCCCATACATAAAGAAGGTGAATATAATTCCCTTTATAAAATACAAATACAGCCCATATGCATGGCTGGATAACTCTGGAAGTGAGTGAGAAATGCGTTCTTTCTTTTTTATGCTTCTTGTAAAATCGGGTGAACCACATTTTTGACTGACACTTCAAACTTTACTGTTTGAGTTGCAATCGTAAAAGAAAAGCAGGGAGAAGAAATAAATTAAATGAATAAAAAAATGCACCCGTCATCATTACGATAACATCTGTATGGACCGATTAATTAATGTGTGTGAAGGCAGCTCAGAACTCACTGTTCCAGCAGCTGGTCGTATCTGGACTGCGTGTCTCTGTCAGAAGTCACCGCTCTGTCCTTCTCCAGCACCGCGTTGTCTCTGGCCTCACGCAAGTTCCTGTTCAATCACACAAACACAACACGCAGCTTCTGTTAATAATAATAATAATAATAATAATAATAATAATAATAATAAAAACGTGTTTTTTCCCCTTTATAAAATAAAAGTAAATACCAACATAGTATTTACTTTTTTTGTATGCCTCTAGGAAGTACCTGTGCTCATAGTTTTTCCTCTTATGAAATATTTGCATATGCTATTTCAGTCTGCCGACTTATTCGGTGCTGCGTGCTGGATGAGCGGTTAAAAACAAAAGGTCTCGACATTGAGCACAATTCATCTCTTCCCTCACACACCGCTCAGACGCAGCTTCCTGCCAGAATACAACAGAGGACATCTGCACTTGATCTTTTCAGAAAGACTCTTGAAATGACTTCTTTTTAGAGACACAACAAAGACACAATATCTATTTGATAACAATCACAAAAAGTGAAACTTTGCCAGGTTTGAACCGCGCTCATGATATTTTTACCAACATTTATACGTACATGCCGTTATTAAGAGTTATATAAAAATAAGCCTGATACCTGTTTTCCCTCTCGTACATCTCCCTGGAGGTCCTCTGCAGATTGTCGATCTCCTGACTGGTTTTCAGCCGGATGTTCTCCAGCTCCTCTCTCAGCTTGGTCTCATACTCGGACTTATAGCGGTCTCTGTGGAAAATAAAACAAAAAGGACTGAAACAACTTAGGTCTCCAACATTAAAAACAATATAATATTTCCTGCAGAGCCGAACCTGGATGCCACATATTTTTCATAGACGTCTTCCCTCGCCTTCTTAGTGTCTTCTAACTGGACCTGGACCACAGAATCAAGACGTGAGAGCGCATTAGAAGACTCGGTCCTGTTGTGGAATACATGGTGTAATTGATGAGTGTTACGGCTGATCAGCTTTGTGAACCTGCAGCCTCTCCAGGCGGTCTTCTCCATGTGCACAGCGGACACTGAGCTCCATGTTCTGCCGGTGCAGATACTCCTTGTCCTTCTGCAGGAGACCCACCGACTGCTGCGACGCTGCCCCCTGGAGGACAGGAAGGGGAAACAAGGAAGAACTGTTGCAGAACAAAGAATAATCAAAGAGACCTAAGTGAGAATTATGGAGACAGATTATGCGGCGTGTGTGTGTGTGTGTGTGTGTGTGTGTGTGTGTGTGTGTGTGTGTGTGTGTGTGTGTGAAGCACCTCTTTGCTGAGTGTGTTCCTTTCTCTGGCCACTGCTGTGTGAGTCAAGTCTAGTGTCTCAAATCTTCTCTTTAACTCCTTTAGTTCTGCCTCGAAGTTGTCCCGTTCACTATAAAAAAACAGTGTAAATGGTAAATATACATTTGAACTTGCACCGTACATATCCAGAACAGAAGTAAATAAAGGAAACCATACAAGAGAAAAAAAGCTGTTTTCATGAATCCTAAAACTTAGAATAAGAAATGACACACATTCAAGAACTTGAAATACCGACTCCTGATCCTCATCAAACACCAAACCCAGAGGCCTTGCCTGCCTGTCTCATCATGAGTGTTGCCTCCTTTAAAGGCACAGTCTACAAAGCTGTACTGTAGCCTTCAAACGGAGACAGCAGTAGACAGCTGACCTCTCCTCATCAAATAAGGTCTAGAGGAGTCCCTGCTCTCGTTCCGTCTCTCACACACACACACACACACACACACACACACACACACACACACACACACACACACACACACACACACACACTCACACACTCACCGTTTGATGGCAGGGTAGTTGTCCCGGCGATAATCTCCTTCTTGGATCTGCTGTTTGGTATCGGCCAGTTCTAGTGTCAGTCTCTGGCTCCTTAACTCCAGCTCCGTACGTAGCCGCCGCTCCTCCTCGTAGCTCTGTGGATACAAAGACAACTTTTTAATGATGGGAGTATTCACAGCATTAGTTGTGCTAATACCTCCTGAACATAACAAGATCTATTTCTTCTTTAGCAAGAATCCCTGTTAAGAAAATGCAGATTCCCTAACAGCGCAATGATGTCGTGACCATCGCATCCTTTTTTACGGAGTCATCTAGAGCTGATGGGTAATTTACCTGCTGGATATGTCAAAGTTGGGAAAAGAAACGGACGATAAAGGCAAGCACCTGTCCAGTAACAACATCTCGATACTCTGAGGCACTCAAACGATGCTCATATAGTCTGCGGCTGGCTGTGGCTCAGCAGAGCGGGTCGCCCTTTACCCAAGGTCGGCAGTTCCTATGTGTCCTTGAGCAAGACACTAAACCCCAAGTTGCTCCCCGGGTGATTTACTGCAGCCCACAGATCCCCAAATGGTTAAGAGGGGTAAACGCAGAGGTCAAATTCTACGCATGCCACTGTATGTATATGATGAATGCAATAGTTTAAGTTACAAAGGGTCTCAGGATTGCCCGTCATGTTGTTGTGGTTTTTGCCAGATTCCTTCCTGCCTTCAGCATGTTGCATCATTATCTCATCAATGTGTCATTTATGCCTACAGGGCAACTGCTGACTGTCATTTTTTACTTCCATCCCATCACATCACTTTCACCTTCAACACTGGAGGCTGAAAATTAACATTTTTAGCAAAACACATTTTCGGTGTTTTACGTGTCTTCCACATTTATGATAAAGGTAACTGAACCTCTTGATCAAACAAATAAAAAAGGTCACACAAAACAGTACATGTGAACATAGTTTATGATTTTTGACAGAGATTAAATGGAAATAAACAACTAGTGAAAGGAATGCAAAGATAAAGAATACAATAATGCATCATGTGTGTAACTAAAACAAGAGAACTCCCACAGGAAGATGAAAGAATGTAATAAAGAGGTGTAGTGCAAGCTTGTGTATGTGTGCCGTACCTCCATCAGAGCCCTCAATTGGGTTCGGTGTGTATTCAGGTCATCAGTCAAACTGTCTCTCTTCACACTGAGCTCAGCCAGCTGAGCCCGCAGAGGAGTCGCCACCTCGTAGAAACGCATCTAAACACACAGAGAAAGGGTCGCCATGTCAGCGTCAACCGTCTCTCCATCATATCCCGTCTCTCTGGGCCATTAAGGTGGTGTAAAGAATAGGTAGTGCCCTCCATACTTACAGCTATGTATTCCTGGATGGAGATTTTGTCTTCAGGGAGGTCGCGGAGCTCCTGGTACCTGTTCTGAGAGATGTCCAGATCCCTGAGGGACCTCCGCAGGTCTCCACCTTTCTCACACAGCTGCCGGTTGGTCTCCTCTAGCTGCTGCTGCCTGAGCAGGATGGCCTCCATCTCTTGCTTACGCAGAACCTGCTGCTTCCTAATGATGACAATCTTAGTTAGCACAGTTTACATGTGTGCCTACAACAGAGAAGCTTACAACCGAGAAGAGTTATCCCGCTAAAACGTTTTTTCTATGCATTTCAAATAAATATCCCTATTCCTTAACTGACATAAAGGCAAAGCAATCAGAATCAGAAGAATCATTTATTGTCAAGTATGTTGGACATACAAGGAATTTCTCTTGGCGGGTGGTGCATAACAATAGACAATAAGAAAATAAACAGTGCAAGAAATAAGAATATGTTCTATTTACAATGACATTTTAATTTACAATAAATGTATGATAAACTACTCCCATATTCTCTTCATACATTGTTCTTCAATTAGATCATTAGTTACAGTTAACTTGCACACAGAGACATTTCAGCCTGTGTGATCTAGATGGGAGTTTATTTGGTATTTAATAATATGTCTGATAATTGTGTTTTGGTGCCAAGACACCACCTTACTGTAGGGCTGCATGGAAAACTAAAATAAAAAAACTTTTTCAAAACATATTTGTCTACCAACACAACCTTTTCAAAGGTTGCAGATGAGACATTTGTATCGTTTAAAACATTATATACACACAGTAATGAGAGAGAAAGAGAGAGAAAGAGAGATCAAATCCGAGTATATCTGCCTGGATTAACCCAATCACACTGTTCATCACCACCTCAATATTTCCTCACCTGTTCTCCTCTTGAGTAAGTTTCAGCTGGCTGTCCAGCCTCAGAGCCAACACCTGCTTCTGATGTAGAGCATCGTTCAATCTCTCCTCCAGCTCCTCCACCTGACATAGAAACGCATGCATGAAAACAATCACAACACTATTATTGTAGGGTTATCATTTGGGGAAATGACGGCCTTCTCGTCAGGTGGGCATATGCATGTCTCACTCTCGCCTCTCATCATGAGAGAATAATGTGATGAGAGGCACCCCCCCCCCACACACACACACACACACACACACAGTCCAGCTTTCCTGCCGTCTACCTTTAGGAACGATACAGGAGAACATTCCTGCCGACGGCTAAGAGGCTCTATAACAAATCACCTCTTGCCAGAAACTAGTGCAATAACTATCACTGTACATATTCACATTCACATTCATATTCATACTTACACTATGTTGATCTGCACTTCACACATTTCATTTACACTACACACATACACACTTTGCACTGTCTATATTTTATTTTACACTGCTGTATTTGCATATATATAATTTTGTATTTCACTTTGTATACTTTATGCAGTCACTGTTTTGTTCTTTCTTATATTTATATTTCATTCTCGTGTGTTTAGTTTATTGGTGCTACTGTGTCGACAAATTTCCCCTTGGGGATTAATAAAGTACATTTATATTCTATTCTTCTACCTTGGACATGCTGTCGGCCTTCATGTTGTCTATGATCAGGTTCTTCTGAGAAAGTTCAATCTTCAGCAGCTGGACGTTGTGCAGCAGCTCCTTCCTCTCGATCAGCTGGCGGGTCACCTTCTGGGAGCCGTCGCGCTGCTCGTCGGAGGAGGAGATCTCCTCCGTGGTGGGCACGGTCGTCTCTAGGCTGATGTCCTCCGACTCCAGGTCGAGGGAGCTGGAGACGTTGGCTGCTGTCGACCTCAGCTGTTGCTTCTTAGGAGGCATTTTATGTTGTTCTGGTCTTCTTCAGCTAAAGTTTAATAGCGGAGTCAGTTACTGTAACGGAGTTTACGTGATATTACAAATGCTTTGTTAATCCAGAGCTAACTTTAACGGCCATCGCGATGTATGTCGCTAGTTCGCACCAAGGAGAACAGTAAACAAACCCCGACCGCACGTCAACCTAGCTAGCATAAACCGCTTTAAACATATTATCAATGTACTCATACTTAAGAAACTTAGATATACTCCCCCCAAGTTAAAGTTAAAGTGAAACCCCGGAGCTGACACGAGCACACGGTGAGGTGTGTTTTTAATTTTTAAGGGTCCCGCTCTGAGCCGCCTGCGTACCGCCAACAGATCGACTACCACGGTGATGAGTGGCGTTGAGTACAGCGCCCCCTGCTGCAATGAACCTGCAGTACACTGGACGCCCGCTTGTCTGTAGTTCATTACGATGACCGAGCATGCAGTACTCCCTCCAGAAACATAGGGGCGCTATACACTTGGACAACCAGTTCCTCTTTTGACTTCTTCTGCTTTGTTTTCATTGAACACCATGTAGACGGCCAACCAAAACTAACGTTGAACACTGATTGTCTAATTATGTTTACATTAATACACGTACAATGTTATTGTCTTCAAATAGAAGTTGACTATTTAAAATAAAAAATGTCTTTACATAGATTAACATATATGACTGATATCAACATCTTAAACTCGACTGCACGTGTTTGTCAGAACTCCGGGAAGGTTTTGTCGGTCCACTGAGTTAGTTTACACATGGGCAGCTAAGTCCCTGCTTGTTATCAAATGGTAGGAGAAAAACATCGGTATTGAATCTCTTGAGACTTTAATTGTCATCATGTTGAAATCTAAAACCTTCATGAAGAAGACCCGGTCGGGTGGGGTGATGAAGATAGTTCGTGAGCATTACCTGAGAGATGATATTTGGTGCGGAAGCGAGCTTTGCGCTGAATGCAAACATGAGTCCGCGGTGCTGCAGAGGGACCCGTGTATCGAGAGCAACCTGTGCTCCTATCCACATTATGTGATTCCTGACACTAATGTTGTGCTTCACCAGGTAAAACAAAACGCAACGTCTCCCACATTTGTCTACTCAACCATAAAGGGTCCTACACTTTTGCATTCAAACCTGTGGCCCGAGTTGGTAGCTCATGAATCATGAATTGTGATAATATAAACGTGATCTCAATTGTTATTGTGCTTTTAATATATTCATGCAGCTATATAATCTTCTTTGTGTGTCTTTATGTGATTATAGTGTAATTATGTTGATTAGTTGTGGAGGTCTCGCTTAAATGTAGCATATGGTGAATCCTTGATTCTTGGCCATTTTAGTATCCTTTTTTAATTTTTATTAATGTTTACAATCTTTGTGTCCTGCAGATTGACGTCTTGGAAGACCCTGTGATTCGTAATGTGATAATCCTTCAGACTGTGCTACAGGAGGTACGCCACCGTAGTGCACCAGTCTATAAACGCCTGAAGGACATCATACATGAGCAAGAGAAACACTTCTACACCTTTACCAACGAACACCACAGGTACAAAGACACCACCTTTTATTACAACATCTAAACTGCACAGTGGTGATTTGCGAAAAACAAAAGCAATGAGTGAAAAAGTACATTGCCCACATTAAGTAACTCCTTGTATTCCCCTTCACAGAATCTCTTTATTAGAACTCCTCTGTGATAAATATTTCTTTGTGAAAGGTATGACGGAAGTGTTTCCCCTTTTTGTTAATCTTACACATTCATCCTTATACTCTCTATTATTCCAGAGAGACATTCATTGAACGTGAACCCGGAGAGAGCGCCAATGACTACAACGACCGTGCGATCCGTGTGGCTGCAAAATGGTACAGCAAGCACCTAGAGATTGCCGAGTCCGAGGCCGAGTCCGAAGGAGAATCCCTCAAGGTGGTCCTCCTCACCAATGACCTCGGGAACAAGCAGAAGGCAGAGGAGAGCAGCTTGCTGGTGTACAGATGTAAGCTCTCTTTCTTAAGGGAAAGAATATCATGAGAAGCAGTATCAATTTGTTTCACATCAGTTTCCACTCGCACTGCATATTAACAATACAGCTTGTTGTAAATTCTACCACAACTTGCAGAGGGTTAAGAGTCACTCTTGAATGAACTACTATTCTTGTTTTACAAAGCAGACGTCTTCTATGGCCTTCTCACTATTTTCTATTGTACACAAGCATGCTTTCAAATGGCGTCAGCATTGTCACAAGTTTTTCTTCTCTTACCTTGTAGGTGAAGAATACATCAAGAGTCTCATAGGGAACCCGGAGCTTGTGGATCGTCTGGCTTTGTCCAATGATGACAAGGTAAAACCATCTGTGCTATATACATATAGAAATAAAAGCTATTTCGGTATGCATGATTTCTATCTGTATCTCTTATTTACACCCCTGCCCTTTCGATGTGCTTTTCACCTTGCATTACTTTGATTTTCTTTCCCCTCTTAGCATGATATCACAAGCAGTAAGGTGTTATTCCCAGAGCACCTCCCCCTGTCCAGGATCCAAGCAGGAATTAAGAGCGGCACTTTCATCCAGGGCACCTTTAGGGCCAGCAGGGACAATTACCTGGAGGCCACGGTCTTTATTCAGGGAGAGGGTGAAGACAGCACAGAGGTGTGTATCTGTAAATGTACAATGTTTGTCTGAACAATCGTCCCAAATCTGTGTTTTAGTGAGAGTGTGTCATGTTGTGACTTTCCATTTAGAGGAATTACTACAAGTTAATTGACTGTACACAAATAAATAAATAGGAAAGCAAATGTTTAAATGTTCTGTACTTTCCCCTCGTCTTGATGCCAGGTTCTCATCCAAGGTCTTCAGAACCTCAACAGAGCGGTGTACCAAGATGTGGTTGCTGTGCAGCTGTACCCACGCAATCAGTGGGTGGCGCCTTCCTCAGTCGTGCTGCAGGATGAAGGTGCAGCAAAGGACGATAATGAGGACAAAGAGGACGATGAGGAGAAATCTGTGAGTTTGGGTCTTTCTCTCCTTACATCTGGAGGTGTATGCTGCTACTTCTAGGGTTATTGTCTGAATTGAATTCAGCAGGGTGTTCACTAGTGTGAATGGACAGTATCAGGGTGCTACACAAAAGAAGACTTGGAATTGAATGTCAACCCCAATGTGGCCTTTGTAGTTACAGTCTTACTAACCTTTGTGTTCCCGTGTGTCTGAGCAGTTGAGGATATCCGCAGCTGAAGCAGCCAGGAAGCCCACTGGCAAAGTAGTGGGAATCATCAAAAGGAACTGGAGGCCCTTCTGTGGCATGCTCAATCTCTCCCAGATCAAAGAGGTACGTCTTGACTTCTCTATCATATCCATGTGTCATTCACAGTTTATGTTTAGCTTGTTTTTTTAAAGAACATCATAAACATCTGTATACTCCTTTCTTGTCCTATCCTCAGCATTGACCATCTCTTTTCTTCCCTTTTTCTTAGTCAACCCGCCATCTCTTCACCCCGGCAGACCGGCGTATCCCACGCATCCGCATTGAAACACGGCAGGCGGCCACGCTGGCAGGCCAGAGGATCATGGTGGCCATCGACGGCTGGCCCAAACACTCCAGATATCCCAATGTGAGTTGGAGCTTCTTCAGACTTAGTTATCCTACAACTCCCATTTGCCAAAGTTGGACAGAAAATTAAATTTCTCGAGCGCATAATTATAATTAGATGTGAAAAAACACCAAGTCAGTTTGTGGAGATACATATTTGTTATGTTTCCACTTTGCTAGGGCCACTTTGTGCGCAGTCTGGGAAATGCAGGGGATAAGGAGACGGAGCAGATGGTGCTGCTGCTGGAGCATGACGTCCCCCACCAGGCCTTCTCTCAGGCTGTGCTCAGTTTCCTTCCCAAGATGCCATGGGCCATCACACCAGAGGTAATGGCAGCTTCTCTTGAAATACACTCAGCAGTGTTCTAGTCACAGCTTTGGTAATAATGAATCAAGCTGTGATTTGAAGGAACGTATGTTTAGGTCTGTGCATATATTAATGTGGATGTTTGTGGAACAGGACATGGTGAGGAGAGAGGACCTGAGGAATCTGTCAGTGTGCAGTGTGGATCCCCCTGGGTGTACGGACATAGACGACGCCCTGCACTGTCGAGACCTGGACAATGGAAACATTGAGGTGCACAGACTGGACACGTGCATTCAGAAGTAGAAAAGGCAGCTGTTTTTCTTTCATATGGGCCTAAAGTATTTTATCTGATGTTTGTAGGTGGGCGTCCACATTGCTGATGTAAGTCACTTCATCAGACCGTGTAACGCCATGGACAAGGAGGCTGCGAACCGTGGCACCACCGTCTACTTGTGTGGCAAAGTAAGGAAAAAGACACACACACACACACACACTTGCGTCGGAGTGTTTTTACAATATCAGAATATTAATGTCACCAGCCAGATACGTCTTTTTGTTTGGGAAAAGTATTTGAGCACAGGATTTGTTTACGTTAAGTAGATTAGTTGACACCTGTTATTATTTATTTTATTTTTGTAGGATAAGAATAAGAATATTTGTTAAATCTTTAAATGTATGCCCTGTGAAGATGTCAAAAATAGATATTGAAAGTTTATTCAAATGTATTTCTTTGAAAATGTATATTTCATGCTAACCAATAAGCTTACCGTAAGCACACCATTGTTTAAAGTTTGATTGATTTGTAAAACTAAAATGATTTAAAATGTGTGTCCATCAGAGGATAGATATGGTTCCAGAGCTGCTCAGCTCCAATCTTTGTTCTCTGCGCTCCAATGTGGAAAGGTGAGGAGATAAACACTCACACAATATTGAACACCATCAGTGCTTAGTCACAAACTAACTCAGTGAATAAACAGATGACTGTTTTACTGTTAAAACATGTGTCTCTGATGCATCTTTTGGTTTTCTTTAACCAGGCTGGCGTTCTCATGTATCTGGGAGATGAACCAAAAGGCTGAAATCGTTAAGACCCGGTTTACAAAAAGTGTCATTAACTCCAAGGTACAGTACCGACACGCGCTGGACGATGACTGGAAATATACTCAATGATTTTGCAGTTAATGTGTGAATCAAATGCACTGCGGTACTACTACAATTACTATTAGTAATACTACTACAACCTGCGTTTCATTTTTAAAGACACAAAATAACAGGATCTAGTTGTTTTAAAATGTGATTTTCTTTTTTTTAATTTATAAAGGCGTCTCTGACCTATGCTGAGGCCCAGATGAGGATTGATGACACCACCAAGAACGACGACATCACCACGAGCCTTCGAGGCCTCAACAAACTAGCCAAAGTCCTCAAGAAGCAGAGGATAGAGAAAGGGTAAAGATGGGTAGAGGCTGAAGAATAGATTTACAAAGTGAAGGAGGCTGCTTTCTAATGATATGGCCAGTACATGCCATTAGTTTGTTATTATCAGCCTGTACTTTGTCTTAAAAATCCAGAAATATGCATTCCAATTGACTGGCAACTTCAAAAATAAGAATCAAAAGCTCTGGCTGTATTTGACAAAGTGTGTTTTATGTTACATTTTCTATCTTTCAGTGTATTTTATGTTATATTTTCTATCTTTCAGAGCGCTCACGCTGTCCTCCCTAGAAGTCCGATTCCACATAGACAGTGAAACCCACGACCCCATTGACCTCCAGACCAAAGAACTCATGTAGGTGACATCAAAAGGGAGCTCTCTGCGGAATCCTTTTGGAAACTCACTTTTCCCACAAAAAACACATTTTTCCAGTTTTGGACTTATGTATGTAAACTCATCTCTCGTTGATTAGGGAGACAAACTCTATGGTGGAGGAGTTCATGTTGCTGGCCAATATTTCAGTTGCCCAGAAGATTTACGATGAATTTCCAGACTGTGCTATGCTGAGGAAACATCCAGCACCGCCTCCATCCAACTACGACATCCTGCTCAAAGCGGCAAAGTCCAAGGCGAGTGGAGATAGATGGTCATGCAGGAAAAAAAGTGTTATGCCTGTGCGAATTTGTTAATTTAACCAATTTGCCTTGTTCTGAATGGAGGATGTCGTCTATTAATTGGCAGTAGATTTAGATATCCATAATATGTATCTGAATATAATTTAAACATGGTTGCAGACGCTTGAATCGTTGCCAACATCTCAGGCAGGTCATGGAAAACCTGGAAAAGTCATGGCATTTTAAAATGGTAATTTCCAGGCCTGGAAAAGTCATGGAAAAAACTTAAATCATCAAAGTTTTGGAAATGTCATGGAAATTTGTTATTTACGCCGAGTTTGAAATAATTAATATGTTTTTTAAAGAAAGACGCTCGAAATATAAGCCGGCACACGCTCTCAATACGCAACATTTTCTAAAATGTTCATGTTTATACCGAAGCACGTTCACCCTCAAATGTAAATGTCTAATAAGTCGATTTAAATGCCATTTTTATTCAATTCTGTTTGAATCACTGAACAAACCTGACAGGGTCCTACACTTTTGCATTCAAACCTGTGGCCCGAGTTGGTAGCTCATGAATCATGAATTGTGATAATATAAACGTGATCTCAATTGTTATTGTGCTTTTAATATATTCATGCAGCTATATAATCTTCTTTGTGTGTCTTTATGTGATTATAGTGTAATTATGTTGATTAGTTGTGGAGGTCTCGCTTAAATGTAGCATATGGTGAATCCTTGATTCTTGGCCATTTTAGTATCCTTTTTTAATTTTTATTAATGTTTACAATCCGCAAAAGTGTAGGACCCTGTCAGGTTTGTTCAGTGATTCAAACAGAATTGAATAAAAATGGCATTTAAATCGACTTATTAGACATTTACATTTGAGGGTGAACGTGCTTAATCATGGCCTTCATAATAAAGCATTCCCTCACATCCATGCTCGTTATTTCTACTATAACTATGTATTCAAGGTGTCAACCCTGTGTTACCGTTTCACTCCAGAATGTGGAGATCCACACGGATTCGGCCAAGGCGCTGGCTGACTCCCTCGACGTGGCCAGAGTGGACGGCTTCCCGTACTTCAACACGCTGCTGCGCATCTTGGCCACTCGCTGCATGATGCAGGCCGTCTATTTCTGTTCTGGCATGGACAACGATTTCCACCACTACGGCCTGGCGTCTGCCATTTATACACACTTCACGTCACCGATTAGGAGGTATGACGGCAGATATTTTGAAATATGTTTGGTTTTTATAACAAAGATGTGCAGAACTGAGACACAACAACAGCACAGTATCCTTGCATCTTGTATCTTCCATATTCTTCTTGTACATTGTATCTTCTTTTTTCCCCTCCATCTGAACATCTACCTCCTTCTTTCTTCCCTCCTATTTATCTGCTCCTTTGCACAGGTACGCTGATATTATAGTCCACCGCCTGCTGGCAGTGGCCATCGAGGCAGACAACACCTACCCAGACTTGATGGATAAACAGAAGCAGTCAGCCCTCTCCACCAACCTCAACTACAGACACAAAATGTCTCAATATGCGCAGAGGGCGTCTGTGGCCTTTCACACGCAGGTAAACACATGTGGACACACTGGTCTCATTGCCTATGAAGAAAACACTGTCCTGGCCCCAGAGCTCTGGTTCTGAATAGTGACGCCAATGTGGAAATGGCCATCAAACGGCGACTTCTTGTTGCAAAAAGAAGTCAAATTGTATAAAAGTCTTGAGGAAATAAGCCGACTTCTAACTTTATTCTACTAGCTTGGTAAACATGAGTTTAGGGTCTCGCTAGTTTTAATTTGTCATTACAGTAGTATGATCATTTAGTACATTTTAGTCCCCATTCGAGTAAAGTAGACGATAAAGTAGACTCTGCTGTGTTTTCAGGTCATGGTTGCACTTTGTTACACGGTCTTCTTCTGCGTTGGGTTGTACTTAGGCTCCACCCACTCGTGTCACTTCTGGTTGCAAAAAAACCAAGATGGTGACGGCCAAAGTGCCAAAATCATGTCTTCTAAACCGTAGTCCAGGAACCAATTAGTGACTCTTACTTATAATCCATGCCTGAATAATTAGCTGTTCATTTATCACCCCATGAGCCTTTGGAATCCATCACACACCTCACCGTTCTGCTTTTAATACAATCGTCTCTTTCCAGTTGTTCTTCAAAAGCCGAGGCATACTGAACGAAGAGGGATTTGTTCTGTTTGTGAGGAAGAACGCCGTCATCGTACTCATCCCAAAGTTCGGCCTGGAGGGAACGGTCTTCTTCGACACCAAAGACAAAGCAGCCCCAAAACTTGTTTTTGATGAAGAGGTATGAGGTTCATTTGGTTTATATAGCTGCTTAGATCAACACTGATGCTGCGCTTCAAATGTATGTTCTGTAACTGTTTTTAGGGTCCCACTCTGAAAGTGGAGGAGCACACCTTCCACATATTTGACATGGTGAAGGTCACCATCAGCCTGGACGCCTCCAATATTCAGCACCAGAAGATCCGCATGTCTCTGATTGAGCCCGTGGTAAGAACTGTCAAACAACCAGTGGGACACAAATACGGCTTTAAATGTTAGACAAAGATTAGTTTCTCAGCTTCAGTATTTAGGATTGGTTGAAGACGGTCAGTCAACATTTTGTATTTACTCAACTAGCAGCCTTTAAGTTAACGGTCTTTATTTCAGATCTCCGGGGTGAGTGTTCCAGCCCCAGATGTTGAACCACAGGCCAAGAAAACCAAACTGGACCACTGACGCAGAAAGCCGAGCAGCAATTCACCCGAACCACCAGCTGATCCTCCAGATGGAGAAGTTGCAGGAGTGAATCGGCGTCGACATTATACACGGTTATATTTTGAGCAACGGTGCCTATTATATTTTAATAAATCAACCTGTGTGACGCTGCACAGCTTTTTATGTGAAACACAGAGCAGTGTAACTTGTCATCGATGGAGTTACACTAATTCAATTCATTTGTTGTTTTTACCTATTAGTTTGTTTATGTCAGCCCATGTGACTGAATGTTTCAGTGGTTGGTGAGACTTAATTTTCCACAGCAGTACTCAACTTACGGCATGTGATACGGGGACATGTGATGTTATACATCGTGTAGATGAGTGGATTTGTTTTCTGTCATGTCTACAAGTTGCCAGAGTCCATCAAATAAAAATATACCAATAGATTTTAAATTGGGGAAATAAAGAGCCAGAGATGGACGTAATGTTTTTTTCATTTTATTTGCAAAATATGAATATTTATTATCTGTCTCCTGGCATATTGCAAAAGAGGCCCCCAGCAATGCAGGTCGAGTATCCCTGGTCCACACGTGTTCACATACCAGCTATTTAGCCATTAAGTCAAGATACACATACCTGGTAGAAACTAACTCAAAGAATGTCTTACGCCAAAGAATTCAAGTTAATTTAATGCAATAAAAATCCAGCCAATGCTTCAAAGTATATTTGAATAAAAACGACAAATGGCTCAATCAGCTCTTAATTTGCTAGTGGCATTATTCATTGAGTCTTATTCAGGAATAAATATTCTCACAATCCAAATAAGATTCACAAGTAACCCGTGTTCACATTTTAGTCATTCAATAAAACATCTCTAATCATAAAAAAAAAAACATCATGATACACTGCTTTATAAAAAGATAAATACAGTACAACTCTGAAGTCATCTGGAAATCAGGATCCATCAGTTTGCTCATGTCAGCACCAAGTAAAACAAATGAAATGACTGGCATCAATACTGCAATCAAGGAGGTTATTGTTGTGCAAAATTGATACAGAATGTAAAAAAGAAAAAAAGTCCTTCCCCTTTATCACACCAGTAAACCGTACTGGGTCCAACCGAACTGTTTACTAATAATCTTTGCTATTCAGTGTCTTACAGTGGGACTAAGAAGGGCTCTGGGCTCGTCTTCTCCTTTTCAACCGGTGATGAAACATGTGTGTTAGAGCATTTGCTCTCAGTATGACAACTTGAACTTCAAACCTTAAAAAAAACAACAACGAATAACCAATCGTGAAACCCCTCGGTTCAAACTGACCGCAAACCCCCCGAACCAAATCAATGCAACATAAACGCTTCAAAACAGTGTAAACTTTGCTGTATTTGGTTGCAAACAATTCATCTTAAACTTCCACTGGAAGAGGTTTCCCTTTAAAATCCATCGGTCAGATGGCTTAGTGGTGAGGATAAAATACCTGGAAAATAAGAAACTCACTTTTAGTGGCAGAAAAAGCCTCGCAGCACAACACCATCTACATGATCATTTCAGGAATGGATTTTAAATAAGTGCTGATACAGCATTAGATAGAAGACAAACAAGTAACCGCCCGCCTGTGTGTGTGTGTGTGTGTGAGGGTTAACGTACCTTTACTTTAGTGTGTCGAGTGAGTTGAAAGGCGTCTTCCGCCAGGTTTGAGCTGAAGGACTCTTTGCCGTGACAGTCGGAGCCGAGGCCGTCGATGAGGCTGGCGGTGCCTGCTGAGGTCGTGTTGTACCCGCTGTCCACCTGGATGCACATGAAAAGCAGTCCATATCGAGTTAGACAAACATGAACCGAGACATGAGAATGAATTCGTTCAAGAGTAACGTAAAGCGACTCTTTCGCCCGGATGAAATTGCTCCCGCGAACCTGCATGCTGGAATCGTAGCGTATGCTGCTTCCCTCCGCCAGGAGAGAAACGAACATACGAGAGCTTTCTGTTGCCGACACGTTGCCCATACGAGAGCTGGTGAGCTGTGCCGAAAGCCCGACACCTTCCTCCTCTTCTTCCTCCAACCTCCCTTCTGTCCCGGCGTCTTTGCCCTCCTCCATTTTCACCGGTTCCATAGGGTCCACGCTAACTCTCTCGGTGTCGGCGTGGTGCGCGTCAAGGGCCAGGGGTGAGGGGGAATCCAACTCCATTAGGGGGAGAGAAGAGGAGGAGGAGGAGGAAGAAGACGGAGAAGAGTAGGGGAGTTGGTGCTCAGCCTCTTGATTGTCTTGAAGCTTAGGGTTTAGGATCGGGGAGATGAGGGGAGGGGAGGCCCAGCAGCGGACTCTGGGCCGGGGCTTGGGTCTGGCGTTGTGCTGGGACTCGTTCTGGCAGTGGAGCAGGTGTGGGGAGCAGCTGCGGATGGGAGAGCAGCCCTCGACCAGGGGACTCTCGTTGCAAGGAGTGACACTTTTACCCAGTGGAGTAAAATTGCTCGGCTGCTTCCTCTCAGCTAAAGAAAGAACATAGGATTCAGTTATAAGAGAAACTTAGAAACATTACCCCAGTGCCAATTAAAAAAAATAAAATAATAATCGTAAAACAAGTCTGCCTTATACCGTGTGCGTGACGAAACATGCGGTCTACCTGAGCATACGGGTGTGCGTTGCGCGTGTGAAACGATAGGTGAAATTGTGGGCGAGACGAAGCCGGCGGGAGACGACCTATCGGGGAACAGAGGACTGGTGATGCTGCCGAGGCTGCAGTCCCGGAAGCGGCCGTGCTGGATGGGACTGGACGAGAACTGACCCTGCAGGAAAGAGACATTTGTGTTCGACAGTGCAAGTGTTAAATCAATAATACAAGAACAAATATTTGAAAATCAGTCAGCCAAAATGCTATGGCACACAAGTGCTTAAAAGAGAATTCAATAAACAGAACATGGATTCTGGAGATGATTAGCATTTGCATCCCATACGCGTCGCCACTCACCGTAGAGAGAGTCGGAGCCGGCGTGCCACAGGACAACGGGGAGGAGAAGTCAGACGATACAGCCTCTCCCTCTGCCACCCATCCTACAGCTCCCTCTGCTCGGTTTAGAGAGAGCCTGTCCTCTGTGCCATGGCTTCTCTCTGGGCTCGGTGGGCTGGAGCAGTCAGAGCCGCTGTAAGCGCCCTGTCCATCGAGGAAGAGTTTCCGTCTCAAGGAGGAGGAACTGAGACTCTCCTGCACAGCATCACATGCTTCGTGGTGGCAATAGTAATCCCCTGAGATGGAAAAAAAGTGGTGACTTGATAGGAAAATACTCTGATAACAGACTCTGATTTTATTGTGATGGCGTTTATTAGTGGCTTACCTAGTACTTTCTCCAAATTGAAAGACACGGGTAATGAAAGAACGGTCTGACAAGAAACTGCAAAATAAACAAAATTAAAATTAAATTAAAAAACAAGTAAGAAGTTGGTAGGAAGTTCATCAAAACCCTCTCAAAAAACACACCAACCTGATATTTTTTCTGACTCTTCTACAATCATTGAAGACTTGGAACCTAAAAGACACAATACAGTCCCATGAGCACAACATGCTTAAGTAACATACAGTAACATATCAAAACGATAAACTTACTTTTCATATACATCTGAGGGGCTCTACGGCTGTCTGGTGCCGCCCAGGGCGAGGGCACAATGGCGCCTTTGGTGAAAAACTTGATGACGAGAAAGACACATTTACATATTAACAACATTAATCTATAAATCATCAATATATTAACGTCTCTATCCAATAGGATGTGCTTTAATGAGATTATCCATACCTGGTCAATAGCGTTCTGTCGCTTTTCCTCAATGTCAGAATCCATCCTAGATGGGTAGAGAAAAGACAGACACCAGTAAATAACTTAATCTCTGCAGTAAATTTTGGTTTTGTTATTAGGTCATCCATGATATTTGCACATCTACTGTGACGTCCGTGTTTCGGAACACACCTCGTCTGGCTCAGGTAAAAAGACTGTCTCTGGATGTCCTCTGGGTCTATGTGCACTGGGAGGAGACTGGCCATTTCATCAATAGACCAGTTAAACTTGGGTGGAGTCTGATGGAGAAACAGAAACGATTAGTTGCTTTCAGTAGAGCAAAGAAACGTGTGGACATATCAGCATGTTTAGATATTTGCATTAAGAGATGTTTGACAAAGCAGGCCCACATAGTAGGGCCACATAGTAGTAGGGCCACATGATAGTAGGGCCACATGATAGTAGGGCCACATGATAGTAGGGCCACATAATAGTAGGGCCACATAATAGGGCCACATAGTAGGGCCACATAGTAATAGGGCCACATAGTAGGGCCACATAGTAGTAAGGCCACATAGTAGTAGAGCCACATAGTAGGGCCACATAGTAATAGGGCCACATAGTAGTAGGGCCACATAGTAGTAGGGCCACATAGTAGTAGGGCCACATAGTAGGGCCACATAGTAATAGGGCCACATAGTAGTAGGGCCACATAGTAGTAGGGCCACATAGTAGTAGGGCCACATAGTAGTAGGGCCACATAGTAGTAGGGCCACATAGTAGTAGGGCCACATAGTAGTAGGGCCACATAGTAGTAGGGCCACATAGTAGTAGGGCCACATAGTAGTAGGGCCACATAGTAGTAGGGCCACATAGTAGTAGGGCCACATAGTAGTAGGGCCATATAATTGAGGTTATGAGTGCCAGTGAGGTGTTCAAACTGACCGCTTTACAAGGCTTGGACTTGAAGACAGATGGGCTTGGCACCAGGGTCTCGCGGAGGTGGTGGTAGTCATTGGGACTTTCAAATGGGTTTCTTATTGAAGGCCTGCCTGGAGTCTCTGGTGTGATCTGCAACGCTAGCTCCACACGGTCCCCCATCTTAGATGAAATACTCTAGTCTGCATGAAGGAAAAGGACATTTTAGACATAAATGACAAGGCATAATCCACTCAAAAGTCAGCTTCCATTTTGTACATTGTTGTATTTTTGTTTAGTTAACCTTATATAAGTTCACGTAGCGTTACTTCCCCTGTTACTATTGCGGTAGCTTTCAAGGGAAGCAGTGAGCTAGCTCGCTTTAACTTTAACGCTAGTGAAGAAGGGATTTGGTTACACGATCCCTTCTGTCGTCTTTTCTAACACACCACTTACTTACTGAAATGTTAAAGGTACATATGTGTCAACGATTAAGAAACGATATGTAATGTCGGTACTTACAACTGTTAATGAGCCAGGACTTTCAACACCCAAAAGTCATTCAGCAGTCGGCAAACAATCGTCAGGGAGATTTCAAACCAACGATTATTTCAATTTCCCCCATAAGGATCGCTGACCAATAGAAACGCTGCAGAAAATTCGTGCGAACCAATCATCGTAGACGTGACGTCACTTCCTGCAACAGTTTCCCGAGTTAGCTTAACAGGCAAGTTAGCTGAATAGCTGCTAATACAGCCCGTTAATGATAGCGCTTTTCAATTGGTGGGACCTCGTATCCAAATGCACGATTGCGAATAGTTCAACGCCCTGGCTCACATATTTACAAAAAAACGTAATCTTATAAGAGACCTTCTCAAGTCGTTGGCTAACGGGATTCAGGCTCACGTTACACTATGGCGAGTGCAGCAAATGCAAACCTCAACGCAGTCCGGGAGACCATGGACGGTACATCTCTTGTTTACATCCTCAACATGCAGTGTGTGTATTTGTAAAATAAGGTGCCAGATACCATGTGTGTTTGCTAACCTCTAGCGTGCTCGTAATCGTATTGATGACTAAATGCATCGGACGTGAAGCAGTCAAGTTGTATATTGTGATAAGAAAATGAACCTAAAAAGGATGCATGTCTAACTCAACGCGTTGCCTGCTTCCTCCAACAGTGCTGCTTGAGATCTCCAGGTTGCTGAACACAGGTCTGGACATGGAGTCTCTGTCGATATGTGTGAGACTGTGTGAGCAAGGCATCAACCCAGAAGCTTTGTCTGCAGTCATCAAAGAACTGCGGAAAGCTTCTGAAACCCTCAAGGTACAACAACAGGCTCCCAAAGAGCTGACTTTACTTTAACAGGGTTCGTACGGTCATGGAAAACCTGGAAAAGCCATGTATATTTAAAATGGTCATTTCCAGGCCTGGAAAAGTCATGGGACAAACTTAAATCATAAGTTTTGGAAATTTAATGGAAATGTGTTATTAGCACATGTTCATTTATGCCGAGTTTGAAATAATGAATATGTTTTTTAAAGAAAGTTGCTCAAAATATAAGCGGGCGTACGCTCTCAATACACAAAATGTTCTAAATGTTTCATGTTTTTACCGAGATTTCAGTTTGGTCATGGACATTTGGTTTGGAAAAGTCATGGAAATCCATTGATTAAAATGTGTAAGAACCCTGTCACATGTTCATTTACGCCCAGTTTGAAATAATTAATATGTTTTTTTAAAGAAAGACGCTCAAAATATAAGCTGGTGTACGCTCTCAATGGGCAACAGTTTGGTCATGGAAATTTGGTTTATAGTCATGGACAAATCCTGGAAATCCATTTGTCAAAATGTGTAACAACCTTGTTTTAAAAACATTAACATTATTAATGAGAACATGTTGTGGGATGTACACCAGGGTTGAGTCCTAGTCCTGTTTACTAACATCCGTAACTGCTGATCAATACTTATTTTTTAAGGAATCAAATCTATTGCCAAAGTGAAATTACCCCACCTCATTATAATGTCTAACAATAACAGTGAGAATAATTGAAAAGCCTCACATTTTGGAATGTGTAACCATTGTCTAGTGTCTGGTCGTTATTTAAAATAAATTATTTGCATGTGATAGATAATCAAAACCGTCATACATTTTCTGTTGAACGATTAATCAAGCAATAATACATGCACTTATTCCGATGTTACATTTATGTAATTACGAAACCAGTGCTCAAAGCAAATGTAGTGTCAGACTGAACCTTGAGATGCTACAGCTGCTTTCTACATCATGTTTTTGGTATCACTTCCTAGACAGCTTTTAAAATGCAAAATTGTTCATAGATAAAACAATACAGAGAATGTGTCAGCCATCAGATTATGCAATGCCATTTAATACAGTGGGAGCTCCCTAGAGTAGTTGTGGGTGTATTTGAATATTGTGCAGAATGTGTGCAGAATAGTGCATGTTCTACAGATATATTGCATTTCTATGATTTTTGCACTCACTTGATTTATGTATCAGCCTGAAAAAAGTCAAATATGATCAGATTTCAGAAATGTATCCTTTACACAGTTGTAGCCAGGCCATTACGTAGGTGTAATTTAATTTCAATAAAAAAACAATATCGTGATCTCAGAATTAATCATGGTGATGCGTCACTGCTATTTTTCTCTTTCAGGCTCCTGAAAACTGCACAAACTGAAGTTGCAGCCTGCTCACCTCAGTTTGAATTAAAAAGGGATCATGCCCCGTCCCTGGATCTGTAACTACGATGGGCTCTCCAGCCGATCACCTCTGCCAGTGTGTTGGCATCGTGTCCTCGGCGCCTTCGTGGTGACCAACTGTTCCTGTTCTGTGCTTTGACCTGTCCTGAGTTTTGTGTGGTGGAGGCATCAACGCAGTCCTCTTCCTAAACACAAATCCTCTCCTCCGACATGAGGGCATGCTCTGCCATTCTGCCTCAGATTTGCTTGCAAGTTTCTCCTCCGGTCGTTTGTAAAGTGGAAGGACAGAGTGGTTTTGGCATTGACATTCTGCCTTAATTTTAAGAGCATACTTACAATGTCTGATATTTAGCTTGTGTTGCACTTTCCATACATTTTTTTTTTTTTTATGATGTCTTGAAATATCATTTGCTATGAAATGTTTAATGTTATTCTGTGTAAACATAATGCATTGCTTATACTTAATCCTTTTGATATTTCCATTGTCTGCTTAAGCATCAATGATGGCTCAAAGTCTAAATTAAAATGTTACAGTCAACAACCACAAGGTGGTGTTGTGTCATTCTTATTCTTATCCAAGGTGTTTATTGTTTTACCTGCAAGTTTCCACTATTATAGTTTCCCCAATGTTTGAGAACAGCTAATACTGAGATTTTATCAGCTACTTATTAAATAATATTTTCCCTATTTATTCACCATGATGTCTGTTTTTCCATTGCGGCCTTGATCCCATTGTAGAATATAACAAAGCATTTTTCCCCAGTGATGTAATTCTTAATGGCTTTCAAATTGGTCTTGAGATTTTCTAAAGGATTGTGCAAAGGAAATGATATTTCCTGTAAAACTAGGTAAAGGGGAACAAGATACAAACGGAGCATGCCGAGGTGATCACATCAACATGTACAACAGAGAAGACATGAACGCGGGTCATTCTGTACAGCAGGATGTCCCGTTGAACTTAAACCGTGCCCCCTTTCTGTCTATCCACACACAAAAATAAAGATTTATTGCAAACTTGACAAAATAAAGCTGTCTTTGATCAACCAGAAATGAAGCCCCTACATCATGTGTCTAACCACAGAGCATTGTTTTGTTTCTCCACCGTCTGTGAAATAGCTCTATTCATCTTCGAGACGAGGGAAAATGCTGAGAGCACAGAACTTTCCTCCACAGGCCAATATACAGGCTAGAAGCGACCTCATCCTAAAGGGCTTGAATCGGTAGCTTTTTGTGTGTGTGTGTGTGTGTGTGTGTGTGTGTGTGTGTGTGTGTGTGTGTGTGTGTCCTCTACGTGTGTGAGAGTTTAGGTGTTCATGCAGCGCTGTAGATGTCTACAAATGAGTAGCCCCCCAAGCCATCTGACAGTCACGCCTCACCCCTCACAGGCCCACCACAGAGAAAGCCGGCGAGCGAGCTGGAGAATGCGGGAGTGTGTGTAAGCATTTCTGTCTTCTCCTGCTTTGTCTCGCCATCTTGAGTGACAGGCTGCGAGTCTAAATCTCTGTACCGCCGCTTTGATCTCTTAACACAGTATCTCTGTGTTCCTCAATACCAGCATCGTGTTAGCCAACTACGAGAGGCGTACAGATACGGCGCAGTGGCTCTCCTTGATCGCTCATGAGCCTAAACAACCCCTGGCCTCCATGGGGGGGGGGGGGGGGGGGGAGGGGGGGGGGGGTGCTGCAGGAGATGTTGATGGAGGGAGACCCACATTGAGACTCTTTTGCTTTTACAAAGAGTTATGCATGGCTTGATTGGCTACTGTGGGCGTGGGATTCAGGATGCATTGCTCTCTGATGTGTTTGAAGGGTTTCTCCTGATCCCAGGCAGATACTTTGATCTCCATAAAACAAAATATTCTCAAATCCCATAGTCCTGGTTGAGAGATTAGAGTCCATATATGCATAAACATCTAAGAGGTGTTCAACTAGGCCACTGGTCAGGTCACATGACTGTATAAACTTAAGCAGGTCCTCACATCTGAACTTCTAAAGGTGTTTATGTTTGTATGTCTGATAATTATCCAGGCTGAGGATTATTTTTCTGATAAATGAGGGCAGTCTCATTTAAAAGTGAAAGATTACAGTTCAGGTGTGCTCAATGGATGTTACAAAAATAATTAGACCGGACTGATTAGAAGTTTCTTATGCATAAGGAAAGATGGTCTGTTGATGTTTGTACAAAACTAAATTACAAACATAGTGTCTCATGAAAACAACTACAGTGTAGAGTAGACGCAGATATTAACCAAAAGTCAAAGATCTCTATGTGCACAGTTATATTTAGGTTGCTAATTACCGTTAGCCATAAGCAGGTAGGTCTGATGGTCTCCCCGCAGGGACCGGCCTTTGTTTGTTATGTCCACTGCAAATTATATGATAATTTCATGGCTATAATGTTTTGAAGACTTTTTTACTGATGAGTTATTCTGGTTAGATGTACAAAAACAACTTGAGTGGTGTGTCAAGGAAACTTTTTCTATTGTTCAGACAAAATATCTCAGAAGTAAAATATTTGGCTGACATGTTTTGGCATATTTTCGGTGTTTGATAAATCCATGTGCCTGGAAACTTATATGTGCATGACATAAATAATATTGAATCATGCATTAGGTACTTGTCCTTTACTTTAGTTTATTTACTGTTCATTTTACCACATTAATACCACTGTTATTTATCTGCTTTTTTCTTATTCTTCTGGTTTAAAAGTCTATAAAATGCATATCAAATAATATATATGATGCAGCGTAATACACTAGATTCAACCACGGAAAGTAACAAGCTTTAACTTAAGATCTTTAACAGACCTTGCAGCTTTAACTTCTTCTTTCATACAGCTTTAAGTACAATTTTGAAGACTGGACTTTTATTTCTAATTGCTTTGACATTGTGGTATTTCTATTTTTACTTAAGCAATCAGAATACTATATCTATCGCTGACAATACATAGATGGCAGCATTTTATTTTATTCATCCCCTGAAACCCACTTATTGACACCCAAGAACAGTAAACATCCTGAAGAAATCATACTTCATATAAGTCTGTATTCTGGCACTAAAGTGATTTATTTATAAATATTTATGTAACCGATCGAACCTTCTTCAGCTCTGAGGCTTCCCAGAAAGGTGCTCCATGACCTTGTTGGATCTTACTCCAATTCACCACCCTTGATGACATACAGACCGCACTTAAACACCGTAGGATTATACTATTTAGGTCCCAATTAAATTCACAGCAAGGAAATTGGATCATAAACTCTTTAAAGGATCGTTAACAATCATTAGACAGGATAATGGCATGGCAATCAAAATATGTAAAAAGAATTAAAAAAACTTCCAAAGTCTTTTCGTGACTTTGTTATTTTTGGATATTTTCCAAGCTGATTAATGTAGAATTGATTGATTTACAGTTGTAATTAGCTGTCTTCTGCATAGATGCATAATAATCATATATCTCCCTGCTTGTTTGAAAGTATTAATTGGTTTCATTAACAAAAGCAGTTAATTGAATAACAATTAACAAAGTTGGTGATGGCATCAACGTTGCGCGTGCAAAATCCCTCGTGTCTTCCTCATGATGATAATGAAGCCACCTTTTTATCAGATTGGAATTTTGTGTGTTGGACTATGTAATGACTAATATGATATTGGGCTTATTAGTTTATTCGAGTGGCTCACTGAGGCGTTACGCTGCTGTTGAGCACGTTGTGTTTAACAGTTAGGCACCATATGCCGCCTTAATCAGACATTGGAATCACATTTGGTTGTTAAATTGTCTTCCAATAAAAGCAGGTATAAAACAACTCAAGTTAATTCAATTCCAGGCGAGTTTGGATGAAGTGAACAGCTGTTCATGTTTGTTGAATTGTTTTTACATTCCGTCTCCTGTTTCTTCCTTCTTTTCTCCTTCCTCTTCTTTCTTTTTAAAGGTTTAACTCCAACAGCCTGATTGTTCTTCAACTTTTCTTGTATAAAATAGAGATGGAGGGTGGACTAGCTGTCCACTCTCCTTAAAAGAAGACAATACCGGGCATATTGTAGTGACAGCTTGCATTGTGTGTGTGTGTGTGTGTGTGTGTGCTTAAAAGAAAGAGAGAGAGACAGGACAGAGCATGTGTGCGTGTATGTTAGAAAAACAGAAAACAGAGAATGTGTGTATGCGTGTGTGCATGTGTGTCGCAGTGACAGCTTGTATTCTCAGTGATTAATGATGTGCTGTGTGACTTGATAAGTGCTTCGGAGGACCAACGCTTGTTTCAATTAGACCTTGTGAAGGTCGCGACGCCGAGCCGGCCTCTCATTATCATATCCATAATCAATCCACATTATCATAGGAGAATGTGGAATGTATGTGTGATATCTTGGTCATACACACACACACACACACACACATTCAAGAGATGAGCACACACACAGACACCTAATCACATTCCAAAACACAATGACGTAAACTCTCGCTCACAAGCGCGCACACACACACACACACACACACACACACACACACACACACACCCTTCACTCCAAGTTGATTTGAACCATAACAGTGGCTGTCGGAACGGATTGTCTGTTCAGATTAAGAGTGTGTTTTTGAGAATTAAGCAGCGTTGATGGTGGTGGCATTTCAGATCCCCTCTGCAGACACAAATGCCAAAACATCATTCTGTCATCCCCTCCTTCTCACACACACGCACACTCACTCGCACACGCACACTTAACCAGGACCCTGGGGCATTTTTAATAGAGGCGAAGTGATTCGTATGTTTTTACTCCTCTAATGAGAACAGATTGAGTGGTATTTACACTTCATCGGCTGATCTAACCACCTACACATTTCCCTCATGATTCCTCTGCTCACTGGCCAAAACAGACATGTGGAAAGGACCAGAGCTTGGCTTTCAAACAGCAACACAACATGAGTATTATCTTGGTCTCTTTGGCTCAAGGCGGCACTAAGGCAAGATAAACACGAACAGGAAAACTGTAGCTAGGTTTACTTTCTTAAAAGGAGGCCGTGAGTATTTGTCTCAGACCGGCAAAAAATGTTGAGGAAAGGAGTCTGAAACCAGATTCAAATCTCTGGCAAGCACATTGCTTCAGGGAATGTTTAATTTAGCCAGTAAGTCTACCTGAGCTCATAACAGGCCTAAAAAAACAGCAAACACAGGTCTCCTATTTCATCTGAGAACATTCAAACAACAAGCTATAATGCAGAATAAATGATGCAATAACATGAATCAAGGCAAAAATCACACACTACTGGAGTAATTATATGACTCGAGATACACCAAATTAATCAGCTCTGTAATATTCAGTGCGGGGAGAATTTCTCCAGGTGGTCAGGATTGCAAAGTCTAATGGGGGGGAAACGAGCATCGCTCTTCTCTTTTTCAAACTCAAGATGGACAGTTTAGAAGAAGAAAAAGGATGCAGCAGAACCAGAAATATCATCTTTTTTTTATTACATGCATCCTTCTGCATCCTCAAACAGCCCACTTCAATGCTGACCTAGATGACATCACTTGAGAAACTTAATCAACTGTCACACTCACACATCTCCCTCCGAAACTTTCCATAATACGTGGAAGGTGATTGGACGAACCGTCTATCAATCAAAGTCTGGTAGACATGTGAAATCAGAGGAGTTTATTACACTGTTTATTTATTTCTTCTCCTGGGTATGCTACGCTGTATACTTCACTTACTGGAGACATTTTGCAGCAAGTATCGGTTCATTGTTTCATTTCATGGGACTTTAAGCACAATAGCTGCAGTAGGAATTAAACCTATGACCTTCCTGTTGTGAGACAAAGTCACTTCCCACCAGGGCATCCTGCAATATTGCTAACAGGGTTCTCTTGAAAAAACTGGTTGCTTAGCAGACCATGGACGGATAAATTAAAATGAAAAATTAAACAAAATCCACCATCTAAGGTTAACATCACAGATGATTTATTAGGGTTGACATATTACTCATCAGGCCCTTGTTCATGTCACCATTTGTAGGCTAACTGGGTTCATATCAGTAAATCTACTATCAGAGGACGCCACAAGCCTGAAAAGTTCCAGTGCACTGCGGCCTCGGAGGTTAAAACTGAACGTCTCACTATATTAAACATTTAAAGGTGTGAATGAATCAGCTGCTTAACACTGATGGCTTTATCGTGTATTTTCTACAGATGGAGAAAGAGAGTCGTGACATTTCTTTTTGGCAGGGAAAAGGCCATACTCAGCAGGAGTTATCAAAGGCAAAAAGTAAAAAGTTTGAGTTAGCTATCTCTCTCTCCCCCTCCCCTCTCTCTCTCTCTCTCTCTCCCTCTCTCTCGCTCTCTCTCTCCCCCCTCTTCCCCTGGAGATACTCATGTTAAGCATAATTAAGCAGATTTGATTAGCATCAAGCCTGGCTTCCTCTCTTGACTTTTAATGAATGTAAATCTACCATCTACATCCTAAAGATTAATTTCTGCCAATTAAAAAACACAAGAGGGCTTATTGGAGAGAGAGGGGGGGTCGGGAGGAAAAGAGTGTTAAAGTCCTTTGAGTTGGAGTACAGTCGGAGTTTTATCCTCTTCCCCCTTGTCTCAGGGTGAGTCTCTGGAGATCTGTGTCTCTCTCTCCCTCCCTCCCAAGATCATTATCAGCACAATGTTCCGTGAAAGCCACTTTGAAAGGACTGCGAGCTCATATGTAAATGATGGGAGTGTGTGTGTGAGTGTGTGTGTGTGAGTGAGGGGTGGGGGAAGGGGGTGCTAGATGAGGATACAGTACAGTTAATAGGTAAAAAGGGTCAATTTGTGAAGACAAGGTTATTGCCCCCTGAGCTTTTCTCTCATCTTTCTGGTTCGACTCTTTTTTGAATCCCGTTTGATTCAAATTCAGATTTAGTTTTATTGATGCTTTAAGATCACGATGGTACAAACAATTTAAGGACAAAACAATAGCACCCAGGAGGAATGAGGTGCAACTTAGATTATTCGGATTACAAAATTAAATTTGTAATTACAAAATGAAATAATTTCCCCTTAACTTCTCCATATGCTTTGATTTTTACCATCAAATAAAAAAGGTGTAGTTAAAAAGAATAGATTTATTAGTAGTATGTTAATTCATTGTAACTTATTTAAATTAAACTCTTTACATAAAGTTCCCACCATACCCCCTTGACGTGCCACTTTAACTGATATGGTTTCAAATTGCATGCAAGACTCTTCTCAAGCTCCTGTTTGTATTTTCTTCCTCTGCGATAATCAGATTTAAAAAAATCTCTCATAAAGCGTTTAAACATGGATAATATTTGCTCTCAGGACAAATAACTACAGTAATCAAGACATGTTTTTAAAGAGATAATAGGCTACAATTATACAACTATTAGTCACAAACGATGTTGTGGGAAGCTGATGCCATGAAGGTTTAAAATGCATTAAAGAAGACTGATTGACTGCCGTCAGAAGCATTAATACTAAAATGTCGTTAGGCGTTCATAAATAGGCTTATCCAAAGTTTATGTAGGCTAATCTTTGCTCTCTCCCTCTCTCTCTCTCTCTCCCTCTCTGTTAATGTGTCTCTCACTCTCGAAGAACAAACCCAGGCTCCACCTCTTTATGATAATGTGACAGTAGCATCTCCAGCTCGGAGACAAGCCTCCTCTCGTTCTCATTCAACTATGTGATCTGTTTTCCCCACACACGGACCCGGTCTCTTCTCCTCTCCTCTTCTCGTGTCCCCCCCTTCTTCTTCTTCTTCTCCTCCTCCTCCTCCTCCTCCTCCTCGGCGCACTCAATGCGCACCTCCCTCTCGCGAAGGAACCCGCATTTGTCCGGCGAAGTTACTTTCTCAAAATAGTTGAGTTTGAAGTTTACTTTTTTTTGTTTTGTTTAATACCTTCGGACCCATGACGACCATGACAACCGCGGCTGCTCCGGCTCTGCTCCCCGGCGCTACACTCGGTCACCACCCGGCGCCGAGCTCCGTCTCTCCGGCCACCGACTCTCCGCCACCTGCGGCCCCGTCCGCCGCCTCCTCCCCGGCGCCTCCGCTGGCGCACCCGGCGCTGCTTCACCAGTTCAGGGCGGACCTCTTACTAGCGAACGGGACGCCGATGAAAAGCGGCGCTGCCCCGGTGTCCGGCGGTGCTAAGCCGGTGTACGCCACCCCGTCGCCCGTGGAGAGCACGCCGCAGAACAACGAGTGCAAACTGGTGGAGGTGAAAGGTGCCAACCTGGCCTCGTTCACGGTGAAAGACACGGAGCTCATCTGCCTGCCTCAGGCTTTCGACGTGTTCCTCAAGCACCTGGTCGGCGGGCTCCACACCGTCTACACCAAGCTCAAACGACTGGACATCGCCCCGGTGGTGTGCAACGTGGAGCAGGTCCGGGTGCTGCGGGGGCTCGGGGCCATCCAGCCCGGGGTGAACCGGTGCAAGCTCATCTCCAGGCAGGACTTCGAGACGCTCTACAACGACTGCACCAACGCGAGGTGAGGCGGGGGCGGGGGACCGGACAGGGGGGTGACGGTGTGACCCCCGGTGGTGACGGGGATGATGGAGGGTTACCCAGTTGGTGTTTTCAAGCTGCAGCAGGTGGGGTTATTATCTAAAGCAGGTATAGCTTTTACAGAAGGGAACACATATTTTGTGTTAGTATCTTTATACTATGTGATATCAGTCTGGACACAACTTCCAGGATTCATCACACAAATCTAAATAATATTGCAAATTGTGAGTGAATGATAGTTAACTATAAGTTTGCAACTGCCTGATAGGGTGTGGGCCTCCATCCTAATATTTCTTTTCCGGCTCTATCTTCACTCTGATATCTGCACAAGCTTCCTCTCAATTAAAAACTAATAGAGTCTTCCAGAAGCCACTGTTCAACATGTACACTGGTGTACAGGGACAAGGAATATTACATGAATTAATTAGTGTTAAAATATGATCTCTTTTTCATTTGTATTGGCGGTTGTATACTATTTCATGATGGCTCCTTTTTTAAAATTATTTTCTTCCTCACTGCGGGGCCTGTCACTATTTACCATTTTAACAGATGATAAAAGCTGCGATAATTAATTTTAGTAATCCTAATAAAAATAATCTTTAAAAGTTTGTCATGTTATCAAACACTATGATCTCTCGCTCTCTCTGACACACATACACACGGTCTCTCTCTGACACAGACACACACACACACACACACACACACACACACACACACACACACACACATACACACACACACAGACACATGCACGCATTGAATCTGACACTGTCATTCTGAGAAATTGATTCTTCACAGAAATTAATTAATTTTCATTTGGCCCCAAGCGGCAGCTTAAATCAGGACAAGCTCGCTCACTCACTCACTGATCCCTTTGCTCTCTCTCTCCTTCCCTCTCCTCCTCTCCCTTTCTCTCCCTCCTTAATAACTCGCTGTCTTATCATATCAACACTCTTTAGCCCTGAGCATCAGAACAGAGGAGATGATTAAATGAATTCTCGGTATTTATGATGCGATTATGTAAATTAGCTGTTTTGCAGAACTCTGATGGTGACCAACTACATGGGTCATCAATCCAATGTACCACAGAGATGTTTGGATAAAGGGTCCATAAATTGGCTGGGATTCGTGGTTTCCTGGCGCTTCAGTCTGCTGTTGTGCAGACCACATGCTCATAACAGCATGGGTTTGAATCCAGTTGAGTTTGGATTAGCCTTGGTTTGGGGAATTTATATTATTTGATAGTTAATCCCTGCTCCTTGGAGCATGAATGAGCCAATTTACACCTGCCATTAAATACAGCAAGAGGATGTGCCAAGATGTGTTCAGATAGACTTCAAAAAAACAACCTGATTTGGCAATGTATACACCTCCTCGTTTTGTAGTGGTTCCTGGGTGGAGGTCAACTAATTCAGGTGCTTTATTATGGCTCTACTTTTATCTTTAAGCTTTGATGCAAGCGTTGACTTGTTGAGAAAAAGCAGAGACACACTCAAAAGAAACAAACCTCCATGAGAATCAGCTCCCAGCTTCACGTGCATGGATTAGCACCTGCGCTTAAGCGTCTGAGGCCCCCCGACCAAGACGAAATCCAGATGCATCTTCTGGCTGCTTTGGGATTTCTCGCGTGTCAGGTGTTAATGGGAACGTTGTTATACAACCGCTGAAAATACACAACCTCCGCCGTCTCTAATTACCCACACAACACTCAAACAGCCTTTAGTTAATGAGATCTGAAAACATCACTCGACTGAAATCTTCAAACGACTTCCGTGATTCTTTGTCTGAGGGGTTCAAATGTGCTGTGGTGGCCATTAGCATCATCCCCCGAAGTAGACGTTTCTAAGTAATCCCTGGTGGGGATGGACGAACATATAGGAGCAGGTATATTTAAAAAAGAAAAGTGGGATTCTGGATGGTTATCGCTACAGCGGGGAAGGCCGAATTCATCTCCGAGAACATGATGTTACGGCTCCCTGACAGCGTCAGGGCTCAGTGAGGTTTTTTGTTACTGATTAAGACAGCCATCACTTATTATTTTCCAGTCCAGTACAGTCAGACAGGCTGGAGGGGAAATAACAGCCTTGTCTGATAGTTTAACATGACTAACAGGATGCTTTACACAGATTCCTCCTGTTTATTCTTTTGGCTGTTTGTTCATTCATTGGCTCTTTTTAGAAAGATTAAACACAATTGAAATTATAAAAATGTCCTTTGTTTATTACTGTCTTTCCATCTCCTCTTTGTCTCACTCTTTACTCCTGCTGTGCACGCGCACACACACACACACACACACACACACACACATACACACACATACACACACACCCTCACCACTGACTCATCAAACCATGAAGAAGGGCAGACTTCAGCCTCAGTCGAATCCTAGTTGTAATTCATGCATAGGTGGCATACAAACACACAAACACTCTCTCTGTCATCTCCTAACACACAAACTCACACGGTCACGCCTGTGTGTTTGCTGGCTTTTGCTGCTAAATGACATTAGTTCCACAGAGAGAACATGGCGTGCAGGAGGCAACCTGATCCTCCGTCCTTTTCTTTCTCCCCCACAAAGGAACAGTTTCATTCTCTGTTAGGAACACACATCAAACAGCTCGCTCAGGTCAAACTGTGTGTGTGTGTGTGTGTGTGTGTGTGTGTGGGTGTGTATGCATATACTGTACATATATACTGTTTGTAAACTCGCTGTAGAGCCCCAACATAAAAGTTGTATAGTGTGGCGAGAACAAAACATTTTTTTTATAACACATCTTTTACAAAAAGACCTGAAAAGTAGCACAAAATATGTGTTTTCTAAGCAATGCTTAAATAATAAGTTCATCTAAATTACTTGATGTCTACTATGCAGTTTGGGTTTTGTTTACCTCTATTTTAGGAGACACACTGACTTTTGTTTGTGACGGTATAACAAGTGCCTCACCAGAAACAATGTCCTGGTTACTTTATACGACAGATAATGGTTTTCAGATGACTTAATTCCTCTTCAGACCTCCTTTAAGAATAGAATAAACTTTGGGAAAACAAAAAAATAACTTAATGAAATTCAACAATTAATGATAAATGGGACAAAGTGGCCTGCGGAGAGCAACAAAAGCTCCTCCTTTGTGTTTCTCTGTGGCAAAGCTCGGCCGCATAAGTTGGCAGCGGCGAGCCGGCGTTGTGTGTATGTGTGGGAAGGTGGACTCCTCAAAGCCAAGCCCCACTGCCAAGCCATAACTCACTGTCAAAGTCAGCAGCATTAGGATGAAGGGGAGGAGGGTGTGTGTGTGTGTGTGTGTTGGGATGGGGTGATTATCTCAACTTTAACCTCTGCACTCTTTTGATGTTTTATAGAGAAGAACACGATGAGATAGAGAGGGCCTCTGCGTTTTCCACTATGACAGGTTTTAATAGAGCACACACACACACACACACACATACACACACACACCCCACACACACACAGTCTTGACATCGTCTTGACCCTGGAATGTGGGAGAGGAATGCTAGGCAGTATCAGTTTAGAAGATCAGATTCTTGCCGTGATCAAACGTCCTATGTATGTGTGTGTGTGTGTGCGTGTGTGTGTGTGTGTTTTGTCCTGCCTGCTCCTTTCATGACATCATCACACAGGCTTTCCTAATAACAATGCCGCATAAAGCTTTTTATTTTTTTTCCAGCCCTCGATTTTGAGAGGAAGATCACAACATCAATCTTTCACTGCCTCCTCTGACCAGCAGCATAAGTCTTCCTACGAAACGGCGACAACGATATGATTTATCAAACCGGACCGTGACGGCGAATACAAACCCCGTGTGATAAACACAGATTGAAAGGATGGGAGCATGGGAGCTGTAAACCGGCGCTAATATATTCCAAACAAAATCTTGTTTGAGCTAGTTCTCCGAGACACACTCACATAAACACACACACACACACACCCACACAGCTGCTACCTATCAGCACCTCAGTCTCTCCAAGTCAGTAGCTGTTCCACTGTTTTGACTGCAACACTTCCTCTTCTTTCATTACTTTTCTTTTTCCACACTGTGTGTGTGTGTGTGTGTTAGCGGGGAAGAGAAAGATCTGTCATCTTTGTTATGTTTTGTTTCTGTTCCACCTGTGCTAAGCTTCAGCTGCCATGTTTGGCGTTTCATGTTTCAGGTAACACACACACACGCACATACACACACACACACTAAGCAAAGCTAAGCTTGGAGGGTAGAACTCAATGTACAGAGATCCTTTTTTTCATGTGTGGTTGTGTGTGTGTGTGTGTGTGGCCGGAGCATTGGCATGAGGGAGGACGTCTGGGTGAGATTTTAATTAAAGTTTGAGACAAAGAGGTCATAAGCCATACACCCCCTCACACACACACACACACACACACACACACACACACACACACACACACCTTATATACACACACGCACACACACAGAATGAACTGTTTTCTCTCTCCCCCCTCCTCTCTCTCATTCCATCCCCACAGCTTGATGACTTTTCCATGAAAGGCTTTTTCATTAATCCTACCTCAGGGAACCGGTGCTCTCCAACCTCACACACACACACACACACACACACGCACACACAGACACACACACAAACACAGACACGCACACACTCGCTCACTCACAAAACACACTTGCATGTTTAACACACACATGGACCTCCCTCTACGGGTCACTTTGATGTATCAACGCACTTGCAGACTAAACACAAAATTAGGTTCCAGTTCTTTATGCCCCCTAAAAATCAACATATACACACCCACTAACAAGAACACAACACACACACACAGGCCATTAATTAGTGTGTGCATATAAACACTATTAAGGGAAAGGGAAGCGGCTGCTGTAAAAAACAACCACAGACTTTGTGGTCTCAGTGTATTTTATTTCCCCTGACCGGTGTTGGCCTCTGCATTTGTGTGTGTGTGTGTGTGTGTGTGTGTGTGTGTGTGTGTGTGTGTCTGTGTGTTCATTTAAGGTGTTCCAACATCAGTTGCAGTGGAACTATGTTGCTTTATCTTCAAACTTGAAAACTAAAAATACATTTCCTGCTTTTGTTAAGCACAGTATGCTTCTCTATATGCACTGCAAAAAATAATGTGTGTTGTGAATGCACCCCCGCTAACAGACACACACACACACACACACACACACACACACACACACACACACACACATACAGACATTCATCCCTCTTGCACATTCGGTCTGTCTGTCTGTCAGTGTGTGTGTGTGTGTGTGTGTGTGTGTGTATGTGACCATTTACCTGAGTGTGTCTTTCTCCCTGCCTGTTTGTGTTTGTGTGTGTGTGTGTGTGTGTGTGTGTGTGTGTGTTATCTGATGTCAGCTGTCACATCCCAGTCGGTCTGGGCCCATAATAAGAGACAATAATAACAACTCATTAAAACTGAGGGCAGGAACTGTGGAGCTCATCGGCTCATCAAATTAACCTTTGAACACTTCATACACACACACACACACACACACACATATCACACACACACACACATATATCACACACACAAACACACACACACATATATCACACACAACCACACACACCGGTGTGCACTCACACACACACGCACTCAAGCTACCTGTTTTTCTCCCACAGTTAGTGACTACCCAATCTTTCCTTGTGTGTGTGTGTGTGTGTGTGTGTGTGTGTGTGTGTGTGTGTATGTGTGTGTGTCCCCCACCCCTCTCAGCCAGTGGGTGTGTCAACAGGGGATTGGTCCTTTCTGCTGGGTAATTGATGAATTATATGCAATATGCAAATGGTGCACCATTAATCTCCTGACTGACAGCTTCGTTTATGGGGCCTTAATGACGGCTGGATTAGATTCTAATTAAAATCTGCTCAAAGACACCCCACGCTAGGAAGCTGCTGCTGCTGCTAGTCCATCTCTCCCTCTTTTTTCATTTTTTTTTACTTCCCCACCTTTTCTCACTCTCTCGGACTCTCCCTTTATGCATTTCCTCTCGTCTTCTCCCCTCACTCCACATCTCTTCATCTTTCCCTCCATCTCCCTTTTCATCTTTATTGTTGATTATTTTGCTCTCGATCTGTCACGCACACTTTTTCTTCCCCTCGTCTTTTCTCCTCTTACACTGACTCCTGTCTTTTAATATCACACACACACACACACACACACACACACTTCACAGCCACATAATCGCCCACAGACTCATGTTATCTAATGTCAGGTTGCTCTGAAAGGAGATGAGCTGCGCTGGTTGTCATTAAGCCTGATGTGGCCCGTGTCATTTCCCCTGTCAGGACATTCACACCGTTTAGTCAGAGCCAAAGTGATGTCTGACAGCTTTTCACATACCTCCTCCAGGATTGATTGAGCATGCCCGGCTCAATCAAACCATGTGAATCTGCTTGTAGTCGCAGCCTTTATTGAGGAACTGTGTGACATGGCGGGAAAAAAGAAAATGACCAACTGAGGAAAGGACGGAGAGGGAAGGAGGCAAGCAAACACATTTAATAAGCAAACAAATGAATGAGTAAGCTGAACAGTAATGAGGTGCTTCATTGATGCCATAGGGAAACTCCTTTTTCGCTTGCTCGTATCCACAGGGAGGTCAGATTTGCTGTATAGAAGTCTTCCTGGAACGGCTCGGGTTTCAGTGTTTTGCTTGTTGACACTTCAGCAGTATCAGAGGTTTACAGACTGAGGGGCAGCTTCTATAACCACGCCGCCCATCACAGGCACAGCGTGTACAACGGAGGGGGTATTAAGTGTTAAACTGACTAACGACTAATGTTAACCTGTGTTTTCTGTCTGCAGTTCGAGGCCGGGACGACCGCCCAAGAGGCTGCAGAGTGTGACGGAGGGCGGGACTCACCACCTGCTGTCCCACAGCGGCCTGATGCATGCAGGAATCATACCTCCTGCAGGTGAGCACCCCGCCCTCACTACGCACATACGATCCCATGCGCACACATTGTACAGACGCACATACGACCACCGTTGAGGGAAATAATATCTGACACCATATCAGAGATATCAGAGATAAGGCTGGCAGAATCAATAACTTCTTTTAAATCACTTCTTAAAACCCACTTTTATAGAACTGCTTTTAAGTGATGTCGTCCTTTTATGTTTTTATTTTAATTGCCTATTTGTTTGGTTTAGTTGTATTCAATGCTTTTATGGTATGGTCTTTTTTGTTTGCTGCCATTTAAGTCTGTAGCACTTTGTAAACCTTTTTTTTTAAAGTGCTTTAAATTAATTAAAGTTATTATTATTATATATCAATTCTAATGTCCACTGTGCATCTGGAATTGACTAGTCGGGCATATTTCTAGTTCCAAAATAAGTCATTTTAGTTTTGTTAGATGATTTCATCTAAAATGTTGCATTTCAATTTCCAATTTGCCTTTTTTTTGTGCAAAACTTAAAGATACGCTTTTGACAGATTCTTGTGAGCTATTTTCAGCTTCTTATAATTTTGTATTTCCTCTCTGATTTCTTTTCTACACTATAATAACAGTCACAAACATATCGGTAACCTTTCGGTGAGCTGTACTCTGGATATTAATTACAACTCTTTCACTAAGATGATCTACTTGACCCATGACAAAGTACAGACTTCAGATATATTTGTTTTAAATTTAGATTTAAATTAAAGAATCAATATGCTTTTACTATCAAACCGCGACACGAATAAGGATCAGTTAGACACATCATGTAACAGGAGATAAGGAAAAAAGTAGATATATTATTATTAATAATGTTACTTTTTTAACACAAATTGCAGTTACTGACTAATGTAGTTAGATACAGTTCTTAAATGCAAAGGTTTTACATGTAGAAATATCAAACATAATTTATAAGAATAAAAAGAAGAATAAAAGATCAAACCAAAAACTAACAATGCAAATAATTGTATTTCTTATGCTTTTTGGGAGACAACAAAACATTTGATAATATATTCATATATTATTCAGTGAAAAAAGTCACGCTCAAAATAAGTCAATTTACTTTGCCAGTGTATTATGTATCACAGATCCATTAATGGGAGAAAGCCTATCTGGCTCTCTAAATCCCTCTTTTCACTTTCCATGAAGTCAAGGTTGGTAATTCTTCAGAATTGTACAGAAATAAAAGTGTAAATCCCTCTTTTGGCTCCATGAGCTGCTCCAAACAGTGAATTAGTGACACATTGTTGCTTCAGCCCTCAGAGGAGCTGCTGGAAAAGTTCATGTTCTGTTCTCTTTTCAGCTGTCGGAAAAAGTGAAAGCAATGACCTGGCAGCGGAGTTACTCCCATCAGTTTAAAGAAAAGAGCAGGTTGCTTATGCAGGATAGACACAGGAGGTGGCACTTTTCTATCCTGAACCCCCCCCAAATTATACATTTGATCCATCATCAATAGTGTGAGGAGGCGGGGGGGCTGCGAGGTGACCTGAGTGTTGATTAATAGAATTAGCATACACGCTGCTGACACTCGGGAAACTACTCATAACTTGCAAGTTGGCCTTTTTTTTGTTGAATTATAAGTACAAAAAGTCCTCAATTAAGTTGAAGAAAAGATTCATAATTTAGGCCTTTGAAAGCACTTTTATGTTGCTTTAAAGTGTCTTGTTTAAATACACAAAACGGGAATTAAAACGTATTTGGTAACTAAAAATTATTCTTGTGTAAACGACACTTAAGCAACTTAATTGTAAAGACAGAGTCTGTTTTGAATATTAGAACAGTGCTTGCGTAAAGCCATAGTGCTGCTTGTTCTTGTGACAAAGTGTGTACGTGTGTGTATACACGTGTGTGTGTATGTGTGTGTTTGTGTCACAGAGAAAGGGAGAAAAGTAATTGTTGGCCCCTCGCCGCTCTCAAAGTTGCCCTTGGCTTTGTGCTCTTCAGTGCAACCTGATCTTTTCATTCCCTGCCTCAAAAGAAAGCCATTTTCTGTTAGCTCCGCTTCCTCTCGCTGTTCAAAGGTGCTTGAGAGTGTGTGTGTGTGTGTGTGTGTGTGTGTGTGTGTGTGTGTGTGTGTGTGTGTGTGTGTGTGTGTGTGTGTGTGTGTGTATACGTGTGTGTTGTGCATGCGTGAGTGTTCAAGAGCATCTTTCTCAGTGGGAAAAGAGTCTTTTTCCACCAAAGGAGAGGGCACGGCAGCAATGTCAGCGCTACTGATTAGAGCCGGCCACATGAGAGGAGAGAAAAAGACAGAGAGCGGGAGGACATTTGAGCGTAAAAGGCAGAGAGAATCTTTGATGTCATCCTCCTTAGTCTCTTTCTCTCGCCTCATGCACTCACACACACACACACACACACACACACACACACACACACACACACACACACACACGCAACACGGTGGCTTATGTCCTGCTGTGATGCTGACATTTGAAAAGGTAAAGTAAGGCGAGGGGATGGGAGGAGAGCAGGGAAGAGGGCAGAGACGAGAAGGAGAGGAGATGAGAAGAAAAGGAGCAATTTGTTGTGGTTGTCTACATCTTGGACGGACTATTCATCGTGTTCATCTATTGTGTGTAACAAAGTCACAGCACTCAGCAGTTCAGTTGCTTTGCAAATGTTCAGATGTATCCAAGATCAGGAAATTAAGACTTACGGTTTGTTTGCGTTTCCCCAAGTCGTGTTTGCACAGTTGTGCGGTTTGTCTGACGTTAATAATTCCCCCGTGTTTGCCCTTGTTAGTGCGAGGGATATTTAATTTTCTGTGGCATTAGATGGAGTCTTAAAGGTTGATCTGAGGGTCAAACTACCATCAGAGGTTCAAGACACAAATTAAAACACGGCCCGGCCCTCCTGCCACATTGTGTCACTCTCCATTTCGTAATATCCAAAAGGGCACAACCCCTATTAAAAGGTATCTTGACTTTTTTTTCCTGACGCTTCTAATTCATACTTACAAAGAAGTGCTCTCTGGCTAAAAAAAGTGGAGCCGCTGCCGCCGGTTAGTGTCGTCCTTTGTGCTGTGCTGTGGGATGTGATGTCCCTGTGTGGGAGAGATGAATGTCTCGGCTTGTTCCTATCACTGCTGGTTCCCCGGCCGACTAAATGGCCGGTGCAGCGGTGCAGTCAGAATGAATGGCTGGCCTCTGTCTTCCCATGACAACCTCCTGCCTACCCACTGCTCTAATCCTCCACCGGGGCCATTGATCTGCCTCTTATTGATTCTTCTTCTTCTTTCTTTTCTCTCGCGCTCTCTATATATCTGTCTCCCTCTCAGATCTGTCTGCCCTGGCCAAGAAGATCAAGCTGGAGGCGATGGTCAGTTACCACAGCAACCAGCAACATGGCGGAGAGAACGGTGACCACAACCACAGACTGAGTGAGTGTCATCACGTGTCCATCCATTCTCTCTCTCTCTCTCTCTCTCTCTCTCTTTTTCTCTCACACACACACACACGCACGCGGGTCCGATATATTTAATTACGGTCGTATAACACGTCGCACGGTTGTTGTCCGTACACATCTGTGACACCGAGTCAATACGACTCGAGCAGCTGTGTTTATGTGCGGCTGCTGAATCAAGCTGATTAAAACCAGGATGTGACATCGCCGCTCCTCGCCGGTGCGTTTCCTCTGAGGGACGGCGAGCGCGAAAACAAAACTACAGCAGCAACGAGTCTGTTTTCTTCAGATGAAAGAAACATCTGGGTCAGGTCATCAAAACCATCAAAGCGTAAAGAGCACGGCGGATTGTTTTTATCACTAGTTTTGTAGGTTTCTTTTCAGATTGTCATACATGCCCGTCAAGGTGAATATTTCCTTCAGCTTGGATTTGTTTGGAATAAAATCACAGGTGGTCATCCACCCCTCGGCTCTAAAATATTGCCGGCTATTCATTAGCAGGTATTAGTCATAGACCCAAAGCGGCTCTGTTGCTCAGCGTGGCATTGTTCTGTCGTCTTGAGTAACCTTAAGTACCATTCCACATCAGGATTCACTGTAAGAGAAGTGTTCTCAGACCTTAGTATGATATTTAGTCATATGTTATTCCGTGAAGGAAAGCAACGCGCAAAAGTGGAGCGCCGGTGGACGAGAGCGAGCGCACCCGGATGATGGAGAGATGAATAAGATGAGAGGCTGAAGCCAAATCAATAGTCTTCTCTCTAATTCACTATCCTGAATGCAAACGACAAATGCTGGACAATCGATGGGGGAACGGACACACGCACACGCACGCACACGCACACGCACACGCACACTCACACACACACACACACGGGCCGCACCGCCCCCACTGTTATCGACAGGTTAAAGCGACATCAGTGTGTTTAGACAGATGACGGGGCTTATGGAGGTCTGCGTGGAATACGCTATCAACCTGGGACCCATACACACACACACACACACACACACACACACACACACACACACACACACACACACACACACACACACACACACACACACACACACACACACACAACATGAGGCAAATACTGCAGGGCTTTAGGACAGAAATGAAAAGGAAGAAATTGTCCTTGTGTTTTCCAGAAATGGGAAAGAGACACAAGTGAACCGTCTGTATGTTTGGGCCGACTACCGTGTGTTTTTGGCTTTGTGTGTGTGTCGTAAATCTTTTGCTCTCCCCGTGTCTGTGAAACGCTCCCAGCCTTAAGCATTGTTTACTATTGTATACACTCAGTTACAACTGCAGGCATCTGTGCGCAGTTAGGTGGCATGGTTACCACGAGCCATTATAAACCTGTAAAGCCTAATCACTGTTAATGATAGAGTCAAGTGGAAACACACACACACACACACACGCACGCAAACATACAGCGTAGGCATACATGCACACATAAGAACGATGTTTTTTTCCATACCACCACCCACGGCCTTATGGGAAGGATAGGCCCCTACCAGGGCTTTAACCACTACAAAGGCAATCTCCGATTACACACACGCACACACTCACAAATGCTGAGTGTGACACCTTATGGGCTGGGGAAGAGCGGGGAGCAGCCATTTCTGCATTTAACAAGATCTTCTGGGAAATTTACAGTAACTGTTTGTTTACAGTAATGGTTTGTTTGGATAAACATAAGAGAGGCACTTTGACTTTTGATGTTTTTTAATGAAACGTAAGAGAGAGCGATGGGAGGACAGAGAAAGTGAAGAGAGGGGGGAAAACAGAGTTAGAAGGAGAGTGGAAATGAAATCTTAAATGGGGTGGGGTTGAAGGGGAGGAGGGGGGGGGGGAGGGGGGCAAGGGGGTTACAAAAAAGTGGAGCGCTGGTTTCTAAAACCCAGGCTTAATATTTGGAGTTGGCTGCTAGTTTATTGTGGGAGCATCTGGTTGTTTAGCTCCATTCAGACAGATCTTTTGTTTGGAGTGGTTCCTGCTCTGGGCAAGTGAGAGACCAATCTGCCAAATGCACAAAGCGCCGCACATATGTCCAGCGAGCCCGACTCGTAAAGTCAACGCCTCACTCTTTATTTCTTAGTTTGCCCTTTTTCTCTTTCTTCCTCTTTTCTTTTCTTTTTTGTTCTCTTTCTTTTTTTCCCCTCCGTTATTTGTGCTATTTCATCTCCCCTCTTTGGATAGCCCTTTTTTTGCTTTGTTTCCATCTACTCGTTCTATTATTTGTGACAATTGTGCGGAATAGAGTCCAAGATTTTTCCCTTTGTGTTCATAATTACCCAGCGTGCATTGCTGGCCCAGCACCAGGACTGCCATCAGCTTCTTTTGTTTCACTTCCTCCCTGTGTTTCTTTTGTTTTTGTTTTTCCTTTTATTAAATGATAAATATTTATGTCATTTTCTCCCCCCCAACTGGATTGTTTGTTTCATGAATAGAGGGACTGCAACAACCCACTAGGGTGCTGTTGAGAGGAAGGATTTTCTTTAAAGATAGTGGATGCTTCTGCTAACGAGGAGTGCGAACAACAGATTGGCCAGGATAATAAAGTACAGTTTGGTTTGAGCCGCCGAAAATGTGTTGGGTTGTCGTCAAGAACAGCGAGGTATTGATGGAAAAGTTAGTCGTCTCTTCTTTAATTCCAGAGACGTCGTGTTTGTGGCCTTTTGTTGTAACGAGTCTCTCTATCATGTCCTCTTCCACCTCCCTCCCATTGTTCTTATGTTCTCCTCCTGCTCTCATCTTTTCCCACACTCGACATCTCGAGACCACTTTGAGTTTGGGTTTAGAAGCAGAGCACTCATCCAGGTGATACTGACTTCACAGGAACATTGGTTTCCAGTTTCAAAAAGTTCAGTTCAGTACACAGGACCGAGCCAAGGTTTTATATTGTGATGATGTATAAATACAACTGAAGCAAAAAGGAAAAAGAGTGCGACCTGTTTCATGTATAGTGCAGCTTTGATGATTTAAACTGAGAGACTGCTCTGACCTTTTATGAGAAGTGACATTCTTGCTGTAATATACTGTGCTCTTCCTCTTTCAATAGTTCTCTTTTTTATTCTACCCCCCCCCCCCCCCCCCCCGCCAGTTCTGGATCAGTTGCCCTTCATGATGATGTCACATCCTATGATTCCTGCCAGCCTGGCGCCGGCCTCCGTTTCCATGGCAATGGGCCAGATGAACCGACTGAGCACGCTGGCCAGCATGGCCAACATGGCGCAGCTCCACGCCAAGCCCCCCGCGAGGACTCCCACCTCTGTCATTAAGGTGAACTCAGAGGACCGTCGGCGCAGTGGAGCCGACCACCAGCCAGAGTCCACGTCTTGACGCTTGCTTTCACCAAACACAGACGTATCTTCTGTCCCTAGAATTCAAGATCTTTTGATTAGTATACACTACCGTTCGGAAGTTTGGGTTCACTTAGAAATGTCCTTATTTTTCAAAGTAAGGCAGTGTTTTTAAAATGAAGATAACATAAAATGTGTCATAAATAGACTGTAAACATTGTTAAAGTGGTAAAGGACTATTTAAGGTGAAAATATAAGCTTTTTAATGAAATCTCTACATAGGTGTATAGAGGCCCATCTCCATTGTTCTAATGGTACATTGTGTTATCAACTTAGAAGACTAACGGAGGGGTAGAAAACCCTTGATAACCATGTTTATGTTGGCGCAGCTGAAAACAGTTATGCTGCTGAGAGAAGCTATAAAACTGGCATTCTTTGAAATTTAAGTTTAAAGAACAAAAATAATATTTCAAACAAAAAACTAACCTTGTCAATGTCTGGATTAGATTTTATACTAATTTTTCAATTAATTTGATAAATAAAAGTGAGTTTTCATGGAAAACACGAAATTGTCTGGGTGGGTGACCCCAAACCTTTGAACGGTAGCTTAGAATCAAGTTTCCATGATTGTGGCAAAAAAACGTCAGTTGTCTCGTGGCTCAAGTTCTGGCTCACTACCATCCTCTAATCCGTTGTTCTCTGGCTCGGAGCCAATCCCATATCTATTTACATATCTGAGATATCAGACTCAAACTCTGATCTTCTAAGCCAGGTCGGTTACCTTGCTTAGTGAGCGTTTCCACCTTTAAGAATAATTAAAGGAGGTTTATCAGGATTAAAAATGTGGCCAAACGTTTGAGATTGTAAGCGCCAGTCCTCACAAAGTCTTCCACAGCAGCAGGAAGTACCGGTCGTAATTTTAACGCCGCATTGTTCAACCACTGGGCTGGGTCCCACACATGGTTTAAGAGGCTTATTGAAATGAGCACCAAATTTTCATGTAAACACTAAAGAATACTAACATATGTTCCCAAGCTTTTACAAGAATATAGTTTTGTTTTGACTATTGGTGATTTGGGGTTAAGTTAATTCTGCTCAAACACAGCTGCTACATTTGGTTATAATTGGGACCAGACACGTTTTAACATCTCTGGCTTTTAGAAGCCGGTCGTCGCGCTACACACAAAGAGACGCACAACAACTCGGGAAAAGCAAGAGCTTCTATATCGAGTTAAAGCTAACGTTTGCTCAAACTAAATGGACTTGGTGTGATTAAAAAATATCAGTTGGTCGCACAGTTTGTTAACCATCCTAAATGAGACGGTGGCTATTTTCAGTCGTGTTGAAGAAGAAAAACTATTTCAGCAATTTAGCAGAGTAGCACTAACTTCCATGTCTTCTTTTGACAGTATCTTCATTTTTAGGCAAATTAGTCATCCTCAAATGCCATTAAATGGAAGCATAAAAGCAATTCATCTTCTTTCTGTATTGTACTTTACGAGCCGATATTTCTTGTTCTTTGGTAGGAGCGTCTGCTCGACAGCCCGTCCCCCTCTCCGTCATTGGAGGAAGCGCAGATGTCCTCCTATCACAGCAGCAGCGTGTCCAGTTCACCGTCCCACACAGAGCGCTTTCAGGGTTCGTACGGTCATGGAAAACCTGGAAAAGTCATGGAATTTTAAAATGGTCATTTCCAGGCCTGGAAAAGTCATGGGAAAAACTAAAATCATAAAAATTTTGAAAAAGTCTTGGAAATTTGTCATAATCACATGTTCATTTACGCCACGTTTGAAATAATTAATGTTTTTTAAAGAAAGACGCTCAAAATGGAAGCCGGCGTACGCAATCAATACGCAACATTTTCTGAATTGTTCATGTTTATACCAAGATTTCAGTTTTGTCATGGAAATTTGGCTTAAAGTCATGGAAAAGTCCTGGAAATCCATTGGTCAGAATGTGTAAGAACCCTGGCTTTGCAGAAACCACACGTACATACTTACCTGTGGTAACGTGAACCATGCCATAGCTTTAAGAATACCGCAGAGGAGTTGTGACCTTTTTTTTTTAGACTTTTTACATTTTCATTTCAGACCCACATGATGACGGCCTGTCATCAAGTCACAATGTGCTGGGACACTCACCTGGTCTGGTGCATGTGGCCAGAGAGACGGATGTGACCTCGATGGAGTACAGCAAAGAGAACAAGAGGAGCCACACTGACAGAGGTAATACTATTATGTTTGTATAGCCGTTGTCAGAATTGGTTTAGCAGAACTTTGCTCTTTTAAAAAAACATATTTATTGTGTTTATATGTCTGGAGTCTTATTTCTAAAGTGCTTTAACGTCTCTTTTTGTACGTCTGGCATTCAATTTTCTCGTCAACCTTTTATCCGACTTCACACTCTGTGGTTGTGTTGCTGAGGACTTAAGGACGGGCAGTGTTGATTGTGAGCTCTTGAGATCTTCGGGACATATTTATTAGTATTGCGTTATTAAACACTGTTCAGTATTTTGAGAAGGCACCTTTATTAACTGTTACACCTCCAAAGGGCATGCTGGGTACAACTAGCACTCTGTAAATGCCAATCTTGCCCAGTGGTCATTCACGGTATTGAAGCCAAAGAAAATCTGTCCTCAAAGCATTTTTCTGCGTAAACTCTGGCCACTGCTAGGGGATGCCATGCCACCGTGTCATGGCAGGTGTATTGCTCGGGGCCTAACGCACATTGTCCGGCGTGATGATGTCTGGATGAGCGGCTCTCAGGAAAGAGGCCAAGCACCAGTTACTCAAATATGTTGAATAACACTTCAAAGGTCAAGTTTTTGCCGTATTCTGCACATTTTGTGTTACAGTCATTAATCATTTAATGATTTTTAATGAGTGATGATTATTTCTCCGGCCAATCAATTGCGGTTAAACAAAGTCCGTCGATACGGTTTCCATCCTCTCCATTCTTCAGACTTGTTTAAACACATTTGAAGCAAGATCGTGATGGTTTATTTAACACTAATTATTTGTAAAAAGAGAAAGGGTTTTTCAACAGTTTGACAATAAATAAATATCTCAGTAACAGGTCAATAAGGATTCACTGTCTCCCCTCCTCCCCTCCTCCTCTCCTCCTCTCCTCCTCTCCTCCTCGCTGTCGGTGGGCCCCCCGGCTTCCCGCGGAGAGCAAAGACAAATAATTCTACAAAACAGGGCTCCATTAGACCGGGAAGCAGCGTTACATTAGCCAGCCATTTGCCGGGCCACGGCCTAACGAGCCAGGCGGCCTCCCGTGCTCTCAGCTGGACCTCATCTGCATAACGACCGCCTCCCTGTCGTTAGGGCCCGCGTTGCCACGGCACTGCAACGTCAGTTGTTTGGTTCTCTCTGTCAGGGAGGTTTGCATTAGCTTAATGAGGACTGCTCAAGGACAAACAGTCAGCAGAAATCTACAGCGAGAGAGGGAGAGAAACGGAGAGTTTGTATGTGTGTGCACGCGCCTGTGTAAATGTATTCTAATACTGAATCACATTATTCAGTAATCGAATCTAAAAATCACAAAGGCCTCCCAGGTAAGGTTTCAGATGCTGTCAGGTATCTGTTAACATATTGACAAAGCAGTGATGGCACGGACGACGTCAATGCCATGCATCACATATTTATGCAATTGGTTTTTAATTGATTTTGCTTCATGCAAATGAAACACATGTACATTTGCTGGATTGCAGGCTTTTGTGCTCGACCTACAACATCACAAGATGGGTTTATCGTGGATTGAGCAGACTTTCAAAGAGCACTCCAGCGCTGTCATTCTGTCAATCCATTGTATGATAATCTCTGAGTGTGTGGGTGTGTGTGTGTGCGAGTTGGTTTTGGCTGTGTGTGCTGTTTCAGTAGTCTTTGAACAACGTATCCATGCAGCAAAGATCAGAGGCCATCCCTGACACCTCACTCCCATTAACCAAACATCAGCAGAATTTTATTCTCTGTCTGTCTCTCTCCTTCTCTTCCTCCCTCCCTCCCTTCCGTCCTCTTCCGCTGACTGGCAGTCTTCACGTGGAGAAGTTCATTAGCCCTGGGGACGGCTGGGAGAGGAATAAGTGAGGGGAAAAAGAGATGAAGCTGGGAGAAAAGAGAAAAACAGACAGTGACCTTGGTTAGGGAGATGGGTAAATGATCAAACGAGCTGGCAGCCCTGTGTGTGTGTGTGTATTTATGCCAAACGCGTGTGTGTGTGTGTGTGAGTGTGAGGTAAAGTAGGCGTAAAACAGTAACTCAATAAAGGATCAGTCACATCCAAGGAGCCTGGGGAGCCCACGCTGCTGACTGCGCACTTCAGCGGCTACGAATGTGTGTGTGTGTCTGTATGTGAGCCACGGGAGTGTAGTTGGATGCCCTCCGCTGAGCTCGCCAGCACCTGCTAATTACCTTTCTCTACAGAGCAATGCTTTTAGCAAGAAAGAGGGAGAAAGAGGAGGAGGAGGAGGGGAAGAGGGAGGAGGGAGTATTGCTTCTCATCTGTGAAACACCTTGAATGTGACAGTTGCCAAGACGTGAGGCCGAGGCGGCGTAGGGGAGGCGGGTGGGTTTCGGAGCAGAAGATGCTGTGGTCAGCTAAGTGGAGAAAACACTGTCATTTGTCACAGACAGAGAAAAGTGCCAGATATCACATTGCACGTTCACACTCGCCTCTGCTCCAGTAAGCGTCGGACTCCCCGGACGTCTTCGTCCTCAGTGACTCGGATGACAGTGAAGGCAGAAAGGGAGCAACTGCCTGATGTGTGTGTGTGTGTGTGTGTGTGTGTGTGTGTGTGTGTGTGTGTGTGGGGGGGGGGGATGCAAAAAATTGCTAATCTTCATCTCCCCTACCGTCAGAAATCAGGAACACGCAGTTCTTGGGTTTACAAACAGATGGTCATCCATAATGCAGCTTCTTAGCTGTTTTTATGGGAGATGTCAAGCTGTGGTGCATTATCAATAGGCAGAGTGCCATCTATTAAAGGTTAGCCTCATTGGAAAAACTCAAAACCAGGACTTCTGCGTACATGTTCACAGTAATTAGTGTAAACACCTATTTACTGTGGACCTTGATATGTTTGCAAGACACTCTATTCATGTGTTTATAGAAATTTGCATTTACCCTTGTTTGCATAATGTTGCTGGAACGATGATCCTTTTGTAGGTTTGAGACAAACGTCAGTTAGTGGCATGTATGGAAACTTTATTTACACTTTATTTACACAAAATAGTCGTTTACAGGAGTAAAGAAAAAGATGAATCTCAATCTCTTTATGGTGAAGTTGACTGCACTGGTTGTATGTTGCTTTGGAATAGATAATATAACAGATTCATAATATATAATATAACGTTTAGACTGATAAAAGATGCAAAATGACCACAAAATATTAAACTGGAAGTGCAAGAAAAAGATAAAGATAACAGGTGACTTTGTTTTAATTAGTTATATTTTTAGTTCCCCATTCAATTCATACGGTCCAGTTTGAAGTCATTTCACTTTCCATTATTGTTTTTACAGAAGTCCAAGCTGCCTTGACATCTGTCCAGTTATAGTAGTCAAACAATACAATTTACAAGTTCAATATATGTTTAAATACAATTAGATAATTATTCATAAAAGGCTTTTTTTCTCTCAAAATATAAATGTTATAAGTCACTGCTAAAGGATATGACTGGGGGGCTTCTATATGTTTCTTATTATCAGCAAAACCCAAGAAAGCCAAACAATGCGTTTGTACTTTCTGACTTCCTGACAGTCGAGCCCATCTGTTCCTCCTGAAGTCATACATCTTTAAAAACATCTCACGAAAAGAAAAAAAATACTTTAATATTTCTCTAACAGCTGGGCCCTGTTATTCTTAGCAGACATAACTCCAAGAGGTGTAAAGATATATTTTCTGTCACAGATCTGATGAAGTATTTTCAGCAGCAGAAATAAAAAACTATGCGCCCATGTTTGAGGAAATGAAGGAATACGTTACCCGGGGCAACAATGTTTAGGATGGTCAGCTAAATCCGGTTTTGGCGTCACAGAAAATACTTGTTAATGGGATCAATTCATTATTGTTTTTTTCTCTTTTCATGGCAATAAAAGGGTAGAATGTGACTGCAAAAATAAACTGTAAGCCCTTTTGTGTTGAACTAACTCGACATGAAAATGTCTCTCTGCCCTCCAGATAACAGCTCCTTGGCTGCTCAGACGACCAGGGAGAGCTGTGACAGACAAGTCTACCTGAAACCCCCATCAGGCTGTGAGAGGGTATCTTACCCCGCAGGACAGAAGCTCCCAGCAGGTCTCCACCACACGCCCTTCATCTTCCCGGAAGGCTTGTCCTCCATAGAGACCCTGCTCACGAACATCCAGGTGAGGCTCTGCTGGGGCTTTATTATTATTATACTCTGAGATGAATAGGAAGGGAGATGAGCTACTCTTTGGGATTTCCTGAAATGGTAAATAGCAGATGAGGCAGCAGACATTTAAGATGTGCAGTAATTGGGATGGGCGTGTGCTGACCTGCTTCTCATATTCAACATGTCTTTGTTATAGAGGAGTCACAATGAAAGCTCTCCCTGGCTGGGCTTTCACAGGAAGAAGGGGGGGGGGGCATGTTTTTTTTTTTTTTTACCTCATCTGACCTGATAGCATGTGGTCAAAAGATCACTGTTAACTGTCATTTGGTTCAATCAAATGTATTTATTTATATTTTGTTCCTGCCTGAGTAAATTCACGAATAATACACCAGAGTAAAACAACATTGCCCGAGGACACGTCAAATTATTTGTGAGGTTTTTTTTCTTTCACGGTGCGATGGTTTACATGATCTTTTCTAGATTTACCGCAGCTCATTTTAAATGATTTTAATCTTGAAGTTTAAAAAAAAAACATTCTTTGCCTTCGTTAAAGTGGTACAAAACGGTCTGCCTATGTACTGAGGGTTACGTGAAGTAAGAAGTCGCCCGTGTGGAGTGTTTGAAGAAGACAAGACGCCTCCGATCGGCGTGTAACCTGTTGCTGTGTCGCTGTGTGTCTCCAAGCAGGGTCTGCTGAGGGTTGCCATAGAGAACGCCCGGGCGCAGGAGAAGCAGGACCAGATGGAGAGGACCGAGCTGAAGATGGAGCTGGTCCGGGAGAGGGAGCTCAGAGAGACCCTGGAGAGGCAGCTGAGCATGGAGCAGAAGAACCGAGGTAGGCCGCACCACATCCAACACCACATGCAGTATCTGAGGGAGACTTTGCAGCAACAGTGAACTCTGCTGTCACAGACGAGCCAAGTGTCCTCTGTGCACAGTACGGCGTACTTTCAGTGGAAGTACAGCGTGAGCCAGGAGCAAATGGGACTGTTACTCTAAAATTCAAATATTCCTGAAATTACAATGAGTTCACGACACCTTCAAAGCCCCTCACATCTCCCGATGTAAAGATCTATGCTCAGGAAGCCGAAATATAATAAACACATTCCTGCATGAATGGATACAAATAAAGTCGTTTTTAAAAATATTTGACGCATCTGAATAACTTTGTGTGAAAAACACTTTTACTTGACATTCTTTGTCATTTTTTCTTCCTTTCCTTCCTCCTCCTCTTCTTCTTATTTATTCAGTTCTGATCCAGAAGCGCCTGAAGAAGGAGAAGAGGAGTAAGAGGAGACTACAGGAGGCCTTGGAGGAGGAAGTCAAACTGCGTGATCAGGCAGAGCACACCCTGCTGCACACCGCCAACACACACACAGGTACAGGGACACACACTGTGTTGGAAGACATCATGAATTCCTTATGGGTTTTTCTGGTGGGCTTTTTTTATGAGCCTTTAATGTTCTCGCAACCAACGTGATTCTCATTTTCATATTAAATGTCACCAAGCCCTCTATGCAACATAGCCTTGACTGCCTCCAATTAAGTGTCTTTATTAATGAATGACCAAATTACAGGCCATCAATCATCAGCGGCCCCCCCTCACACAGAGTCCGTGACCCAGGACGTGGATGGGAGCAATCACGATGACAACAGGCTGGACTCCAAGACAACAGTACAAGGTACAGGTGTCTAGAAAAACCAACACCGCTTCCTCTGTGTGTCAAATCCTCATCAGTGGAAATGTTAGCGCCGTGCAATTATGAGAGGAATAAAAGCTGCTGTCACTGCTGCCAAATGAAAACCTAAAGGAAATAACCTAATTACAGATTTGTTTAATTGTTGCAGGTGACGTGTGCGTTATAAGTGTGAGTTTAGTTCCTTTAAAAAAATTATTAATTAAATTATTTAAAAGGAAACGGTGAGTGTATCAACATTGAGGCACTGCGCCAAGATTTTGGTGTCTGAATGATAAATAAAAGTGACTTTTCAGTGTCAGAATTGTGAAATAAACGGTGATGTACCTGCTGCTGGGGATTTATTTAGCTCCCATCAACTGCGCTGGGACGGCAGCTTTCATTATTACTCACTGATGCTTAACTGACCAGTCGACTGGAAGGGTTTTGAAAGATTTCACAGGGAGACCCGCTCCTGAGAAGTTGAACAAAATGAAATGAAGCGTGACGCAGTTCACCGGGGCTTCCATTTTAATGGAGATGGACGTTTAATATATTTATTTTGCCAATAGCATTGTCTTCACAGGGATGCATTAATGAAACGATCCCACACGTCACGTCTCAAATAGACAGAAAGAGAAATGTCCGTGATCTCTCGCCCGGCCTCATCAAAGGGGTGCGTGGTTCCAGCCCACCCCTGCTCCGCGCCGTTCCCGGACCGCCGTACTAGACGGCGTGCTTGTTCAAAGCCAAATTTTAATTGAATGTCAGTGAAGCAAGAAGAGAACTGGCCACTAATTAACGGCTGTCTTAATTGTCCTCGTGACGAGTTTGTTTGGACATAATTTGCATAATTAACACCCAGTAATAAATCATTTAAAGGGGAATTGTCTGTCAGACAGCAGGGCAGGATGTGGTTCCTTTGTGCCAGGAAGTTTTATCGCCAGAAACAGGGATTAGGGGCCGAAAAAGACTTTCAACTGAGCCTTCCTTAATAATTATCTTTCTTAATTGATCTTAGGGTAAGGTTATAGGGGACAGTGTTCAATATTTGTAAGCATGAAGTTGTATTATAAAGATGATCTAACCTAAGGAATCTGTCTGCATTCATTTGAACTGATATAATTGTGATTGTGTTTTATTAGACTGGATTTCTTTCTGGATTTCAGAGGGCAGAGTGTTCCTGCAGACCACCGGGATGTACTGAAGACGAGCCGGAAGCACGGACGGATGAATGGAAGAACCGAGTGATTAAGATTCCTCATTTACGAGAGATGCAATCGACAGGCATGCTCGGCAGCGCGGTGGAATCTCCGCCTCCCGGAGAGGACTCCCCGACATTTCAAGGGTGACATTTGAACTTTTCCATTGTTCTCTTGTTTAATTTATTGCATTTATCCGCGAATCTCGGCCGTAGTGGGAACGGTATTTTATTCTGATGACGTGTTTGACTGTGTTTCTTTCAACCAAGGTTTTTAGATCCTAGATGAAGATGACCATATTTGTTTTTTTTCTCTCCGTGCTGTTTCTCTGGACATAGGTGGCGAATATAACTTGTAACAGAGTTGTGTACATATACAATATATAGTCATCATTTTTGTTATTATTGTTATTATTATTATTATTATTATTATTATTATCACAAAAACATATTGGCATGTTGTACAGTCAGTAAATGACTTATTGTGTATGTTATGCAGTAGTGCTGTTTGACAATACAAACAATACAAATCCTTTTTATTAAATGGTGTCAGTGTTTCTTTCTTTGTTTCACAAGTTCCATGAGCTTGCATCTGTGTACATATCTGAGGGAGTGTGGTGTGACATTGACTATTGCACCATCTCCAAAATTATACACGTACATATCGACGGACTGAAAGGAAGGTGGTGAGCAGGGTCGTATGCGCGCTGCCCTTTAGTGAAACATGATGACCATGCAGTCTCTCTCTCTCTCTCTCTCTCTTTCTCTCTCTCTCTCTCTCTCTCTCTCTCTCTCTCTCTCTCTCTCTCTCTCTCTCTCTCTCTCTCTCTCTCTCTCTCTCTATGTGTGGCTGCACTCAGTTATTTTTTTGATCATGTTTCTTTCTCAGGATTAAGAAGAGTGGGGAAATTATACAAGCTATTCATGGGCTAATACATTATTAAGTATAATCCTAGAAAGATAAGGCAAAGGAGAAGAATATGCTTTTTGTTTAAAAAAACAACAAACTGGCTATTTTATCATCTTTGCAGGCCAAATATTAGCATTGCAGTAGATTTCGCGATATCCAATTAAACTAATGAATACTATTTTCGTTATTTTGGATTGCAGCCCTGAAAATGTCTGGCAACATATATCAATTGTAGCTCAACTATGTATATATATATATATATATGTGTATATATATATATATATATATATATATAGTATACTAAAGTATTACTGCATCCATATTAGAGATATTTCAAAGCAAAGAGTGTGTGCTAAACTACTGATGCAGATGGCGGATGAATGAAGATGTGATAAATTATGTAAAGGGTCAGGGATCACAAATGCTGTTGAACATTGATTGTTTTAAAAATATTTCAAGCACATTCCTCTTCACACACACACACACACACACACACACACACACAGTACACACTCAGGATGTTCTCAAGCTTACTAAAGTAATTTTTCACTTTGTTCTGAAGTTATTTGCTGTGAAGTAGACCCGATTTTGCTCGTGCAACCTTGTGTAAGAGTGCAGCGTGCCGTTTCCTGGGCACGGACAGATAAGCCGTGGATCCAGGACTGAAACAATACCTCAGTTACAGGCAATTCTTCCTGAATACAGAGTGGCTCACAAGTGAATAGCAGTGATTCACATAAATGAATGTATGAATGAGTCATCAGCATTTCAGATGACCACCTCACAGGCTGTCTTCACTAAAAAGGTTTGTGACTTAATTCAGCACGGCTCGACTCATTCTCTCTCCCTTGTATCTCACACACACACACACACACACACACATCCACACACATACACACACATCTACACACACACACACACACACACACACACACATCCCTCACAATTCAGTGAGTAGCATTGTCCTGCCGTGAGACGTGTAATGGAAAAGATAAATGGAGGATAAAGCTAAGGTGACAGGGCCAAGCATACACGTGTGTATGTGTATTTGTGCGTGCGCGTGCCTCTGCCTGTGTGTTCTTGCACGTGTGTACTGCACAACCGACCAGCAAACCATCTGCTCATCTCCTCTTAATGAACAAAGCAAACAGCAGGAGTCAAGGCTGTCTCCAAATCTGGACTCTCTTTATTGGTAAGCACATACACACACACGCATACACACAGACACACATTTGCACATCTCTGCGCTGTTTAATCTGATTATCTTTGATTGAGAACAGGGGCAAAGCAACCTTTTTAGACCTCGCTCCTACATCAGTGACGGAGAAGGACTGAAACACAATTAGCAAGCTGTTCCTGAGCTCTGCTTCGCAGTCACATCTGACCACAAGCAGCCAAATAGACCTAATGGGTGGGAACTAACCAATGGGAGCCAACGTGCACGCTGCATCTGTGGATGATGGGGAAAGGCAACACTATTAGACAGCTGTTCCCCATATCTTTTCAAATGCACTTGGATGTAACATAAGCATCCAATCAATTGGCTCAGGAGCAATAACAGCTCAGCATCAAGGTATACACACGGTTTGATGTGAAGAAAAACTGGCAGGCTGTCATGTAAGACCAAGCAGTCAAAGGAAGTCTGGACCCCGACAAGATACGACACTGTGTGCATAAGGCCAATAGGAGCATAAGAAAAAGCCATTAATAATACAGAATTGGTGCAGCCACATCCTGCTCAAGGCCCCGAGGATAATTAACACAGTTACCTCTCTGTCAGAAAGCTGACCACATGGCTTCAAGACATGAAACACTCCCTGTCTGCTGCTTCTCTGCATATCCAACCCATAAACACATATTACACACAGAGCAAATGGTCATTGGTGACAAACATTATGAGACTGGTGCTTTCCCTGTCTGAGATGCATCAGATAACAGCAGGATGGCATTGTGGGTAAGGTGACTGCCCTTCACAGAAGGATCATCTGGCTACAGCATCCCTGCTGAAATGCCTGTGAGCAAGACACAGGGTGCTGCAGTTGTCAGATCTCATTGTTCTCAACCTGGGTAAGGACCTCTTAGTGGTCACAACGTCTACAGATGGAGATAGCCCTGCTCTCAGTCCTCTGGATGCACTGCGGCCGTGATCTGTCATTCAAAATAGACAGTTTACATTTACTTTGCTTTAAATAATTGAATATGCTTGCTTGTTTTGTTCTCTGCTTGGCTTTGAAAATATAGTTATCATTACTGACGTAGTAGTAGTAGTAGTAGTAGTAGCATAAGCAGTAGTAGTAGGAGAATAAGTACATTCATTTAGATGACACATATCTAAAGTGACTTACAATGAGTGCAAACAATCATATGGATACAATCCCCCAAAAATTAAGAATATTGCAAGTACATAAACTGCAGCCCCAAGAATGGCAGACATAGGGAATCTGTTGTGTTTTATAATTTTACTGTGAATTAATTTTTTGCTATTTTTTTTGTTTTCTTTTTAATGCTGCTTTGCTTAACGCATTATTATTATTATTATTATTATTATTATTATTATTATTATTATTAGTAATCGTAGTAGTAGTAGTAGTAGTATGCTTATTAGTAGTATAATTTATACTTTCATATCTAGTACGCTTTAGCAATGCATTACTGAAGGCCAAGTTAATTTAATTTCCTATGATTTTATACTTTATAACAATTAATTAGAAAAAATAAATGGAAATAGTTTTATTATTTAGTTACATTCCTTCAGCAATTGATTATCCAAATAAATTATTCATAATCCTCGGTTATTTCCTCTGTATTTAGGACCTTCATGGAAATGTATTTTTTAGATTAGAATAAGGCTGTTATCAGTAATATATATGGGGAGCTTCGTCACATCTTCAACACGGAGTAACAGCGCCCTCTACTGGGCAGCTTTAGTAAAATATCAGCGAAATGCGAAGTGACTCTTTTTGGGCTTCCCGAGCTTCTGTAGCAGATAACCCTGTCTCTTTCGCCTTAGTTACAGCATGGATCCTTCCTTCAACTTTATTTCGGTGTTATAGTGTTAGTTTTTACTTGCAAACGGTCTCCGTCTGGACTCCGTTGACTCACCTGGACACCATGTTCACCACCACCGGGTCTCGGGGCCTGTGTAAGTATCCCAGGAGCAGCCGCAACGCTTATTCAGCTACGTTAGCTAGCCGACCGACGTCAGCTTTGCGCTGTCATTCATTAACCGAGGCAGTCTCTATTGGCTAAACCTCTAACGTCTATTAACGTGCTCATTGTGTCTTCTTCTTTCATTTCACGTCAGCTGGTTGGTTGAGTAAAGGTGTCATCTTCTTAAATAATCGACATGTGTGGAAAAAAGGGCACCTTCTGAATGGCTATACATTCATATTAAGTTCTCACTGTCTGCCCCAACAAACACATTAGCTAGCGACTTCTCTCTCTTCCGTCAACATGTTTGCGTAATAAACCGGAATACATGCAAAGATGCTCCCTGAAGAAGGTCGCAGTGTAAATTTGTGTGTGTGTGTGTCTCTCTCTCTCTGTGTGTCTCTGTGTGTGTGTGTGTGTGTGTGTGTGTGTGTGTGTGTGTGTGTGCGCGCGCGTGTGTGTGTGTGTACAGACAAGGCTCCCCTGTCCAAAGGCCTCCTGCTGGTTCTCAGTGGGCTGACTGTGATGCTCACCCTGCTGCCTCAGTACCACGAGCTGTTTGTGTACAACCTGCAGGCTGTCGCACAGCAGCACCAGGTACGTGTCTCCAGTATCTGTCTGTCTGTCTGTCTGTTCGTGAGTGAGACACAGTGCTGAGGGACTGAAGACCAACACCCAGTGTGTCCACATTACTCTTATTTTAGACCAAATGTGTATTGAGAGAATAGCATATAGCCAGCCAGGACACCACCATGACTCACTTCGGTGCAGACCCCGTCCAACAAGAAGCAGTTATTTTAGAACGTATAAATAGAAAATATATTGTTGTTGTTGTTACTCCATCAGTGAGACTGCAAGCACCCTAGACATGAGACTGAGGCAACACAAGGAAACTGACAACACCAGCTGTTTGCGATTGCCTCACTAACTGTTAACGGCGTCGAGGAGGAAGAGGTTAAAGGTCATTGACCAGAAGAGAGTGCATGGCTGGAGGTAGAATAAGCTCATTTTCCATCTGCAGTCAAAATGCATCGGAAACGGGGATTGCAATCTCACACCAGATACAGGCACCCTTCCTCACATGGTCGAAGTTACACTTTTTGTTCACATGATGCAGTTGACAGGGTCTGTACGGTCATGGAAAACCTGGAAAAGTCATGGGACTTTAAAATGGAAAATGTCCAGGCCTGGAAAAGTCATGGAAAAAAATGTAATCATAAAAGTTTTGGAAAAGTCATGGAAATGTGTTAAAATCACGTGTTCATTGACGCAGAGTTTGAGATAATTAATATATTTTTTAAAGAAAGACGCTCAAAATATAAGCCGGCGTACGCTCTCAATACGCACAATGTTCTACATTTTTCATGTTTATACCGAGATTTCAGTTTGGTCATGGACATTTGGTTTAAAGTCATGGAAAAGTCCAGGAAATCCATCGGTCAACATGTGTAAGAACCCTGAGTCGAATACTCTGAAAAAAGCTACCAAGTTGACTTTGTATTATTTTGTCGAGCTGTTTTAACATAATTACAAATAAATTGGTTTCCTGGTGGTTCTGATATTGTGAGCTTGATTCGCTGTGTTATTTGGAAAAGGCATCGTTACACCAAATCATAATGTGTATGTATGCGTGTATAACTTTGCTCTACCTCGTGCTGCAGGTGTGGAGTTTGTTGTGTGGCAGGCTGGTCTATCTGGACGTGAAGGACGCTTTCTGTAGCAGCCTGCTCATTTACAACTTCCGGATCTTTGAACGGAGGTTTGGCACCAGGAAGTTTGCCGTAAGTCCCAAACACCATTGATGGGTGGATGAATACGTGTATATATATATATATATATATATATATATATATATATCTATATTTATATATATATATATATATATATATATATATATATATATTTTTTTTTTTTTTTTTACATATATTTATATTTTTATATATATACATATACAAATGTAATACACTTGCTGATGAGTTTAGTTTAACTATATTCATACAAAATATAAAATGGATGAGTTTAATCTGATTGGTTCCATTTAACACTCCAGTTACTTAAATGAACATAATTAAACTGTAAGATCTTTCATGACAGGATTATACGCATCATCATCAATCAGAATCAATATGAGCTTTTTCTGCTTATCAACTTCATATTCTCATCTGGCACAAAGTCGTTCTCATCTGACAGTCATTTAGTTTTTGTTGTGTGCTGTTCTAATCACAACATGTGGCGCTCATCTTTATTCTAGTCCTTCTTGTTGGGCACTTGGTGTCTCTCTGCGCTGATGGACTTCCTGCTGGCCCAGGCCTTCCAGTTTCTGTTTGACTACGAGGTGGAGGAGCTGCCTGCCGGACTGTGAGTAGCTCGGTCGCTTCGGTAGCCGCAGTTCACGCTAGATTTCAGTATTTCACGTGCTGCATTTATGAAAAGGGATCATCTTTTTTCGTCACTTTCATGGAGGCTAAAGATCCTCCAATTACAATATGAATACCCTGGCATTTGGTGTGTGATGCTTAACCCATAAGCCACTTTGGTAGAACATGTTTCACCTCCCTATATATCAATGTTCGCCTTGGGCATTATCCATTTTTTAAATGTCATAATCTGCCTGCATAATATTTCAGTGTTTGGATTGTGGTGGACTGTGAGAGCAGAATACAACCCAACTCTACAAAAACAAGGATTTACAAATGGATTGACAAACAAACACAACGTTGTAATCTAAATAATTCCAAAAGGATGACATTGTCTCTCCCAGATTGACTTTCTCTGACCTCTTGACTTTCTCTTTCTCTCACAGGCTCGCTCCAGTCTTCTCTCTGTTTGTGCCGTTCTACCGGTTGATCCCCAAGGTGCCAGTTACTCAGGTCCTGGGTCAGATCCACATCACCAACAAGTCTCTGGTCTACATCGTAGGCCTGCAGGTAAGCCCACGTTCCACTCGTGTGGGAATGCATATCTATTTTACTTTCAAACGACTCTGATCTGGATTCTCTCTGTCTTCCTCTCTTCTTCTGTGGTGCAGCTGTTGACTTCCAGTCCCTTCATGTGGCTCCTTGCACTCAGTGGACTGGTGAGTAAGCACATTCTTGTTCTGTGCGGAGTATTTAGGAAGCTGGAATATGTGATTAAAACCCAGTAGGTCCATGGGTTGTGTGTTGAAGTCGGACTCGGCACACATGTGGGCCAGATCATCACAACGAGCTCAAAGGGGCTGCAAGAGGCTGCAAAGATGCAGAGTTTGGTGTTAATTTATATTTAACATGTTTTGTCTTTCAGATCTCAGGTGCACTGTACCACTCCAATGTCCTCTGGTTACAGAAGCTCCTCTTTGTACCTTCCTGGGTGTCTTTTATTGGCCAGTTTGTTCTGGAGCCGATCTTCTCAAGTGAGTCCAACTCTTAGTAATTGTATGCAAATCCTGAGCGAAGCCTTCGCCCCGTGACCTGTGGTGCATGGAGTTGTTGTCCATCTTTGTCTCATCGAGGATTACAACAGTGCTTTAATGCAAACCACAAAAGACAACAACACATGCTAAATTAAATTGAATTGATGCAACTCATTCATGCTTATCTTGAAATATATCAGCAGCTGTGGAGGAATCGTTTTTAGAAACCCAATGTTAGTCTTTGATGATTTATGTACACATCTTTGCATGTTTTTGCATGTTGTTAACGTCTGTGGTCATCCAGGCTCCCAACCGAGCAGCGAGACGCCCCTGGGTATGGGGGCCACTCTGGACATCCAGAGGCAACAAAGGATGGACATACTGGACCAGCAGCTGCTGCTGGCCCAGTACAACGAGTCCACGAGGATCAACCGGCCGCAGCCACAGGTAGCTGGATACATGTCGCACTTATTTCTGTGTTGTGTACATAGTATTTATGTCTGCCTTCCTCTGTGTGTGTGTGTGTGTGTGTGTGTGTGTGTGTGTGTAGACTGGGTTGTTACAGTGGACCAGGTTTTTCCCTTCGCTGAGACGAAGAGGACAGAACCGCCCCCCAGTGGAGCCCCGCCCCCAGGCTGAGGCCCAGCCGTCCACAGGGACCCCTCTGTTGGACAACTCTCCTGTCGTAGAGGAGCAGGTGAGTGTTCACCTCTGTGTTTATGTCTGCATATGTTTTATTATTATTTGTCCGTTGTAATATTTTGTACCCGCTCTCTCAGGTTGCTCTGTTAGTGGAAATGGGCTTTTCCAGGACCGACGCCCTTGAGGCCCTCAGAGCTTCAAACAACAACATCAACATGGCAACTAACTTCCTCTTGCAACACTGATTTGGAGAGAGAGAGAGAGAGAGAGAGAGAGAGAAAGAGAGAGAGAGAGAACTCAAAAAACAGAACTGAAAGTGGACCGAGAGAGAACACAGCAAGAGAAGCAACCAAAGAGGAGGAGCCAAAACAAAACCAAGAGAACGAACGGCTGTGAACGACGGACCATTTGTGTGCAGATCATCTGAAGTCCGCGTCTGCCCGCTCGCTGAGGCCGTTGTCAGGACGACCCGACCCGAACCGCTCGGCAGCAGCTGATTATTGAGGAGGCGTGAAGCACAAAGTGGAGGACATGTGCGTCATCGCTTCCTGATGGCCCTCGTGGTGTGAAGCGTGCGCCATCGGGGGACGCCACCAGCATCTCATACCTTCATGACGGGTGACGAGTACGACATGGGAAAAACACGGATAACGAACGAGGTGCACGAGGTTGTTGTGACTGTGGATCGGAGGAGAACACCGTGTCACGTTTTCACCCCGTTTGGAAAAAGTAAACAATTTCTCATTTGGGATTTCAGGCCATCCGCTCCGAGCACCTGCTAGAAGTTTAGCGTTAACCCCTCGAAAGTGGCGCAGAGGTCACGATTACAGCTTCAGCATTTATGAATAAACAACCCATGAACAATTCAGTATACGATTTGAAAACACAGTTATTTCTCTATGCGTGGAAGTCGAAGGGCTCGACCCCTTCCTGCTCCAGATGTTGAATGCAGTGCAAGTTGGCGACAGGCGTCCATCTCAGGATCCACGAGGCGACGTCTGTAAATGACATCATCACACTTACAGACAAGAGCGCCTACACACACACACACACACACACACACGTTCACAGCCGCCCTCCGAGGAGGAGGAGGAGGAGGAGGTCACGCGTCACGGCCCCGACCGTCATCGGTTTAACTCCTCGAGGTTTTATTTACCGAGTTTGAGTCTTTCTCTCTGCCAACGCACGTCTGAATCTTAGCGAGTCTTAAAAGACGGATGATATTTATTAATATGCAATATCATGACGAAGACACTGTATGGAGGTTATGCACTGCATAGACACGACTTTGTGTGTATAAACGTGCAAGAGAAGTCACATTGCAGCCACTATGTATTGATGTCACAGATGCTAGTTTTATATTTTGTGCATAATAATATTGATAAAATACAAGCACTCAGATGAGTCAGTCATGTGTGTGTATTTTTATTTTTTAGGGTGGTATAACAGTATATATGGGTGTGATGAGGGAGTTGTTGCATGGTCAACTTTCTGATGATCTGTAATGAATCATATTTTATCTCTGGAATATATCCACTTGCAGACTGAATTATTTTTGGCGCATCAAAGGTTTGCATCATAACAATGACATGTTTGTAAATAACAAACAGTCTTCAGTGTTTTCTCTTTTGACCATCACTGTATTGCATGCTCATGCAGAGTATTACTTTCATCATAACTTTGCAATGCAAACATCTGTTGGGCCTGACGAGTGTTCTCTACACAGTTCCCATGCAGCCAAAGTAAAACAAAAATAATTTAGAGATTAGCTTTTGGAAAATACAAATATACAATGTCAGTAAGATTCTCTAATTGTTTCAAATATACCCATCTTCCCTATCGGTTGTGATTCTAGTTTGCAACACATGATGGCACTCGTGATACAATAAGGGTTCATTTTGTATACAGCACATATGAGTAATGTGTGAGAAAAAGTGAGACTATTTACACACTTTTTTTTGTGAAATTAATGTAATGGCTTGTTAAAATACCGTGTCTGCTAAGAAACAAAAGTATCACTTTATTGTACGTCTATCCTCGGAATCAGATACATTTTTATAATAAATCACATTCGGTTTTATAACTGATACATTTAATAGATGTTGTTCCTCCATTTTCTTTTTCTGGTGAAATGTTGGATAGTAGTTTTTATGTCTTTTGTAAGTATCCAACCTGAGCAGTTCCGAGGCTTTTTAACGCTCACATCAAAAGACATGAACCTGTGATGAGCGGTCACAAATAGACACTGCTTTGTTTTAATCGATCAGAATCCCAAAAGGTCTTCAAGCAACTCCCCCCATAACAAAAGTGTCACCTTTCAGCTAAATTCTCCATTTTTAAATCAAAATAGGTCGTCCAGGGACAGACTCACGGAACAGGCTCATGAAATAGACTCATGGAACAGACTCATGTTGAAATTTGACAATAACATTTTTTTATATTTAAACAATATGTTTTATTGTGAAAAAAAAGAAGAAAAAGAATAATATATAATATATTGTTTTTTTCACTATGAAATAATTTAATATATATATATATATATATATTTATTATATTATTTTTTGTATTATCAAATTTAATTTCAACGTATTATATACTTTTTTTTTAGAAATTCTTCTGAACACAACATGACCATGAATTGACTTATTAATGTGAAAATAGTATTCCCCGTGTTGGCCACTAGATGGCGACATTGAGCCAGGCATGTGTTGTTGTTGCCACACCCACGCGCTCTCATTATTCCACGGAGCAGACAGCTCCAGCAGACGACAGTCGCGCTCCAGGGTGGCTAAATATCAATCTAGAGAAATTCTGCACATCTTCAAGTCAAAGACTTTCAAACGCGAATGTTTTCCCAAATATTCTCCGAAACACTGAGCGCAAAATGATTCTCCTCCTTTGATATGTTGCACTTGAAACCTCGTCTGAACTCCCCCAGACGTCTCAGGAAACATGTTTTTTTTTTACAAAGGGGTCCTCCGAGTTCACGGTGACACAGTTCCATTCAGCCTCAGTTGATGTCGAAACTAGTCAAGCGGTGCAACTTTTAATGGCTGGTGAAGTGAAAAGTGTTGCATATCTGTGTGTCTCTTTGTGTTTCGGTGTTTAATTAAAGGCACTGATCAAACAAAAGAAAATACTTCACTGACAGCCAACCTCATTAGGGAGAATCTTTTGTGAAACGCCCATTTAATGTGTGGCTTTAATCGTGTCTCCTTTAGTGGTAACGATTTAGATTTTCTTTTTGGCTTCGGTAGGTCGTCTCAGTATTTCACTGTGTTTTAAAATGATGGTAAATGATGTAGCTTGATGGGTGAGTTTATTTTGACTCGGCGAAAATTGTCTTTATACTCAAACCTCTAGGTGAAAATGGTGTTGCATATGATCCCTGTGCAACAGCAGGAGCAGCAGCAACAGTAACAGGGTGACGATGTATGTTCTGGGGGTTTCTCCTTGTCTGGCTGGGAAACCATTATCGTTTACAGTCCACCGCCGTGGCCTTAAAGCATTCGCAGGTGTGTCGGCCTATTTGTCTTTTCAGGTAAGCCGTCCGTGGCTCTGCTAACCAAGGTCTACTGTCCTGGTGCTGACATACATCCCGCCCCTCTATTAAGAAAAGAAAAGTTCTAGTCTTTTACTTATTCGTGTTAGATAAGCTTTGGGGCAAAGGTTAACATCAGTACTAGGTTCCGGGTAGGATGGGTTTAGGAGAGGTAATGATGAAAGGAAAGGTTGAATTTGTTGGCAAATGTTCTTGATCCCCATTTGGTGAGATAGTTCAGGACATAACTCAGGACCATACTCCTGTCGTAGGTATCAATCCTCTCGCCTCACTCTCGGCCAGAAAGTGATGAGGCCTCCTGTCACTTAATATAAAACTATTGCACAATGAATTAACTTGATGTGGAGGTAAAACGATCTTAAAGCAACAGTGACGTCTTATCACGACACGTTACCAACCAGTAGTTTTTCAGTTTTCCAGGTTTCACAGAGCAACATTATTATTCAATTCAATTTTCAATTCAGTTTATTTTGTATTGCCTAATACCACAAATTACCAATCCGCCTCAGAGGGTTTTTACAATCTGTACACATACGACATCCCCGTCCCAGGACCTCTCATTGGACCAGGAAAAACTCCCAAGAAAATAGAAGAAAAAAAACGTTCACAGGGAAAAGAGGGAAGAACCCTTCAGGAGAGCAACAGAGGAGGACCCCTCCATGAGAACTTCTGACACACAAATGCATGTCCAATATTCAGTCCCCTTTAGCTCTGTACCGTATACCCCTTTGGACAATATCTGTCTCTTTAGCCGCTAAATGCTCCATCAATGTTAACTAACTAGCATTTGATCTTGAGAAGAAAAAGTACTGTGGGTTTTTAGCAGCTTTTTATTTTTTGAGTCAACAAAAACAGTAGATAAAAACACAAATAAAGAGTTGAAAGATGCTTACAGGTGACCTGGAAAGGTGTGTGTTCGTCCTTCGTGGGTGTGTCTGTGTGAGTGAGTCACGGCATCCATCGTGAACGTACAAACGATTAACGCCGCTTTAAGGCCGTCTCTCCGCCTCCATCGCCTCACGGAAGTAACATGTCGGTGTTTACGTTTCCGTGTGACGCATCTACTTGCCGATGCGGTGCTGCTGGCATGCGTGTGTCACTTCAAACAGCCAGAGGCCAGAACCGGCTCCAACCCCATCTCTGCTATATTCCCTCGCCCTAGCCCTGTTGCCATGGTGAGCGCATGCCGTTTTGTGTTGTTGCCATGGGGACTTGCGTATTACAGCCTTCATCCTGCTCCCATCATGTTTCATGATCATTTTGTATGCCTCTTGTATGCTAATAAGAACAAATTAAAAAAAACCAGCAGCAGCGGCACAGGGGAGTGCCCTCAGGGATTTCCGGCTGAGAGATGAAAGAAAAACCAAAACATTTAAGTGACTTCTCACACCGTGACATAGCATGTTCCACATGTGAACAATGTCGCGTGTATGTGTGGAACACAGAACAATGTCAGCTCTATTTTCTTCTCTCACTAGTGAGCCCAAAACTCTGAAAAGAGAGCCGCCCACTGATATGGTAATGCTATTCAAGCCAGTGTGCTTTGAGATAATGACATCATTTGTTTGCTTGATTCCTTTCTAACAATTACAGCCTGTCCATGTGTCTTTGTATCGCGTGTGTGTGTGTGTGTGTGTGTGCGTGTGCATGCATGTCTGCCCACGTGTCCACTTGTGTGTGTGTGTGTGTGTGTGTGTGTGTGTGTGTGTGTGTGTGTGTGCAGTGCAGCACATGTGTGAATGTTTGCATTCCGTTCTCAGGGCAGAGCGAGCGGCAGAGGCCATTGATCTTTTCCCTCCCCGAGTCCTTTTCAAAGGAACTTCATGGTTAATGGGGCTCAGCGATGTACCTGCCCCCAGGTCCTTCAGGAGTTTGGCATTTCACTGCCATTGTGCGCCGGCTGCTGTGTGCCACTTGCGGTGGTCTGTTTAGTCTGTGCTTGCTTCGGTTACGTCAAAGGAGGAGTAATCTTGTGTAATCATCGGGGCTCGGCTGGGTTCACTTTGTGATTTGTCGGTTTGTTCGACCGGTTTTTTTCATCCTTCAATGATGACATCTTGAGGATGGAGGACTTATTTTTCCTTTTTTCTCCCCTTTCCTTTCGTTTGTTGATATCTCTCGTTAGATCTGCGCCTCGACCTGCCCGAGCGCAATTATAAGAAAACCCACAAACCCACAAGATGCTTATTTGGAAAGCAGTTATTTGCAACCCGGGCACTCTCTGCTCCTACTCTTGAATCAGCATTACCGAGAGGGAAGCAGCCATCACTCTTGACCGTCTCCCTGCCCTGACCCCGAGCATATGCCCGTCGTTGTGTCTGCTAATGATGCTCTTTGGAAACAGTTGTCCTTCATCGGGATCACATAAACAGCATTCGGCCATTATGGGATTACCGCCTTTGTTTGTGCTTTGAGGTGAAGCCAAAACAACTTCAGATAATAACAGGGGAAACCGTTACGTGAGATTTAAAGACTGCAGCGGAAAACAAAATGATGGGTTTTGGAGGAGAGTTCATCCGATTAAGAAAAAAAACAACTAGTGACTGCTCCAGCAAAGTGTGAACGATGAGCTAAAGTGGCCTTTACGCTCCCTGAACATCCCTCCATTTCCTCTCTCTGATTCTCTGAAATACCACAGACACTCCCCCCCCCCCCCCCCCCACACACACACACACACACACACACACACGGTGCACTCCGAAGAATCTCTACGTCCTCTGACCTTTAATAAGGCCAACTCTTCCGCTGTAACCGTACACACACCCGGTATGGCGTGAACGCATGCTTTTACATTTTCTTTTACGCATGCTTATGAATGTGTGTCCGTAAATGCGATGAGCACAGAGGAGGACCCCTTCCGGCTTGGCGAGAAGGTGAAGGTGTTGAGCTGATTAGAGCTTCCTGTCCCGTTGCCCCGCGGAGGGAACTTTACTCACGCATACTGCACGCTCCAGCGGATCATTTACATCCGGTCTAAAACAGACTTCACCAAACACCTCCGCCGATGTCCTGACTGTGGGAGCGTCCAGCTGTTAGTGCATTTATCAGAGAGGCACGGGGTGGACTCTGGCGGTCCGTCTACTCCGCTGGCTCACAGCAGAGGGACGTTTCCTTGACTTTTCTTTTCCTCCTCTCTTATCCCCTTATATCTGTTTTCGTGCTCCATCATTCTTTCTAAGCTGTGCTGATTGGGCATCTTGTTTCAAACATTCTCACACTCACCATTATATTCATTGCATTAAACGGAATAGCTATATTCATCAGCTACTTCAGCAGTCAGTAGATCTACACGTTTTAATTTATTTTATTTTAAAGGATGAAATGGATGTAGTAAACATTATTATTCTTCATCCATGGCTGCTAGTATTATTGGTACTTATAAATTGTCCATCAAGCCTACTGCTCTCATTATATGAATCATTAATGTACTATGCATTGAATGTGTTGGAACTCTGTTATGTTGTTCATTATGTACACATAATATCTATTACTTCTGTCCATCGGGAGACGGATCTTCCTATATTGCTTTTTCCTCTTCCGATGTGAGGTCCAGGAAAGAGGAAGCACTGATTGTGAAACCCTGTGAGGCAAGTTTGTGATTTGTGATGTTGGACTGTACAAAATAAATTGAAATGAATTCATGTTTTTTGTTCTTCTTGGAATTCTATTGAAATGGTTGTTTTATTATGTTATCGGTAGTAAAGGTGTAATAGCTGAATGCTAAAGGTAAAAGACAGGCTACGGTCTAAAGCCAGCTCACTCACATTGAACAGATTCCTATTTGATTGGAGAATATTTGCAGCATTGATATTCGTTGTATATTCTCAGACCTCGTCATTCCCCACATGAGCGAAGCTCAATATGGACAGGGATGTGCAGGGAGTGACGATAATGACGATAATGGTGAACACAGACTCAGACCCAACAGGTGGAGGGGAGGTGAGGAGCATGACATGTTATAATGCATCAGTTGCTGAATCATTTCGGTCTGGATCTAACCGACCCTCAGACCGACATATTCCAAGAGACATGTTGCAAGCATCGATAAAAAAAAAAGATAATATACTTTATGTGTGGTTGTCTTTAATGGGATGTCCAATATTTTTCCAGCTTGTTGTCCCATGCTGACGGTAAGTAACACATGCAATCAAGTGATTCACGCTAACCACAGGTAAAATAGGTTGAATGCAAAGACCCTGTTAGTAAAGACATGCAATGAGCTGTACTGGAGGTCAACTGTGCCAATACACAACGCTCCCTTCCTGCATTTATGACGCTTTTCTCGTCTGTTGAAGTGAACGAGATGAAGGGTAAATTACATTTAATGTGCCTGAAATCATCAAGCAGCAGATGAAAATGACGACCTTTAAGACCGAGTGAATGCAGGGTGTCGTGTGAGCTGAAGAAGCGGTTGAATTATTCAATGCACTACATGTGAAACACACGGGCGACAACACAAACCTCAAATAACGACGTCTTCCTCCGAACATTTACCGGTTCCTTTTTCACACCCGCACGCACGGATGTTGGGACAGTTTGATCGCCTCACAATGTTCTTTCAGTTATGTTTAAACACAAAGAGACCCCCCCCGTCCGCTTTTCAGTCTGTGCTGATTCACAACGGTCTGGAACCAGCCAGCTCTGGAAGCCTGTCTCCATGGAGACAAGGGTGGAAAGGAGAGTGATGATGTTGCTGGCAGAACAGCAGTCCTGAATCAACCATGTATTCTGTGTGTGTGTGTGTGTGTGTGTCTGAAAGTGTGTCTTTGTGGGTTTACAGAAGACAAACACAGAGAGAGAGAAAGAGAGAGAGAGAGAGAGAGAGAGAGAGAAGATGAGATTCTCCATTTTAAAAAGAGGGGTAATTTGAATGTCTTGAATTGCAAGCAACACAGCTTTCATCCAAGCAGAGCGTGACAACGTCACCTGTCAGATCTGAGGAGAAAACACAAACAGTTTGTATTGATGCGTTACACCATGCCCAGCATTGATTGACGGTGCAGGTTGTGTCAAGCAGAGAGTGTGAGCAATTTCTTGGGACGTGCGCATTCTCACATATTTAGATTTCACATAGCAACACGGAAAAACAAGGCGGCATATGGCAACTCAAGCCGAAATGTCAAGACTGAGGCTTGGCTCCATTTATTCTTTGGATGATCAGTTAATATGGGGAGCAGTGGTAGAAGTGAGGAGTCTAAGGGGTTCCATCTACGCATATCTCACAGAGGAACTTAACAACTAAACTATTTGCCAACATTGTCAAACATATTGTTTGACAGTTAATAGTCGTGTTGCTATGAGCGACTTAAATAGTATCCAAGATACAATATATTCCATGTCGACGGACCTGAAATATCAGGAAGCGGTTACGATGAACCTGCGCTCGATTTGACTCACAACTTAAGTGAATAACTTTTTGGTTTTCAAGGGAATTATTTATAAAACAATTCTTGAGAGTTATAAATGTAATTAAAAACGTATTAATATGGAAGATGTATGTGGTAGTATATATAAATATGTATATATATATATATATATATATATATATAATTTTATTTTTATTTTTCTTCTTTTCATTATTTTATATTAATTTTCTGATTTATTTTAATTTTAATTCAGGATAGGAATTTATACGCATTTTTTGCTTCTACCTATACCTTTTCAGTCTTTCTCTTTTGTATATTATATAGGATAATATTGTATTTGATTTGATTTGTTTGACTCAATAAAATACACAAACAAACAAACAATAGCTGAGAGTATTTTTGTATTTGTCAGAGAAATTATGGCACCTGGTCACAGTCATTTTCCCAAAAAAATTCTAACCACTAATTACTATAAATACCATGAATTTGCAGTTGCGGTGCCCGGTCGACAGCGGTGATGACGGTGATGATAATGATGATGATGTGGTTCAATGCAGGTGTCGAGTCAAAAAGGACGGCTTTCGTATCCGCCACATCGTTTCGTTGACCTTCTGTGACCCACCTCACTCAAATTAAACTCGGAGCTGTGGATGCCATGGTGACGGAGAAGGTGTTAATACAATTTTAGAGGCGGTGGAAATGGGAATGGGGGGGATCGGTTAGTCATTGTTGAGCACGAGGTGTGCATGTTTATGAGACATTAGTGATGGGTGGTTGGCATGATGTTGTAGAAAAATGATGGTTTCCCTACAGAGTCCATTGTTTTTTTCCACATCACATCTACTTTAGCCTGAAGGTGATGCAATTTCCTACGGAGACGAACATATGGTACGAGGCACTTAGGGGGGCCTGCAATATGCAGCTCAACATTCAGAGGTTGGGGGAAAGTTAAGGGAAACTTAGAGTGATTTCACTGGCATGTCCATACAGACAGCAGTAGACCAGGTTAGTTGAAAAAACTAAAACAAAGACGACTGAACTCCAAGCTCCTTAAATAGAGTTTTCAATTTGTGAAAACAAAAAGAAAAGGCATAAAACAGAATAATTTAATAGTTTGTATTTCTTGTGACAACAACGTGTGGGTTACAAGCAAAGAAAGACTCAATTTTAGTTGGATTTGTTTTTAAATATCAGGTTGAAGTTTATATTTGTTATTTGTATTAGTTTTTTACCTGCATTTTAAAATGAATATATCAGACAAGAGGAGAAAACGAGGAGCTAACGCTAACGCTAAATGCTTTGCTCGACTTTTTCAGCCTTTTCGTAAATCTGTAGCGTTATAGTGGCGCTAATCATGAACATTTATTAAGTTTGCAATAACTGTGTTCCCAATGCAACATTTATTAAGTTCTAGGAAACGCCCGGTGTACTTTATTAGAACTAGCAGATATTCGGACATGTCGAAGCGTGAACCCCCAGGTGTACACTTCTCATTACTTCCATTTTCTCACGCGCGTGCTTGTCATGCTTTGACAAGTCAAGATGTGAAGGATTTCAAAGTATGTCAAATAGAAAAAATTAAAAAGCAACGCACATAGACTTTAGAGGAGTGATTGAAAAAAGTGAACCATTAAGTGAATAATTATCTATAAGGGATGTCGGCGAGGCAGTTCTAGGAAATATGAATCCGTCTATCGCCTTTGCGTCCATAGACTTGTAACGATGCATGGATCATCACTCTCTCTGTCTGTGGTGAACAAGTCATTGGAGGGGTCTTGCAAAACTTACCTTTGAAACAAAAATCATGTTACGACATAATCTTTACAAATGTACAGCGCATACCAGAATTTGTTCTTACAAAAGCAACGGCTTGGATCCTGTTGTGCCAGAGTGAGCGCGTGCAGAGGGCTTCGCACGGTAAAACACTCCTTTGCCAAAGGGCTGCTGGGGAGAAAACAGCAGAATACAAAATGATGATATCAACCAAGACATCAATGACTGAGATTTGCAGCTGGAGGGGAAACTGACGACTAGCACAAGTTGATTTGTCCACACATGAGGACATAGTGTTGTAGTTGCAGTGCCTCCTGGGAAAACTGATGACGCTTAAAATTAAAAGGCATGTCTAACATGTACAATACCAGAAACAGGAGTCTCATCAGAGGAATATAGGTGTATAACTGTATTTGCATAAGAAGCAACATGCTGGTTGTCATTTGCAATCAAAAATAAATCAACATATTGAATATGTATTTTGGAGTTGAATCCCTGTCGTCTGCCAATGACAGGCCCGCCTCACGCGTCTCCTCTCAACACCTCACCCATGAGTGCTGCCTTTTGTTTTGCACTTTCTCTGCACTCTTCAGGGAAAAAAATAGCTTTCTCGTGCCAGTTCTCCATCTTCTGGGAATGCCGTCTTGACACTAATGGCCCATTTAAGTAGGTAAATGTAATTTAATCCTGTTTAAAACAAAGTTATGTCAAGCTGTAATGGTAGATAATGGTGCTGAGTCACTGGAATTAAGTTATCATCTAATTCCCAGGGTAGTGACATCCAGATGCAGTGGCGTTCATCATTCCATGACTCAACCAAACAGCATTGTTCACAACTGGCACGTTGTGTATATGTGCCACTTGAGCTGTTACACAGCAGACCATAGAGCCTTTTAGGTTAACAATAATACACATCATGACTATAATTGTGTCTAAATAAATAATAAACAAATTCAATAAAACTGTATTCTGTTTGAAAAATGTAATATCACATTTGTCAATGCTGGTATAGTTTCTGCTGAATATTCATTTGATTTATAAAGGATTGTGTGCAATATGTAATCTGATGCTTAATATCAAATGAGCTTTTTCTGTTAATAAATATATTACAGGATGGGTTGTATTATGAGTTTCCCATTACATGGAATCCTTTGAGCTTTAAAATAAAATTAGGGCTTACAATCAACCCACACCATTAATATCATGGAACAGTCTGTACCTAAACCTATTATTTCTTCCATTATTGTGTGTATTATTAACTTACCTAGGGAGCTGTAAAACTTGACAAAGATAATTTCAGGCAGAAGAAGAGGCGAGATGACATCCGGCTTGAATTCCAGCTACATTTTCAAAAGCTGCTCCTGTAACGACCTTGTTTATCATCTGAAGTGAGCGAATTACAGTTATATGATCATAAGGGAGCAAAGACTGATCACAACTTGCTTCTTGCGAAGCCCTCCAGCTCTACTCAACACCTGAATACTCTTTCGTGGTTTTGAGGTGAATCTGGATGTGGTTTCGAAAGCTGGCAAACACCTGCGTGAGGAAGCTGAAATGTGTTTGCCAAAAATCACATTTTTTTAATTGATTCTGTCTGATTTATTTTTTCTCTCCATTTTAATGTGTGTGTGTGTGTGTGTGTGTGACACACACACACACACACACAGCAAGTGCAGATATGTTCAAGTGCATGCACTGTACATGTATGCAGAAGACATGTGTAGAGGCTTTGCACCAGCACCCCGATTTAAGATCTGCAAGACGCCTCCCGAGGAAAATCAAAATACAAAAATCAATAATCTGTTCTTTGTGATGTTTGCATAGAATGCTGCATTCATTTTCACAATAAGCAGTATGAATGGGAGTGTTTGGTATCAGGACCAGAACACTGAATAATACAATACACGAGTATCGATTTTTAAAGCACTGTACACTCGAAAGCAGATTGAGCCTCGGCCAATTAAAATACTTCATGTTCATTTGCTCTCGGACGATGTGTTTGAACGGGCTTTGCAATATTTGCAGAGTGGATTAACCTGCCGTGAATGTGATACGTTTACGTAGATGGGGAATCTAGCAAACATTTTACAAGCTAAATAAAAATGTTGATAAATAGAGATGCAATTTTTGGTGAATTTCACTTTTTCAGATTTTGTCGTTTCAGCTAATCCCGAAAAACATTCTTATTTCTTTAAACATTCAGGTGACCAATATCTCCAACAGCCGTGGGAATAATGTTTCTTGTCCATTGGAAGCAAAGGAAGAGGTTGGTAGACAAAGTTTTAGAGGTCGAGGTGGTATAATGGGTCAACAACATGTGATACTTTAACACATTATAATTAAAACGTTGGTTTCTTTAACCACGACCACATCTTTTTTCTGACTGTTGTTGTAACCATGACAATGAAGATCCCCTAATCCTAATGAAGAAGTTCCTTTGACTAAAACAGTTTTTTAAGGAAAAGAGTGATGATGTTGCCCTGTTGATGGTTGCATCATATCTCATATTGCTCTTGTTGGTTTTCAGTGACATGATGTAAATACCGGTACTTAAACGTAAGATTCATTGTGCAGCATAAAGTATTGTATAATTCATATTTGTAGAAGGTTTGCAGATATAAGGAAGACCAAGAAGAGGTTTCTGCTTTCTGGTTTGATCAGTCTCCTAGAAAGAATATTTTAAATGTATATCATGTATTTTAAAAAGACACACATGTGTGTTTCCTCTCCTATCCATTATACAAATGACTCCCAAAACGCTAGAATAAAACCGTTAAAATAAAAAATGTTGCCCTCCATCCTCAACCCTTTATCAGCCAGAGAGCACCTGTCCAGCCCTGACCTGATTTCGGAGGAAAGTAGGTCTGATTTTTAACCCTCATTGTTGTCACACATGAAAGGACACCGCTGAAAATGAGCCACTCGCTCTTTAGGATGGGTGCAGTTAAAAAGGATGCTCATGTGTGGATGTGGTCCTGTACTTTATCTCTTTTAGAGATGTGGCATGTCTGCAGTTTTGAGAATTCTCTTGGCCACAATCAGTGGCTCAGGACTTGGCTGGAGTTAGCGTCTGGTCCTCATGAGGATGGAAATACAAGGAGCCTGTGCTTTTAAGTGTGTCTAAGCTTTTCCTCAGTACCGGAGTCGCTATTTGTCGAATCATCTTTGCATCCATTGAACTCCGGCCAAGCATATCGATCTTTAATTGACCATTTTACAGTTTTACACATTTGCTTGGTGCGGTGTTAATAGTACATTTTCTTGCAGAGCTTGGACTCACGAGTAACAAATCTATAGACTATTGCAATAAAACAAGAGCTGCCGTCGTAGATAAACCGATTGGGGTAATAACGACCTCGCTTGCAGATATTGATTACAGTAAAGTCAACGTTTGAGTGGATTTCAAAATGTGAATGGAATTGAGACAGAAGTTGCATCCTTTGTTATTCCGTCCACTAAGGCCCTCATTGAATTGATACTTTGCTTGGCGTGATTCACTGGAGGGTTGTTTTCATGGCGGGAGCGGCATTCATTTTATGTGATGATGGATTTCTAGTGAAAGGAGGAGCTTGATTTGTATGGAGCATCTCTCATCATGAGCATGTGATGGGACCCCCCCCCCCCCACACACACACACACACACACCCGTAGAGCTGTCTGTCAGGCCCTGTCTGGCCTCTGCATAACGCACATTGTTCAGAGACATTCGATCCCGAGCATGATGGATGTGAGAAGACGCTTCTCTGCGGAGGGTTGCAGCGTGGCTTTAGTCGTAGTCTGGGGAGCTGACATGTCTGAGTAAGAGTTGTGGCAGAAAATCTGTTTCATATTTAAACATCAACACGACATTAGAAAATCCTCAGCCCGTTCGGTAGAGGTTTTCTATTTGTGTATCTTCTTGGATTAATGCAGAACAGTGAAATCTGCACAGTAATCCTGAAAGGACACGTGAGATCGGTCGTATATTTGTTATCTATGAACGGCCGGTCAGAAACTGAATACATCACTGAAATATCTCGACAACTATTGGATAGATTTCTGAGAAAGTGAAACAGACATCCATGATCCCGAGATGATGGGATGGGTCTGAGTGATGTTGGTGATCTCCTGACTTTACCTCTTGTGCAGAGAATGAAATTAGCACCTGTCAAATGCAGGATACATGCTGGATGCGGCAGGTAAGATGTCAGGTAACGTGGCAGATAGATATTTAGAAATGTTAAAAGGAAAAAATTGCTAAACAAAAAATAGTCTGGGATTAAAATGCTTGATAAATTCCATATTTCTGTCTGGTGCTAAAACGTTTCAGATGTATTTCAGAGGTAGTGGGTAAAGAAATGAAGTGACAAGTACAAATTTCAGATCATACTTCAATGCTAAAAGCAGGTTGACATTTTAGGGATTTAGATTGGAAGTAAATAAATATATAAACACCACCTTTACATGCAGTTGCAACGATCAGATTTCGTGACATCAAATTTCCGTATGGCTGCCACATTGTTTCCCCAAAGACATTGTTTATTGGTATATAGTAATAACTATTGTGTTCATCTACTCCCTTTTTTCATTAAGCTATAAAATGTGAATAACTTTCATCTCCGGTCTCGGAGATCAGAAGGAGATATGATGATGTTTAAAGATTCACTAATGGCAAATGCAAACTGCAGCCGAAAGATCACAGCCTGATCCCGTGATATCGACTGGTCCTTACCACTAGGACAATATATGTATCACATATTAATGAGCTGGAAACTGTAAAGTTGCTTAATGTCTACCTCTGTCATTATTGTCAGAACCATAGTCATTAAATGGCCACATCCTGTATGAATATCTCATAAGTTATACCACATTTTAAAAAGTATTCTTATGATGATCAGTCTGTATATTTTTCACTAACCTACATCATATTGGTATGATTATCCATACTATCTATATATTGAGTTTACAAGGGCTTCTCCTAGTAATTCAAAAGGACATGGTAATTAGAAACCTTTTAATAAGGATTGGATGACCACAGTGACCGATAGCTTTACAGATAAACTACACTTACGGTCCTACAATAAAAAGATGACATCACATTTGACTAGACATCTTCGCCTCTTTCATTCCGTCAGTCAGATTATTATCCGCATCTCTGCCTCTTTCCTCATATAGTATCTGGGATGTGATGGTTGATTTGGGGAAGTTACGCCCTGATTCTTTAGCGGATTACTGAGAAATATGCCTTTTGATATGGAAATCCAAAATCCCCTCTAAAAAAGACTCTCCCTCTCAAGAATATAGCAGGAATAGTGTAAGCATGTTTATATGGACTCATGAGTGTTTATATATATATATACAGGCACGTGCACAGACATTTTGGGGGGCAGGTGCTCAAACCCCAAAAAAGGGCACCCAATGCCAAAAACTAATTCTGACAGAGTTAAAGCATAAGCAGCAATATGACCTGCGTTTCCTCTGGGCAGCATCAGACCGCTAGCTTACATTTCCTTTATGAACAAAGATGAATTATTATATAGCAACAACATTACAAGCATTCTGATTGGCTAATGCAGTGGTTCCCAAAGTGGGGGTCGCGACCCCTAGGGGGGGGGCGCGGTGGTACTACAGGGGGGTCACGGCTTCATCACCAACCCACACACAGACACACACATAAATCGGTAAAACAATATAAAATAACCAACGTGACATGCACTGTGTTCCAACCACGCCACCAGAGCGGCTCATGTCACAGACCGACGTGGCAAAACCAGCGAGAGCGAGCGCGAACGAGAGAGAGACACAGCGACACAGAGCGAGAAAGATACGGAGCGACAGAAAGATAAAGATAAGAGAAGGAAGTATGTACAAAGATGGACAGATTTGTGACTGGTCTAAATGAACTGAGAGTAGCTATCTCCAACCTGCAACCCCGCTTTGACAAAATCAGTTTCACTAAGGAAAACCACGCCAGCAGTGATTCAAGTTTAGTTTGTTTATTGTGAAATACATGAAGGGGTGATTATGTCTGGAACGAGAAGGCACGAGAAGGGTCGTGAAGAGCAGGTTGGAGGGGTGATCTTGGAGACTGCTGACGTCTGGTGGTTAGAGGGAACGGCGGGGGTGGAGACTCGTGGGTGGGGGTTGTCTCTTCTGAAGCTCTGGCGGTGCAGAGTCCCCTGTTGTTCCTGTAGTCCTGTAGTAGAGAAATGGGAAGACAAGAACGGGATCGGGAGGGTGGGATGTCGCCGCTGAGACGAAGAGGGCTGCTGGGACGTAGCATGTCGCCGCTGAGACGAAGAGGGCGTGAATAGCTGCAACGTGTTTAAGTACCGATGTCTCGAGTGATTGGCTGCGTGAGGGGCGTGGTCTCCCCTCCCGAACTAAGTTCTGTAAAACTCCATTTCACTAAGAAAAACCAAGCCAGCAGTGATTCAAGTTTAGTTTGTTTATTGTGAAATACATGAAGGGGTGATTATGTCTGGAACGAGAAGGCACGAGAAGGGTCGTGAAGAGCAGGTTGGAGGGGTGCTCTTGGAGACTGCTGACGTCTGGTGGTTAGAGGGAACGGCGGGGGTGGAGACTCGTGGGTGGGGGTTGTCTCTTCTGAAGCTCTGGCGGTGCAGAGTCCCCAAAAGATGCTTAATGAAAAGCGTGCTTGCTCGTTACGAGTGTTGTTAGGTAGGAGCGGGTATCGGAGAGAAAAGCGAGGGAGGACCGTGGCCAAGCGTCTGAAGATGTTGTTGCTAAGAGGTTTGGCTAGAGAGAGTTTGAGAAGGCGTGGTTAGGGTCATGACACCATGAGTCTGGTCGAAAGGCGAAGGTGAGTTGAGGCAGACGAAGGTTTTGCTCTTGCAGAGTTTAGGGTTATGGATGATGTGTCGGTGGGATGGAGATGTCGGGCGTGGTCGACGTGGTAAACTGGAGGATGCAGGGAGGCCGGAAGCCAGGGAGACGATGGACTCCAATACTTGGCTGTGCAAGAAAGCACTAGCCTGAGCTGCGAGTGTGGGGAACTGAAGTGGGAGGCAAACTGTAGCATGTGCAGTTGGTTCGTCTTTATGGAGCCCGCTGCTGCGTGGCTATGCATTTGTGGGTTGAGGCTGATGCAGAACCCCAAAAGATTGGATATCTCTTTCTGCGACCCAACAAGGTTACTATGCGTTCCATGAAGAAGATTCCTGTTATTGGGACGGTCAAAGAATGACGACGATGAGACTACTGAAAGCGCAGAGTCGGATGGTAGAATAATGGTAGTGGGGTGAGGAAAGGTAGAGGCCTTTGTAGTAGCGATTCAATGGTTTGTGAAGGTAGTGGTGGATGGCGGGATCACGGTACAGGTGTGAGCAGGATCCTGATGACCTGTTGTGGCGAACGGGCGATAGGTTCAAGCAAGGTTAGTCGGGTGCATTTATGAAAGCGATAAGGCTGAAGTGTAGGTAGCGGGTGCATTTGCGACCCATGAAACCTGTGGAGCGAGAAAGTCCGAAGACAGAATCAAGCAAGGTTAGTAGTTGGTGTGAGGGTTGAGGACGGAAAGACGTTATCCTCACTAATCAACTGGGATAGGATTGGGGAGGAAGAGGTCACTCGCGATTTTAGTACGACCAGGAGAGGCTGACCAGTGGGGTCAGAGTTTGGATGCAACCGCAGTCCGAGGAAACGACAAAACAACGAGGACGGGATCAGGCGAGGTTAGTAGTGTACATTAGTTTAAGCAGGTGGGATATGGGGTGAGGGTGGTGTGATTGAAGGATAGAGGGTTGAAAAGGATGTAGGGATTAGGGTTGAGGTTAAGGGATGTCGGGGTTAGGGATGCAGGGATAAGGGTAGAGATGAAGGGATCGGTGTGGCGGTCTGGAAACGGTGATAGTGGGAGGGTCTAGGAAGGAAGAAGTGACTCACGATCTGAGTACGACCAGTGGGATCGGGGTCCGGGTGTAATCACGGTACAAGAAAACGATGAAGCAACAAAGACAAGCGAGGGTCGAGAGGGAAAGGATGCAGGGATTAGGGTAGAGATGAAGGGATCGGTGTGGGGGTCTGGAAACGGTGATAGTGGGAGGGTCGAGGAAGGAAGAAGTGACTCATGATTTGAGTACGACTGGCAGAGGATGACCAGTGGGATCGGGGTTCGGGTGTAACCACGGTACGAGAAAACGAAGAAGCAACAAAGAAAGAGAGGGTCGAGGGGGAAGGGATGTAGGGATTAGAGTAGAGATAAAGGGATGAAGGGCAGAGGGATCGAGACGTTAAGAGACGGGGTCGAAGGATGGAGGGGATATAGGGTAAGGAGTGATGGTTGAGGCATGATGGCTGTCTGGTCGGGAGTCGTAGAATGGTACGTATGAGTTTGTCTTCCTGTACGAGGAACCGAAAGTGAGTCGCTGGTCAGGTTTTGATGCCTTGGATGGAAGGCTCGGATGTTATGTCGACGCTATCTGAATAGAGGGCAACGGTGCTGGCCTGTCCGTGTATGCCTCTGAACGGCTCTGGCGTGCCGACAGGTGGAACACTTGGAGCGAGGGAGGAGGCCCGAGCAGTGGGCGGCCATGTCTGACCGGATGCAGTGCAGCAACGACGCAAAGTGCCTTGCGGTCTCTCGAGAAACAACTCTTATTTCGGACCCTCCTCTGGCATATCCACCGATGGCTGTGCCGGTCTCGGCCCCCCGTACCTCTGGAGGTGAGGGTGAAATGCAGCTGTGGGGGGGGGAGAATCGAGGTGGCCGTAGGCTCCCCGGACCTGTCCGCCCCGGAGCAACGCGAGCTTCACAACAGCTGCAGCGTCTCAAGCCTGGTTCAGGAGCTGCGACATCGGCGGGGCGTACGGAGAGCCGTTCGAGGCCTGTCGTAACGGAGACGTATACGGAGTCTCGTCAAGTCGGTGAACGTAGGACATGCTGGAAGTTAGATAAAAACGTTTTTATTTTTTTTATTTTTTTTCATGTTGATGTTCTGTTTTAATTTCGTTTCCGTCTGCTTTTCTTTTATTCTGTATTATTGTATTGTACGGTGACCGTGGGTGACTTGAAAGGCGCCTCCAAATGTATTATTATGAATAATGTTTGTGAGGGCTGCGTCAGCATTGGTGGTGACGGGATGAGTGTGGATGTGTTGGCGGTGAAGTTTGGCCAAAAATTGCAAGGTAAAATGTCTGTGGTACAGAGCAGCTTGAAACGGGGTGGGATACGACCTGGTGAGGATGGCTGGGATACAGCCTGGAGACGATGCCTGGGTTTCTCCGCCCTGATGAGTCATGACGTCATCGCAGCTGCGACGACGCGGCGGAGGGATACCCGGAAGTGCTCCGCTGGAGATCGAGAGCTGGCTTTGCCGTCCGTGAACACATTGGAAAAGTTTAGTTTTTTCCTCAGACTGACGATTTTTGGATTGGATGGTTGAGTCTTCGGTTGAGGGACTATGCGCTCGCGAAGAGGGATTTTTTTTTTTTTTAAGACGCCAAAGGAATGGTGAGATGAGGTGGCGAGGGGCGTGGCGGGCGCCGAAGTCGGGAGCTCCGGCGGGATGAAGAGTGGCGTGGCGGACGCCAATGTCGGAATATGTGGCGGGTGGAAGGGCAGCGTGGGCTGCTGGAAGGCGACTTCGGATTTGTCGGATGATGGGTGCCGAGAGCCGCGGGGATCGTGGATGGCCGAAACAGCCGATGATGCTGGCGACGAAGCGTGGTGAGTGAAGGAGGAGACTCAGAGGCTTCTGAATGCGGCTGCTCGTCCGTATCGGGTTGAGAAAGACCGTTTGCATCGGGCCAGTAGTTTAGGATTGTGCCTGTCCGATGCGCGACGTGTCTCTGCCGTAGCGACGCCGGGAACCCGGAAGTGCCGTGGTGTTCCGCCGGCGGTCCGTCAGGCGTTGATAGTTAGGTTGTTAAATGGAATGTTGCGCTGGCGAGGAGTCTTTCGGCTACGTACTACTGTCCACCCGAGGGTGATGGAAGTAAAGTGCTCGGCGGAGCATCGGCGGGGAGATCGATCGCGGCCTGCGTTCGAGCGTCTGGCCTCGACCGGGTGGAAGAGCGCCGTGTGTCGGCGCTGGGACGAAGCCTCTTCTAGGGAGAGAGACAAAACAGAAAAGGGGTCGAGGGGAAGGGATGTGGGGATGGGGGATGTAGGGATGGGGTCGAGGGAACGGGATGGCGGTCGAGGGGTAAGAGGTAAGGGAGTTAGAGGGGTTAGATGGGGGAGAGAGGGGGAGAAGGTCGGCGGGTAACCGGTGAGAATGTTGCTGCTGAGACGTAGCATGTCGCCGCTGAGACGAAGAGGGCGTGAATAGGTGCGACGTGTTTAAGTACCGATGTCTCGAGTGATTGGCTGCGTGAGGGTCGTGGTCTCCCCTCCCGAACTGTAAAACTCCATAAAGCAAAGCAAGCCCACACCAGTCACTGATTGATATTAACAGGAATATAAATAGGAATATGATCACAAAATAAAATGTACCATGTAGACCTGCACACCTTGTTCATAATTGTGTTATTTTATTGTTTGAGAAAACCTGCTGTTCAATGTGAGGAAATACAGTATATGTTGTTTGCACTTTGTTTGAAATTAAGTTAATTGTATTTACAAATTATTTTATATATTTTTTATTTTACATATATTTTATTATTGCTATTTTTTTCTTTCAGTGGACCAATGGCTGAGCAGCTTTTAGTGGACCAATGGCTGAGCAGCTTTCAGTGGACCAATGGCTGAGCAGCTTTCAGAGGACCAATGGCTGAGCAGCTTTCAATGAACCAATGGCTGAGCAGCTTTCAGAGGACCAATAGCTGAGCAGCTTTCAGTGGACCAATGGCTGAGCAGCTTTCAATAAACCAATGGCTGAGCAGCTTTCAGTGGACCAATGGCTGAGCAGCTTTCAGTGGACCAATGGCTGAGCAGCTTTCAATGAACCAATGGCTGAGCAGCTTTCAATGAACCAATGGCTGAGCAGCTTTCAGAGGACCAATGGCTGAGCAGCTTTCAGTGGACCAATGGCTGAGCAGCTTTCAGAGGACCAATGGCTGAGCAGCTTTCAATGAACCAATAGCTGAGCAGCTTTCAGTGGACCAATGGCTAAGCAGCTTTCAATAAACCAATGGCTGAGCAGCTTTCAGTGGACCAATGGCTAAGCAGCTTTCAATAAACCAATGGCTGAGCAGCTTTCAGTGGACCAATGGCTGAGCAGCTTTCAGTGGACCAATGGCTGAGCAGCTTTCAATGAACCAATGACTGAGCAGCTTTCAGTGGACCAATGGCTAAGCAGCTTTCAATGAACCAATGGCTGAGCAGCTTTCAGTGGACCAATGGCTGAGCAGCTTTCAGTGGACCAATGGCTGAGTAGCTTTCAGTGGACCAATGGCTGAGCAGCTTTTTTTTTTTTTTTTTTTTTTTTTTTTGTATTCTATTAGTGTTCAAAATCTCACATACACATATTTCAATTCTTCAGATTCTTTGTACATAGAGAAGTACAGGCCAAAAAAAGAGAAAAAACACATATGCAAATAGAGAAACAATACCATGGTAATAAAACTAATAATAATAATAAATAAAGCAGGGAGAAATCATTTTCCATAGAGTAAAGAAATACAGTCAGGCCATTTATCTGTGACATAGTTGCACCACTTTTGCCAGTGTTTAAGAAATGTTTATGTTCTTTGATTGACATGAGCTGTGATCTGCTCCATTCTGTAGATATCTGTTACCATGTCTCTCCAAGATGTAATTGTAGGACACTCTGGTAGTAACCATTTTCTAGTAACAGACTTTTTGCTGTCAACCAGCAATGCATTAATCAAGAGTCTGTCCCCTTTCGGCCAACTCTGAGGTAAATTTCCAAGGTACAGAATCTTAAAAGTCCAAAGGGATGTCCTCGCGAAAGATGTCCTGTAAAGTATTGTGTACCGCCTTCCAAAAGTGTTTAATGATGGGACAGTCCCAGAAGATGTGATAATGGTTTGCGCTTTGGTGTCCACATTTTCTCCAGCATTCAGGAGTGGTATCGCTATAGTGAGATGTCTGAGATGGTGTAATGAAATATCTTATGTAATTTTTCCAGTTAAACTCTCGCCAGCAGTTGTAACAGTTCAGCTCCATACTTTCCTTTTTTATTAGTTGTTTTCATCATGTCATTCCAGATCCTGCTTCCCATCTCGTCAGTCCAACTCCCTTCACCTGCCTCTGATCACCTCGTTAGTCCCTCATTACCTTCACCTGGTCCTCACGCCCTTCTCACCTGCAGCTCCTCCCCTCATTAGTCGCTCACTATTTAGCTCCCTCACTTCCACTTGTCCTCTGCCAGATTGTTTTTCAGATTGATTTGTTCTCCATGACCAAGCTCTCCAGCGGTGTACTTAGTGTTCCTTTGTTCCAGTTTGTTTTGTTTCTACTGTAACTCTCAGTAAAGTAAATTACTTTCCAGTCCGTCTCCCGAGTCGTGCATTTGGGTTCACCCTAATTCCAGCCATGACACTCGTGTTTTTTTTTTTAAACGATCTTACGGTTTTGTACTTTTGGTAGAAAACAAAAATTGATACGATGTAAAAATAAATTAATGTAGGCACTGTGGCTTAGTTGGTAGAGGCGCCTGTTCGAGCCCCGTCAGTGACAATTAAAAAAAAAAAATCTTTACATTTTTTGCGCCCCCCCTTCTGAATGGCGCCCTAGGCGGCCGCCTATACTGCCTGTAGGAAAAACTGCCCCTGCGTATTGCCCTCTTACGTCATTTTCAAAATGAGCGATATTGATAGACATCAACAGCCAAGAGCAGTGGTCCTCAAACTAAGGCCCGCGGGCTGGATACGGCCCACCTCCACATTTGGCCCTCTGAACAATACCAGAGAGGCATTATGATTTTTTTCAGTCTGGCTACGCAAATCCAATACTAGCCCCTGTTAAATAGAACAAAATAAGAATTCTTTCTCTCTCTCTCTCTCCCTCCATTCTCTAAACATAACTAACATCAGTAAACGGCTGCAAAGCTTTGAAATCACGGATTTCGTGAGTTTTAGTTTGTTTATTTTTTTAGGAAACGTGGGACCAGTTGTGACGTCATGGTTTCATCAGCGCTGATGTGGTTGATTTATCACAAAACAACGTCAGGGGACAAACACCGTCATGACCTGTGTGTCTGATGCTGCGGGTCAGAGGAGACGGAGGTGCACCCGTTTGGTGGCGCGAGGAGCACTGCGCGAGCACGGCGTGGAGGAGGAGGAGGGAGGGGCGCGGCGGGGGGAAGAGAGAGAGAGAGTGGGGGGGGACTCGTGAGCGTCTCCTGAAAAAAAAAGTGCCTCCTGAAAAAAGGGCACTTTTCTCAGCCAGGGCAAAGGGGCTGGTGCTTGAGCACCACTAGGGCTCTATCTGTGCACGTGCCTGTATGTGCCTGTATGTGTGTATATATATATATGTATGTATATATATATATATATGTATATATGTGTGTGTTGAAATGGCTCACTAATTATTGTAGCCCAGGTTCTCTTGATTAATTTGATGTGTAGCATAAATATATTTGTTCATGATTATTGTAATGTTTTACACAGTTTAATAATCTTTTTTTAAAAGGACCATATTTGGTCCCTTGGGGCTTAAAGGGTTAAGAATAATTATGTAATAGCTGACAATTTGCAAAAAGTAAAGCAATGGATTGAATGAGCAAATAATTGGAATGCCTAAACAAGCGATATACTGCAGTCTGCAGAACATAAACACTCGACATTGTGACCATACATCCTGTGAGGGTTCGACACGGGGACAACGAGGCTGGGTGAAGGTAATGGGATCATTTACTGACGAGACGGTGGAACAGGAGGGGAACGCAGACAGAAGGATGAGGTGGCGTCTGAGCGTGGCGTGCAGGCACGGGAATCCTGGGTACAAGGAACAGAGGTTATTAGGATGTCAAAAAACACAACAAGAGAGCAATCTAAACACTAGAGAGGCCGAGAGGCTGAATACCACGGGAAAACGGTGAAATAATCTGGCAACTGGTGAGAGGGAAGGAATTGATGATTTGATGGAAGACAGGTGCAGGAGATGACCTGCAGGTGTGGAGATGAGGCCAGGTGCTGGAAGCCACGGCCATGGCACACACACACACACACTCACACACACACACACACACACACACACACACACACACACACACACACACACACACACACACACACACACACACACACACACACACACACACGCACACGTAACAGGGAACACACATTGGACACAAGGAAAAACAAAAAAGGAGATGAGTCACTGCTGAGCCGTGACACATCCATTGGTACAAATTTAGATATTTAGGTGGAGAATATTTCCTCTTAGATACCGACTTTGAAGGTCTTGCAGCCGTTGTTTGTGTTCTGTGAAACTTCTTTAGAAATAATGAGAAACAAGGTATTCTTCTTTGTATAGCCTGGGTGCTGTCTAGTCATAACATATTTTGTTTAACATCTTTTCCTGCTGTAATGACTGATGGTTCTCATCATAGCAGAATATGAAAAATATGTGTTAGTATCGTCTTATAATGAGAAATGTAGCCGATTTCTTGATGGTGGCATCAAATATACCTCCTCTAGCATGAGTGGATTATTGCTTCTGCTATGTGATGCGGTTAGTATATTAAAATAGTTCCTTCATGACGCTGCTCACAACCCGGTCTGTGGATTATTTTGAGTATCCAAAAGGGAAGGCGGACATCTCTTCGGATGATATTTTCAAAAATTAAGTCTCACACCAAAACAATGCCGATTGATAAACAGCTCTCCAGCTGGGAGGAAAAATAAGTATTTGGGATTTTGGTGTGAACTATCCCTTTAAATTCAGTTTGACTGTGTGGTATTTCCTGATGTGAATGTGAGGCTTATAAATAAAAAGGTACACAGTATACATCAGCTGTAAGCACCCACAAAATCATCTTCACTGTACGTGCACATTAACTGTCAGTCTGTCACACAAAATGGAGTGACGCTGCGGATTAATGTGTGAAGCAATGTGTAATCCTCCTCTCCTCTGAGGACTTGGTGTTGCAGATGGGGGAAGGTGGAGCGAAGAGAAGATGACAGAGTGGAGGCTGATGGTCTCGACTGGAGGACACCATGTCACGGGTGTTACAGCCGGTAATCTGCCGTGAGCTTTCACTGAGGTGGGGCACAGCGTCGGGGTTAGGGAACCTTTATTGAAGCGAAATCCTGGAGTCAAGTAGATCGAAAGCTTTGATAGTTTTGGGATAATATTAGCATTTTAAAACCTAAAGGATTTTGTGAATCACCCGCATCCTAGTTTCTTCTTTACATTTTTATTCTGAAGGCAACATGTATGGCATCAATAGTCCTGTGGCACAGCTCCTCTCTTCTCTTTCCTCTCTCATGGTGACTTGTATTTGAGTGTAATCCATAGACTCTATAAACAATGTGGACGTCGTCACTGTGACGTCACCCATTGGTTTGTGGACAGTCTTGAGTTTGGCACCGGAGGGGATGAGGCTCGCAGAATCAGTAACTTCTTTTAAATCACTTCTTAAAACCCATTTTTTATAGAACAGCTTTTAAGTGATCTAGTCTTTTTATGCAGAACTTGGTTCCCCTAATTTAGTTTGTCTGTTTTAAATTTATTTGTAATTAGTTTGTTTTTTAATTAATTTTGTATTTAATATTTTTTTATTTATTTTAATATATATTTTTAAATGTAATATTGGTTTCTTACTATTCCACTTGTTTTGACTTTGACTCTCTGTGGAGCACTTTGCAAACATTGTTTTTAAAGGTGCTATATAAATAAAGTTATTATTATTGTGTCACAGGGGTATTCAACTAAAATTCTGCAAGGTCCAGAATTGTATATCTTGTCCTCTATCAGCCGACTGCACTTTCATTCTGACATAAAGCACACTCTCTTTTATCATCTATTTTACTCTAAATGGGAACACATCCAACTAAATCAACAGCATGCTTTATTGAAGAAGACTTGAAACTAGCGGTTGAGACCATAAATGCATATTTGCAATGTTTACTGATGGAATAAATCAAGTGAGAACTAGAACGGGCACTCGGTAGAGCGCATACCTTCGCCGCAGCCACATTTTGGCATTAGTTGCATGCCAATTGGATACAAATTGGCCGCGCTATGGTAAAAAGAGAATTTCTTGACCTTTTCATGACCCTTTTTCGACCCGGAAGTTGATGCCTGGTGCAATTACATTATCCTCTAATAGTTCTATTATAATACAATTTAGTCAACACCCCTACATGGTGATGGTCATGTAAATGCTTAATTGATTTAACTGCATTACACTTATAATAACCATCAACAAGAAATCAATAACACTAGTTTAACAACATTGATTCATGCATTAGTTTGATTGATTTATTATGTAATCATTCTGTCTGTTTTTATTCAGCGTGTCAGAAAGTGTGCATCCTTCCTGAAGCAGAGCAGTGTGTGTACACACACACACACACACACACACACACACACACACACACACACACACACACACACACACACACACACACACAGCAGAACAGAGGTGACGGGGCAGTAAACTAAACCCCACTCCCTCCACCCTCCTCCTCTAATGAGATGTTTACTGTTTGCTGCCCTACAAGTTGACACACATTTACCCGCCATCACGTGGAAATAGTCCCATTATCGTGTTTCTAGTTGTGTCTCTTGGCTGTTTTTTGTTTAAAAATACATGAACATCTCAGTGGATCTAACTTATTTAAGTAGAGAATGGATTGATAAATATTTCATCAAGTGAAGTGAAGGGGGTGTGGTACCATAAACATACTGCATCTAATTTGATTTAATTCTTAAACTGCTGTGCCAGTAGTATGTATGGAGGCTAATGTTAGTAAAAGTACCCAATAGGTAAATAATATGTTCAAACAAGCCATATTGTGACTCTTCTACTCTCTGTCATCACACATATTTTTGAATTTTTGTTTTTGTTTGGTTATTTATGAGACATTTTACAGTTCTGCTGGTAAAACTATGTAACGTAGACCCTGTCTATAAATCAAATGTATTCTTGAGAGTTTTATACTGACATTTCTGCTGATATCGGCAATTTATCGTTCTAGCTCTAGTTGTTATTCAAGTCAGAAAGGGGAGCAAATATTTGTTTGTGTGTTATTGGAGGGGATACAGATGCTCGCTGTAGCTAGATATCAATAGTTACCAAGTGTGCGTGTGCGTGTGCGTGTGTGCGTGTGTGTGTGTGTGTGTGTGTGTGTGTGCTTGATACAGCAGGACTTTTTGGGGTTTCTGTTTTGTTTGTTTAAGGCCACTGTTTTTGCGAAAAGGTTCTCCATACTTCCCGAGCAGAGAATAAAGATGCTCTCATCCCGTGTGTGTAATCCTAGTCTCTCTGTGTATTTCTCATCCGTCACCGCGTTGAGATCTGTGTTGGTCGCCTTAGAAACGCTCAGAATTTTGGATTTTGCACGTTTTTAGATGGAACATTTTCAAGTCGATGCTTCTTTGCATCTGTTGTGCTCATGCACTTTTGCACATTCACTTTTTTCACTTTTGCACTCCTGCCCTATTTTTGTTTGTACATATTGTATTTTGTATTTGACTTACTGTACAGTACCTTTTGTGTTTTTTATGTCCTGTATGTTCTGTATGCACCTTATACACCAGGGGAAAATAAACAACATTCTGATTCTGATTCTGATTCTGATTCATGTCCACTTGTTTATTTCCATTGGAATTATTTTTTTCTAAAGATACTGGCCTTTGTCTCTCCGTTTTGAGGCCGTGGACTCATTGAAAGCAAACAGCATTGTGGGGATGCAAACAGCTGGTCAGGAGCAGGACGGAGGGAGGGATGCTGAACAGCTCCACACCGGCCAGAAGAAAGAACCTGTTGTTTAGAGGGAGATCGCAGCCCTGCCACTCTCTGCCTCTGTCTGCTCCTCATCTGTTCTTCCCTCCTCTCCATGCCTCCCCGGTTTGTCTGTTTCACTGACATCACATTGTTTCCTCGCCCTCCCTACCTCACTCCTCCCCATCTCCCGCTGTCATTTCCTCTCTCCTGTCGGTTTCTCACGCCTCCTTCCGATCTCTCCCTCGGTGTCACCCGGGGTTTTTATTCCCGTTTTCTCCCCGATGCACTCGCTCTCCTCGGGATTAGCGAGATGTTTCATTGGTGGAGAGCTGCAGCTTGTTGAATCTGGGAAAGCGTGCTCTTCCTGTCTTCTTGGAGTCTCTCTCTGTCCGTTGATTGGATATTGTTTGGATATTATCAACCTTTGCATACCCGTCTCCTTTTTTTCTTCACCCATTCGTCTGCCTGTCTCACACACACACACACCAACAGACACACACACACACACACACACACACACACACCTCTCTCAATCCACCAGTCAGTCAGTGCCGGGTTCAGTTCTGTTCCAGTTTCCAGTAAGCTGATCTTTCTGGCAGAGACAAGTGGGGAGACTTCCTTTTCTGGAAGGACCTGATGCATCGTGTTAATGATCCTCTCTCTCTCTCTCTCTCTTTCTCTCTCTCTCTCCCTCCCTCTCTCTATGTCGCTCTACCGGAGAGTCTCATTTCATATCACAACGTCTGAGCAGGGAGCAACAGCAGAAATCGTCAAGCCGGCAGAGGGAAGCGACTGTGTTGATCACGCCCCCCTCTTCTGCTTCAGCCTAAAGCTGTTCTCTCTTTCTCTAACACCAATAACAACATTTCACACTCATTTTCTTTCTTTCCTTCTCACCCTGTCTCTGTCTTTGTGTGGCTCTCCTCACATCTTTCTTGTGTCTTTCATCTCTTTTGGAAGGGTGTCTCCAGTCTTCACGCCCAGGTAGGCAGCACAACATCCAGGAACACATTTGTCCTTTCTTTCTTTCTTCTTCATCACACACATCAACACCCTCCACCTCCTCATCCTTCTCCCCATCCTCTATCCCTCTACTCTCTTCCTGCCTCTGAGTGCGCCGGGGAGAGTCGCCAATTGCGCACGGCAAAGGCAGCAAGTGGGAGTGGACCTCGGAGCGTGTGTGTGTGTGTGTGTGTGTGTGTGTGAACGTGGAGAGGAAGAGGAGAGGAGGAAGAGGAGGAGGCAGAGAGCATCAGCACAGTCCTCCCAGTCTCTCCTCTCTTCACGCGCACACCCACTCTACATGGAACAATCCTTCCTTCACTACTTCTAGATGGACATTTCGGGGGCAACGTTTGGCCAGTGAAGACAGCAGCTGCTCCACAAGCTCCTACATGCTGGATTAAAAAGAAAACAAGTGAGGAGAGGAACAAGGGGGAGATCTCTGAACATGAGTGAGGAAGCTAAGGAGAAAGCAGGCGGCGGGAAAGCAGCACATCGCAAGAAGAAAGGCAAAAAGGTAGGAGAGGGGACGAGCGCTCTTTGTCTTGACGCGCTTCCTCGGGTTCAGTTGTCGCTTCAGATCAGCGACATGCATGTGTTGTGCGTTTGTATGGGAAGTGTGAGCTGGTTGGCTGTGAGGTGAGATTAATGGGTGAGGTTGATGAACCCATTGTAAAGTGACTGAAGGCATATTTGACCACGTTGTCACTGGTTTTTAACCAATTTTATTGGATCGTTCAACATGATCAAGTCTTGATTTTTCAGCATATCTCAGATGTGTGAGACCGAGGGCGGTTTTGTATTATTCAGAGTACAGCCTGTACGACCGGTTGTATTTGTGTGAATTTGAGTGTTTGTAATTTGGTCTGTGCATGTGGCTCTGACATGAGAAAGAAATGCTTAGCCTCACCTGGAATTCAACCGAAAGCCCTTTGAAGAGCCGGCTGTCAGCCGACAGTTATTATAATAATTCTGACACAGAGACTGGTCGGGCTGGTTTGTTGGTTTGCTTTGTGTGATTTACTCTGGGAGGATTGGTATGTATAGTGTAAAGAGAGCATAATGGAAGGCAAGGGGATGTCCTCGGGTTAGGGTGGGGGGGATGCTCGCGTCACACAGGTATTTAAGTGTGTGTGTGTGGGGGTGTGTATACTGAGACATGCATAGCTGTCTTGTTTTCCTCAGCAGTTGTTATTATGGCTTTCAGAGATGTTTGGACCGACAGAAACATGTTTTGACTTATGCGGTGGAATGTGTGTGCGTGTGCCTGTGCTCACATGTGTGTCCTCATAGGTTGTGGTTCACAGTTTGAACATTTTTTTATTTTTTTTACAAGCATAACTAAAGCACGTTTGCTCCCTCATGCTGACCCGTCGGTGTGGCTGCAGCCTTCGATGTGTGTGTGTGTGTGTGTGTGTGTGTGTGTGTGTGTGTGCCGAAAACCACCCATCACACAGTGTCACAAAATACACCCGTTTACCTTGTGTAAGGTTAAAGCTGCATTTGTGGTGACCCTTGAGATGAGGGGTTCGCTGAACAGGTAAAGACCAGAGCAGAGAAGTCCAGTGACCGCAGATAGCCACTGTGTGTTCAACACGGCTAAGTGCATCGGTTATGGAGGAGGACACATATTCAGTGTTTCCCATTAAATAATTTACAGCTGCTGAGATATACATGTGCCACGCTCAGCGGTGAAGCTGTCAGCCCGGCTCCTGACGGCAAGAGACGGGTTTAAGTGTTGACTTCGGTTGTGAAATGTTGATTTAAAGTTGGTGGTGTAGGGGCGGTTCAAAATGAAGACTTTATTGGGATATGTCATATAAAGACTTTTATTGAGTTGTGTTCCTGTTCTCACACAGAAATAGACAAACTGCGAAAATAAGAGCAACAAAGTGTTTTATTATGTTTAAATATTTACATTTAACTGCTACCCACAGATATGAATGTATATTTAAGAAGTACAATATAATTGTCAGTATGACAGTATAGTGTAATGGTGCGAGAGCAAAGGGTGTTAGTATAAATATGGCATGATTTATATCACAAGATTGCTTTGTATACACAAAGTAGGTGGTCGTGACTGTATAAATGGTTTAGTGCTTATATTTATTTATTTTTCTATTTAAATGTCATTTTTTTAAATCCAAAATGATAGCAAAATTATCTTCAGTGTTGATATCTGTATGAGCCTCCGGACACTATTGGTCATGCTGTTCTTCATCACACGGAGAGTATAAATAATGTTTTACGGCAGAAGGTTGAATATCAGTTTTGAACATCCTGAAATTATGAATACTAAATTCTTCTCAACGCTGACTCCATTTCCCAACAGATTAAGATAAAGGAAGTTGGGTTAAATTCACTAATGGGATTATCACAGAAACTAAAAGTACTCATATATTCATATATTCTCCCCAACATGTCTCAGCCCGCTATCTCTTCCTCACAAGCTCCAGACAAGCTCAATGCAGAGAAACGATGCATATTAATAAATGAGTCCAACCATGGGCATGTTGTTTATTTGTTGTGTGTACATACACAAACCTGCGCCCATGTGTCTCTGTGCTTCACTCAGTGCGCATGCGCATGCCAGATAACTATGCCAGATGTGTTAATGATTGTAGCCATGGCAACTAGTTTCTGCTCTGTGTGAAAGATGTCGAGGGAGAGAGAGAGAGAGGGAGAGAGAGAGAGAGAGAGAGAGAGAGAGAGAGAGAGAGAGAGAGAGAGAGAGAGAGAGAGAGAGGGAGGGAGATGGAGGTGGACTGGTGAACTTGGTGGCCAGAAGAGAAAAAATCTATTTTTCCTGAGGCAGCTACTGTGATAGGTGAAGATCAAGGATACAACCCAACATCTTCTTGACTGAAGGTCCCAGACTTACCGGGATTATGACGCGGGTCGTAAATCATCCCCAAACACCAAACTGACTTTTAGTGGGTGTTTGTGCTCATCAGCGTGTGTGTGTGTGTGTGTGTGTGTGTGTGTGTGTGTGTGTGTGTGTGTGTGTGCGCGTGTGTGTGTGTGTGTATGTTTAGTGGGTGGAATTTGTGAGCGTTTGATGGTGAGTTTGTGTAGCACTTTCATGTTTCTCCAAATGCTCTTTGATCTCAGAGAGGCTTAGTGATAAGAATGTGATGTAGTGATAGAGATAATGAGGATTGCATAACACATACACACACACACACAATAACCGAGTATTAACAGGATTGAGTTGCATATATTCCCACCACACACAAGCTTTTGTTAAGTCAAGCAAAACCCTTTAATCGAATATGTGTGTGTGTGTGTGTGTGTGTGTGTGTGTGTGTGTGTGTGTGTGTGTGTGTGTGTGTGTGTGTATGTGTGTGTGTCCGAGCATGAAGTACAACTCTTGTCTCCGGACATCTGGTTAGTTGTGCTCCGTTGGGTTTTTACTGTAGTTAAATTGGACATGGAACCGTTTTCTCTGCATGAAAGAATAACGAAACAAGGGAGAGAAATGTGGCTGCAAGATAAATGACCCCGGGGACTTTATATAGAAGTAGCTCACTTCCAGAATCCTAATCCTAACGATAACTGACAACAACGCTTATATTACCAGACACTTGCATATTTACTCGATATGTTAATACACATGATGCCCAATGAAGAGCTCGCAAACTGAGAAGAGGATGGTGGTTTATTACTGTGCATCTGGTGTGTGTGTGAATTAAACTAAAATGAAAACTTAAATGACGGACAGAGAAAGTAGAGCTCAGGATCCCTGTACACTGTCATTTCAGCAGAGTAAACACATCGTTATATAAGAGATGCTTCCACACCACCGTTTCTCCAGGTTTCTATCTTCCAAAAGTAAGCTTCCCTCAACTGCAAGACGTTCTGTGTGTATTCACTGTTTTCGTGTTTTTGTCAAACACACGGATGGATAGAGACAGTTGAGAAATGTGGTGTCACTGAAACATTGAGAATCTATCACAAACAAGCCACTGCTGCATATTTCTCCTGTCAGTATATGTTGCTGCCACCCCTCACAGTATTTTTCACACTTATAGCTAAAAGGGACATGGAGAGGTCACTTACTTGTTGCTCTATATTTGCTAAAAGTGACATAGAAGTGTTTATAAGGCAACTTCTCTCCAACTGAAGGTGTATTGGTAAATGTGTTACGGCACTACGGATGCATCAGGAGCAAAGACAAACAAATACAAACAAAAGGACAGATGACATCCGCTCATTTCCTCCTCCTTGCACTTTTCATTGGACTGTACACACGTGTCTCTTGTGTTTTTTCTCTTGTTCTTAATGAGACAGCCGGGCGGCCGGACCTGGGCAGCTCTGCTCTTTGTCTTGGATGGACAAACCCTGGTGCGTCTGGAAGACTGGGGGAATAAGCCGTTCTGTGACAGGGCCTTCAAAGAGAAATGTCACGTCACATCCCCCAGATAACAGCAGGGCACTGGTGGACATGCTGAGGGAAGATGTGATGTGTGTCGAGAGAGAGAGAGAGAGAGAGAGGGGAGAGGGAGAGAGACAGGGAGAGAGACAGGGAGAGAGACTGACTAAGTGCTGCTTTTTGTTTTTCTAGATTAGGCTAATGGACTTGGCACAGATGAAATCCTTGAGAGGGATATAGGTAATACTTCACGGGGCTGTTTGGGCAGAAAGTCCGTGGAGCGAATGTCTGTGCTTGAGGGGTAAATACAGTAGATAAAGTATGCTGCTAAAGAGAGCTGAAACCATTCATCGATTAGTTGCTCAACGAAGGAAAACAAATATTTTGATTATTTTAAATTTGATAAAGCAAATATACCAAAGATTCCCCAATTGTCGCTTCACCATTGTGAGGATTGGCTGCTTTTCTCTGTTTTATATAATTGTGAACTGTCAGACTATATAAGATTTGAATATATCACCATGGTGATGGACATTATTCACCTTCCTCTACTGATTAGCCAGGAGGATATTCGGCAGATTAATAATAATGAAAATATGGACTCCTGGCCACAATATTTGCGTCACTAAAGGTTTAAATGTTGGCAAATTAGACATGAACAATAAATTATATTTCACTTGTTTGGGGTATCGTGCCAAGGTTGTTTCACACTTGTTTCCAGTTGCACACACACATAAACCAGAACATTCGATTAAACTTGAATATTGATGTCAGGCCCAAAATAAACCCTGTTACATGTGATTCCTCATCACGTCACCTCCTTGACATCCTTTCTTTCTCCGGTGTATACTTGTTGCTGCATAGACATGTGATGCCTTATATAAAGCCGCACACGTGCTGTATCAGAGTGTGGAGGTGTAAGTAAGTGCACATGTGTGATCCCTCGAAACCTCTATAAATGTACGCAGGCATGTGTGTAGGTGGGTGTATTCCTGCCGCTTCTGTGTGCATGTGTGTTTGGGGAGGTGGGCGTTGCAGAGCCCAGGCACAGCTGCACGGCCCGGGGAGAGAGCAGAGGGATCAGCCTGTCAGAGCTCCATCACTCTCCGATGAACTGTCTGCTCCACCCTTTCCACTGAGGGAGGGAGGGAGGGAGGGATGAGGTGGAAAAAGAAGACAAGGAGCCAGTAGAGAGGAATATGGACGGTAGCGAAGGAGATGAAATAGAGAGGGCCGAAAAGGTGGTGAGGTGTGAGCTTAAGAGTGACGGAGGAGGAGATGAAAAGGAAGGGGGGAGGAAAGTGTGAAGGAGGGGTGTTTTCTTTCTTTGTCATTCTGGAGCTCTCCCTCCCAAACGGACGTAGGGGAGGAGAGCGGGGCCGGGGTGCTTCATCAGATGGTCAGATAACTTGGGGAAACCCCTCCCATGTCAGAATCGGTGAGGACTTTGCAAAAAAAAATACACTACACTGAAAAAATTCAGCCTAAAAAAACAAGGAAAAGAAAGTAATAAAATTAGGGAATATTTCTTGAAATAAGCCAAATTATCTGCCAACAGAACAGGACAATTTGACTTGCCAAGATTTCTTAAAACAAGTGAAATGCTCCAACATTAAAACTGCCTTGTAAGAAGAAATATCTTGTCAGTCCAAAAACAATCATAGATTGCCTTAATGTGAGATATTTCATCTTACTTAGATTTTAATTTTTGCAGTGTACCATTCAAAAGTTTGGGGTCACTTAGAAATGTCTTTATTTTTCAAAGAAAAGCATTTTTTTGAATGAAGATAACATTACATTATTAAGAAATGCACTCTATACATTATTAACGTGGTAAAAGACTATTCTTTATTGTTTACATTTTTTTAATATCTACACGGTTGTATAGAGGCCCATCTGCAGTGTTCTAATGGCACATTGTGTTATCGCCATTGTGTTAGAAGACTAACGGAGGGTTAGAATTTTAGAAAACCCTTGTGTTATGTTAGCACAGCTGAAAACAGTTATGCTGGTTAGAGAAGCTTTTCAACTGGCCTTCATTTTGAGCTTGAAGTCTGAAGAACACAATTCATATTTAAAATAAAAATCATTATTTCTAACCTTGTCAATGTATTTACTATATTTTCTATTGATTTTGCAATTCATTGGATAAATAAAAATGAGTTTTCATGGAAAACACAAAATTGTCTTGTTGGGTGACCCTACACTTTTGAACGGTAGTGTATAACTGGGATGAATTGATGCATCGGTTGGCCAGGTGTGTGGAGGTGAGACAGTTAGAAAGGGTTTGGATGTCTTACCACATGTTGTGTGTACCGACACGATGGATGAGCTTTGAGGAGAGACCGACAACGTGCAGCGTGATCCTCAAATTCAAACGGTGATGGTGTCTCTTTGACTGTCAGTTTCTCACTCCACCTTTCGGAGCAGCTTGAAAGGGTTTTGCCTTCTGATGCGGTCGGACGTCACGTCGCACAAAGCTTTCAACCCTAATCCGGTCCTTTATAAATCCTGCGTGAATGACTGGTTACCTTGTTTTCCGACCAGCAATTTGTCTGACTTGAGAACCGAAGCAGCTTTTGTTGTCAGACAAAAGACATGCGTCTGTATACTTGAGCAGGTTTCGGTATGAATACAATCATATGACACACACACAAACACAGAAAAAGAGAAATAAAGAAGCCATGGCCAACTGGCGAGGAAAACCAGACCAAACAAGGGCTCGCCACGTTATCTCTCCACCAACCCTTCTCCACACTCGCCTCCTCCGTCAACAAAAGCAAGCAATTTGAAGAAATGCCCTGGTGAGTTTTTATGTTCTGTGGATGAGAATGAATCAATACCAGTGAGAGTTCAGCGCGATATAAATTGAGTCTCTCATGTAAGCAACAGCCAGAGCCAGTGTTGGGCCGGTATCAAAACCTCTTTTATAATTAAGACACGGCCAGGCCTCAGTCTGAGAAATAGTCATGTGGTATTCAGGCCATTGGAGGCAAGAAGATGTAATAAACGGGGAGAGGGTATTCCAAGACAGAACATAAATAAATGTATGACTTCAGAGTTTATTCTTGGAGTACAACACTCGTCCCTCAGCTCAGAATTTCCGCTTTCTTCTTTTTTTTCCCCTCTGAATTTCTGGTTTGCTGAATAATCAGAATCAGAATCAGAATTGATTTTATTGACCAAGTAGGTTTTCACAAACAAGGATTTTTTCTTGGTAAAGTGACTCATACACAAATTGTACATTACAACACAAACAATACAAAACAAGACAAAAACAAGACACAACACACAACAAGACAAAAACAAAAACAGTGCAGTACAAAACAAACAGTGCAAAACAGTTCAACGGTTTAAGAGGTTTTTTGTTAGTTTTTTAGAAAGTGACTTAAAGTATATACAATGCGGAGTGGCTATGTACAGTAGTTGTGAAGCAAGAGTGCAGGAAGTGCAGTGATAAATATATAAATATATATGTATGTATACTACAGGGAGTTATTGTTTAGTAGTGAGACGGCGAGGGGGAAGAAACTGTTTTTGTGCCTGGAGGTTTTGGCGAACAGTGACCTATAGCGTCTGCCAGAGGGGAGGAGTTTAAATAGTGTGTGTAATATTGTGGGTGTTATTTTAATGGAAATACAGCAACAAAAAAACAAAAAAGCCATTTCACAGTAATATAAATGAAATTGCTGATTCATTCTGAAATTTGAATGCAAATAGGCCCAAGCTTTGAACCCCGGGTGGCTCGGTTGCTTTGTGCCGTGTGATGATGTCCGCCTTCATATCCAGACTGGTGGTATTTCCCTCCGCTGCCTTAACCCCGCGGCCTCTTCCGTTTCCCAGCGCTCCGTCCGGAAGGCTCTTCACGTCTCGCTCCGTTATGCTTTTTCCATTCCTCTTCTACTCTTTTTCCTCTCTTCATCAAAAGACTCCACAATGCGAGTCAGTAATGGGAAACAAGCGAGAGAGAAAAAATAAATTAAGTGTTCCACTGTCGGATTTAGAAACCCCTTTTATCGAGTTTGGGATCCTCCTTAAGCCTCTCCTGGCTCGGAGTCGCCATGGCAACTGTTAAACGCGACAGAGCAGGATATCAAATAGCTTTTGTTCTGTACCAAAAGCAATAACAGTTGTTTATGCTCCCTGTGTTGTCTGCCGACCTCGTTGTGACCGCAGCATTGTCTCACCCGATTTCATAATCATACATCGGCGGTTTTACTACGGCTTACATTTAAGCATGAAAACCGGAAAAAAAACACTGTATGCAAACAGTTAAAAATCGCTGGTTTATTTTTAGTCCATACTAAATTAACATGAGTCACAGATGCACTGGTTGTTAATTGTTCTCCCTGCAAAATGAGTCCTGCAGAAATGGATGTATGAGGCGCTAATAAGGCTCAGGTCATGACTATAACACTATAGCTATTGTGTGAGCAATGACAAAGATCATACTATTCCCACACTAATTCCCACAGTAAAGCATCAGGCAAAATTCATCATGTCACATGATGTAAATTCCTGTTTGCCGTGATTGGTGTGCAGGCTGATTGTGTTTATTCACAGTAAATGCGTACAGCAAGCTGCAGTGGGTGAAACGGTCCAGATTTCAGTTTCAGATTTCAGAGCAGTGCCTCTTTCAGGGCCTGGATGGTGCCAGGGACGGAAAAGCCAATGTTGTTTGTAATTAAAATAACTTAAATTATAGTTTAATTAATTGAAAAGGAGGGAAGGGGGTTCCTGGATCCGTCTCTTTTGTTCGCAGGATGTGTTTATATGATTCAGACGATGCATTGTGGGGCCAAGCTGGAGGGCTCACCCCTGCTTCCTCCATGGAAAGAAGAATGAAAGCTTACTGGGGGATAAAATAGGTAAACCAAATGAAAGATGAACTGTGCCATCGCAGGCAGAAGAGGTAGCTGCCGTGTGTTTAGTCCCTTCTGCTGGCTCGCAGCTTGACGGTGCACTTAACAGTGGGATCTGGCTTCCTCTGAAATAGAAAATGTCTGATAGATCGCCACAGAGCTGAGGCTGTAGAGCAGAATGCCAATTTAGCAATATTCGTGCCAAACTGTTGCCGGAAAACCAGGTGAGGGAGACATTCTGGAGACGTGCTCCACAAAGAAATATGTCATCAATGTAAAAGAAATATGATTTTCATCGTCTAGTGTTAGTGTCTGGCTCTTATGTGTACACACTTTACCGGTTACATCTCGACAGACATGTACTTGCTGCCTGGATTATGTTTGTTGGAACGTTTTCATAGATGCCAAACGGCGGTGGTCCGGATGGATAGTGAGTTATATAAAACATGTGAGACAGGGTTCACATCCCGAGCCACACGTTTCGTTGGGTTTAGGTCAAACTAAGCGCTTTGGTTAAGACAATGGACAGGTGTGATTCTGTTCAATTGATCATGTGTCACTGTTGACCTTTTAAATATTAAACCAAGACCATTGTGTTTCACTAATTGCTGTCATTACCTTAATATATAACTAGAATGGGCACTCGGTAGAGCGCATACCTTCACATATCACAAGATTGGGCATTGAATTATGAACATTTTGGCATTACTTGCATGACAATTAGATAAAGATTGGCCGCGCTATGGTAAAAAGAAGATGTTGACCTTTTCACGACTTTCACCTTGACCTTTGACCCGATCAATCCCTAAATATAATCAAATGGTCCCATGATAATAACCAATCATTCCACTGAATTTCATGCAATTCTGTTTAATAGTTTTTGAGTTAAGCGAGTAACACGCATACAAATAAATAAATAAATACATACATAAATAAATACACAAATAAATAAATAAATAAATATACGGCGATCAAAACATAACCTTACGCATTTTCAATGCGAAGGCAACTAGGAGCCAATATGGCAAACGTGGAAATAGCAGGGAAGCTAATTCAATCGGATGTCTCTAATCATGTTACTGATGGGTTATGGGTTATTATGCATTTCACGAGACAACATCTACATTTTTATCAACGGTGGGATTTCCGTCAGCAGGGGATCCACGATGTTTCCCTTCCATTATCCATTTTTTTTAATGTTTGATCCCAGGCGGTCTGAAGGCTTTCTACAATGCGGGGCTCTTGAAATCGCACAGAGGAGGAGTGCGGGGGTGGAGGGCGCGATGCCGACTGGGAGGACGATGTTAAAAGCTCTTCTTTTGAGACTTCAGTTCAGGTTTGACAGCAGCGTAATGCGAGCCCCAAGGCAACATCACCTGAGCCAGGTGGTACAGTAGCATTGGGGAAGGGGGTTGAAAGGGAGTACAGGTAAGGAGAGGCGGAGGATGGCGACGGATGAGAGATAGACTGGGAGGATTGCATCTTTACAAGAGAGCAGTGTAGAAATTCAAGACAGGTGGAACCACTGGGGGATTTTCGAGAATTGAAGCGAAGCAAAAAAAAAAGTGAGAGGAGATGATTTGAAGCAGAGGTGGATGAGCGTAAGAACAGATGCAAGCGCACACGCATGCACACCAAAAATAAACCCCCGGAAGGCATGAGATCCACATTCCCAGGGGCTTCGGTGACAGCGGTAGTACCGGTACAGTTTCCACTATCACGTTATGATGTAACTCAAGGAACCGTCTCCTGGCTGCTGTAGTGGAACTGTGACATTTGTCAGGTTTCAGTGTAAGAACCAAAACGTTCACCTCATCTCTTCTGCAACTCTCTCCGCCTTCATGTCTCTTTTTACTCGCTACAGAGCAGAGGAGCCAGACGGATGGGATTGGCTTGATATGGATATTGATTCAATTCAATTTTATTTGATGATATGCTATGCTCCCCCCTGACTGCTTGCCGATGACCGTTTGGACTTTTTTTGAACCGGCTACTTACTCCCAGCTAACTTGAATTATTACTGATCAGAAAATGTCAATTTTTGTTACCATGTTTAAAAACTCTTCCCTCATCCTCTCCTCTTCCATTCCCCACATCATTGCCTTTAATAAGCATTGCTCATATGTGCTCCCTCACTTGCTTCGCTCAGCAACACCCCAGCAAAAGATGTTATTGCTGTACGTCCAAGGCCCACTGTCCAAACACCGGTCATCTAATGGCCCATTAAATGCCAGCGCTGCGTGCCATTGGGCCAGCTTTCTCTATCGTGTTTCAGATTCCCGAGGGCGGTTATGGATGTCGTTATATATGTATCTCCAAGCCATTACCTTTTCTTTTCTCAATAAGGTCGGACATGCAATAAAGATGTTGTCGTTGTTACATTTCTGTTGTTTTTGGCGGGCGGCAGCGCGAGCGTTAGATATTGATTTGATTGAAGGTGGTAAATGCTTCCTGCTAAACAACAAGCAATAATTCCTGAGTAGCTGTGTTGAGAACCATGACAGGAAGTTGGCTTCAAATCACAGCTGCTACGTGGGAGTGCTCGACTTTGTCTGTGAAGGTTGACAATTATGTCAGTGTCTCTGCAAAGATCTTTCTCCATTAAAACGACATGACTGTAACGTGTTTCTATTTGTAAATCATGTTCTCTGCATTGAAAAGCATCTCTTTAGCACAGGGGGAGGTTACCTGAAACGGAGGGGGAATTATGGATTTTTAAATTGATCATTCATCATGGCCCCAGTGCAGAATGCCTTCTGGCCACAGTTGTCACAGTTTTACAAACACACGCACGCACGCACGTACACAAACACACACACATAGACACATACACATACAAATACACATCCAAAAATACACATACACACTCAAACTGTGTCTGAACAGTTTTTACTGAGCTTGCAATAAGCTGAAGTGTGAAAGAAGCAATGCCTGAGGCTTAGATGAGGCATGTGGGAGTTGTCATTATCACAGTGTATATATATTTATATATTCAATCTGACCACTGTAGACGGGAGAGGGCCCAAAGAAAAGCAGTTACCAAAATATGTAAAGCGAAAATGCAAGCACTGCTGTGGTTCAATAATGATCTTTCTAAAGGTTAACTTATGCTTTTGTGTACTGGAAAAAAACCCCACCATTGATTGTTATTTGGGTAAAATTAACTACTACATAATAGTATATATATATATATATATATATATATATATATATATATATATATATATATATATATATATAATTAATTTATTACATAATCTGTTTTAGTTTTAATCATTTAATTATTTTTCTTTTGGGGAAAAAACTAGTTCAAGAGTAAATAATACATTTGGTGTCTGAATTTCGTCTCGACAAAAATAGATTAAATGGATTAAATTAAAATGAAAGGAAATAAGATGAAAATATATGAATACAACAGGTGACTTTTGAATGGCAGTGTATACATATTTAAACTATGTGTGTTTCCATTCAGTTTGAATGTGTGCATGCCGTGGGTCGCCCCAGTGTATCCGCAGAAGGCCGGTGTGTCGGTTTGTTCCTCTTTACACACACAGGGTTTCTCCTGCCCTGTGGACACTGACGACACACACACACACACACACACACACACACAATGTGACAACCTCCAGCTGTGAGGGTGTGAGTCTGCTAATAAGATACCCTCTGGCGTGTGTATGTGTTGTTTTTATTGGAACAACCTGGACACTTTACAAGAGATGATAAAGAGACCATTCTGTCATTAGCTACCTATGTTATTGCACGTTAGATAAATAAATAACTTAATCTTTTGGGAAATTGGTCCTTTTTTTTGGTCCTGGAATTCCATGAGAAGATTGATACCACTATAATGGCTGGATTTGCTCATAATTAAAAACAAGTTGAACAACAATAAGGACTGTAGGAAGTTATTAATCCCGACCAAGAACACGTTTTTAAAGCGTTATACTTATATTTACTTATGGTTTGTAACTTTACCGTTAGTAGAGTGTACTACCCGTGTGCAGCGCCTGTTTCTCGTCCTAATGCTAAGCTAAGCTAGCTGCTGGTGGTCGCTTCATACTCACAGCGTAGAGACGAGTTCTTGTTATCTTTTCGTCTATTAACTCTCTTACAGTTATATCCTTGAGCATGACATTGCACCTTAATCATTCAGTTTTGAATTGATTAATTCAAAAGAAATCTACTTTTAAAATCCAACATTACCTCATCATGCAGTTAAAGTGTCTATTCATTCACATTCAGTCGTGTGGGGGGGAGTGAACATGAATTACTCTGGGAGATTTGATGTGATTAATATGAGTAGGTAGAACATGAAGGCAGGGAGGGGGGGGGGTCATGTGGGCAGTATGGTGGGATACAGCAGCGAGGATGTGAAGAGGATGTGATGGTGTCTCGGAGGGAGCTGGGGAAAGGGGGAGCCGAGGGACGGGAGAGGAAGGTTGAGTCTTCACCCACATGTGTCATGAATAAATCATGGCCGAGATCTCCTCGCTGTCTAGCCCAGCATGGACCAGTACGCTTTCATGGTTCTAGCTCATCCCAGATGGCCGAGTTTACCCACAGGGAATAAGCAAAGTCTTGATTTACCAGCTGGGGACTCTTTATGATTGCTTCATCTATCATCTATTACCCGGCACAGCCCAAGTCAACCGCTTATTAACTACACGAGGGGGGGAGGGGGCGAGGGGGTGGGGGTGGTTAACAATGTGGACATCCCCGGGACTGAATATTACCTGCATGAACAACAGAAAAAAAAGGACGATAGAAAAGCCAAGGAATACCCGATGTATTGTATGGAGGCAGAAGTCTCGGGAAATGTGTTCACATGCACCTGAATCCTCTAACATTCAACATGAAACGCCCGTCTACAAAACGCTGCCCCTCTCCGGTACAGAAGAGGGCAGCGGGTGTTATATAAAAGCGAGTGGGAAGATGAACTCTGTGCCAAAAAAACTCAAATTGAGTCAAAATTACAAAATGATATAGTCTTTTCAGCTCAGTACAGTGCCGCACACCCGTAGAGCCCGTAATGGAGTTGTGAGGGAACAAAGAGAAATCATTTCCTTCCTCAGTGTCATTAAACAATGGAGACATTCTCCTCGCTGGCCAAGACGGAGAGGGATGGAGCGCTTCTGGAAAGACCTATGTTTCACTGTGGCTGTGATTGATAATGTTATTCATCGTGGCCTGACTACGTCTCGGCATGCTTCTCTGAGGCATGTAAAAGAAAAGGCAAGGACAGGAAGTACATTAGGACTAAGAACTATTGAAAGCCGGAGAGAGGATATTTTTTTTCTCTGTCCAAGTCACTAATAGTTAATTCATACCATCCCGGATTTACACGAGTCAGAGGTAATGTAAACGTTTAACCCAGGATTACTGAAGTCTTCAGTCCTTTTCAACATATGATTGTATATTTTGATCAGGGATCAGTGGTCAAAGCGCAATAATCTCATTTTATATTCTGCCAAAGACAAAGTTCATTAGCAGAGACACAAATCTCTTGTAGTGTATATTTCTGTGCCAAGCCATCTTTGTCCAAATATCCTACTTAAGGACACTTGAAAGTACACATAATATGCTGTAGATATTGATATTTAGTACTTACTACATCTCATAAACATTAAATCAGACGGTTTGACTCTTGGTCTTTACATAGGTGACAGACGTACAATTATCTACTTGTATCTGCATTCCACTTTCAACATAGTGAAATGATTCATGTTCCTCAAATTCAATATCGTACAGTCTGACACAGATTGCAACCAACACTTGAGACCCTTCTCCCAGAGTGGGACATGAGGGAACCTGCGGGGTTGTTGTTGTAACACCCATCATCCCCGTATGTAAGATACGAAGTTTGAGGCATCTCGATGGTCAACTGGCTCCTGAAGTGTCTCCAGAGTTCCCCTTGTGCCCTACTTCAGTTCACCAGATGGTAAAAAAATGTGTTACATACCCAAAGAAGCATGGCCAGAAAGACATTTCGAGCTGCATGTTTTAATTACCCACACATCATCCAATCAGGTGATCTCCGAGAAATGTCATCCTGCAAGGCTGAACTGCTGAAATTTGATTCAACGTTGGCATTTAATTCTTAATCTGGCATTTGATTCAATAACACCGACACCCGGATAGTCGACTGATAAGGGCAATTGTAAGAGCAGCTTTCTGTGTGTGCTTGAACCTCTAATACATTTCAGAGAAAATATGATTTCCTAACCGAAACTGCCAGCTAATTGTCTGCTCTACCAGCATAGTCACACTTTGAATTGGATGAAGACGGCATTAGTATTGACCCTATAGGCCTGAGCCGGAGTAATGCTCTGAGAGCTGGAGGGATGTGGCTGGCGGTGTGGGAGACAGAGGCAAATTAAGTTAACGTGACTTCTGCTCCACTTTAGAAATCACTACCTAAATGGGTTTACACTGGGTTTAACGGTTTGATAAATCATCGTAAACAAGGGGGGGGGGAAGGCAGAGAGCATTTGAGGCCGAGGCCGGGGGGTTGCTCTCTCTCGATGACATATCAAACTTTGTAGTTAGATTAGCCGGAATTTAACTGGGGAGTGTGTCGCCAAGCCGTGATGGGATTTTCTACGGCGTCGACGAGATTAGATAGGAGGAATCATCCATGTTCTACACTGGGGCTTTACCTTATTATTCTTCCTATAATATCACCTAATTGGAGCTGTCAAGCGGCTGATAATCTGTATTTGAGCGTGCTATTAAAAAAAGGCCTCGCACAACCTCAACGTTTGATGATTAGAGAGTGAGCGTGTGAGAGCTAGAGGGAGAAAGATTGAGAAAAATAAAATCCTGTAGCTAGTGCGTGAAAAGGCCGAAGCAGACGCTGGTTTGTCTGACAGGAAATGTAATGAAATAGGTTGGCAAGAAAAGCCTCATGGTGACAGTCCGTCGCACCGAGGCCCCAGCAGCAGCATCTTCTTGTGATGTTGTTTATGTTATTTTAAGTAGGAGACACTAAAAATAATCTATTTCAGACACCAAAACCTTCAATTCACCTGAACTAATTTAATAATCCATCCATCCGTCTGTCCATGTTCCTCTGCTTTTCAAACCAAAGTGAAACCTTCACACTCTTTCTCATAAAGCATTATCCACTATCTGACCTCCTTTCTCCTCTCAGTCGCTGCCTCCCTCTGCATGTCTCTTCCTCTCTTTTCCTCTCACAGTCTTCATTCTTCTTTCTTCCCCCTTCCGTTTGCTCCTTCACTGTCAGCCTCCTCGCTTTCTTGCAGCTGCCTCAGAGTGATGGAATGAACTGTAAAAACCTGAAGGAGGGTTGAGTCTGGTTTTTTTTTTACGAAGAAGCTTAGTTCCACAGACGCGCTTTCTCCACATCAAAACACCAAAGAGAGAGAGAGAGAGAAGGGTTGGAGAAGGGATGTAAAACACACCGGTCACTGTCGACATGCTCTTTGTTTGTCTGGGCATCACGATGTGCTTCACGGCTCAGTCCTGGAAGTATGTGGAAGTCCAATGTCTATTCTCTCTTTTTGGCTCAGCCACTCAGCCCAGCATGTGGCATCTGGAACCTGCCTGCTAGCTCAGTCTAACAAGGCCCCCAGAGTGTGTGTGTGTGTGTGTGTGTGTGTGTGTGTGTGTGTGTGTAAGTCTATATGTATTGGTAGAGAAAGTATCTTTCCATTTTCAAATGTGCATTGCTACCGTCTCTACTGTTGTGTTGGTTCTTAAGTACAGCAGATGGCATGAGCAGCGGTCCAGGTCAGCCGACGGTGTTCCCTGATGACGAGGATGAACTTCCTTCTCTCTGTATGTTCCCGTCTCAGACGCTCACCTCCTCCGTCTGGGTCAGCCGGTGGCACTTTATCATCTGCCGCCTTCCAAAACATCCATCAGCGTATTTGTCTGCATCTGCAACAGCTTATCTCCGCATGAAACAAAGTGAACCGAACAAATGTTTGCTATGTTTGCACAAAATGGATTAAAACTGCATTTCAAACATTGTAATCTAATGCGTTGTCATTTAAGCCAGGGTCAGAGCGCGTGGATGTTGCAGAGCAGCCGTTGTTTGCATGAGCTTGAGAGCAAAAGCCCTTTCCCACTTTTGTGACTGCTAAGTTTAGCAAACAATGTCTTTGTGTGTTTATACCAGTTTATAGATGTTCTCTGTGGAAGCATACCCGTTTCTTTATGGGAACTTTAATAGGTAGAAGCGCTGTCATCACCAGACTGTGTTTATATCCTGTTTTGGAAATGACGAGAATTAATTTCCCCGCAGTCAAGGCCAAAATGGGCTTCGACAGGCAAGAATATGAACCCTTCGAAAGGGGATCTGGGTTTGTTTACAATCAATTAAAATGATTGGCAGCACGGCTCTAAAAATGCCAGACACAGTTGTGTCTGACATCTTTTTTTATCTAGCTGTAGGCTTGTATAGAAGACAACGTGAAAGACAGGCGGACACTGAGATGTCCTTCTCTTAATAACAAACATATACACAACACTTTGATTCCAGGGGGGGTGAAAACATCTGGACTGGATGGAGTCTGTGAAGTGCCAGTAGCAGCACGCATGTTTTTATCTTCCCCTGTGATGGTCTATTTGTGGCTCCTGTGTGCGTGAACGGACTTGTCTTTGTTTCCATGGAGACCAAAAGAGGTTTTGTCATACGCACGGCCAGCCGCCCAGACGTACCTCTCCTTGACGTCGCTAATCAGAAAGAGCAGGTCGTCGTCGTAGATCCGGACAACATCTAGTGCCATGACTCGCATTTTTTTTTAAACATCCAAAATGTAAAATATCATGCTTTAACTCGCACAAATAAACACAATTTCTCACTTTCTGACAAACATGATGCTTTGAGACATGAAGTCACCAACAACAATTAGTCCAACACAATTTATTAGAGTAGACATTCCCACCAGCAGGCGCAGCTTAGTGCTCTTTCTGCAGAACCGACCCTCATTTTGATCTGAATTATTCAAATAACACTCTTTTTTTCATCCCTCTCGTGGTTCTCGGACACAATGGCATTGACCCGCTCTATTGTCTGCGGGGTTGTGTCCTCCTTTTCCGCACTGAGAAGCACATTTGTTGATCTCCTAATTAGATTAGCCTGTCTGATTAACTGCCTGTAACCCCTGCTGTCACTTGTAGCTGAGCTGGGTCGGGCCGGGCTTCGGGCACACCCGCACCGCCCGGCTTTACTCGGCTCACGGCCTTCGATCCCCTTCCCTTTTTTTGCACCTGGTGAACTTGCAGACAATGTCAGAGACGGTCAGGATTAGCTGAAGATGCAAGGAGTTGAAAGGGTGAGTTGAAAAGTCACGTGGACTTGAATGTTTGGGGTTTTTCTTCAGTTATCTGTTGGAAGACCAAAATGAAAAGAGGTTAAAACTGCTGCACACAGCTGCTAATACTAGGCTAACAGGGCTGTGGTACAACTACACTGGTAACCTACGTATCTTCTAGTTGGATCAGCAGATACGTGAGGTGAGGTGAGGTCAAGTTGAGACCCATGTGCCACTTCTGTCACCCCGTTACTGGATGATGAGGTCAAACTATTGCATTCTCCATTTGTTTCACTTTCAATTTGAGCCATTGTTACAACGTTGCTCTACAGATAGCGCCGTCTGTCTGTAGGTCTGTCTGTAGGTCTGTCTGTAGGTCTGTCCGTCAGTTCAGTCAACACTGAAATACGACAACAACTATGGACGCCGTGACTGTTTCTACAGACATTCAGGTTCCCCTGAAGATGAGTCCTGCTGACTTTAATGATCCATCTTGCATCAGAGATCACATTATTGATGAAATATCACAACACCTGTCGAATGGACTGACAGGAACGTTGGTCCAGGTGTTGTGTGTCTTATTATAATTTTAGTGATCATCTCACTTTTCAGCTTGCACCATCAGGTCCAAATTTAAATTTGATTCTAAATAAATATCTACAAAACATTGCAGTCAGCCTCTGCTGTAATTTGTATTTGAATTAGCAAACATTAGCATGCTAATACGCTGAAGTATGATCATGGACATGATATCTGCGAAACGTTCTTGTTCTTGATTAAGAAACATAGACAGCGTAGATCAAATTGTCGTCAAAGATTTACTTAACCATACTTCATCATGACATGTATAAGTAGTTACCCCTCCTGTTACCTTCACATTTACTAACATATTTGACCCTCGGGGTCAATTTGACCCCAGCAATTAAAAACCTCCAGACAATTATTAGAATGAATATTGTTTCCCAAGTTTAAGTGTCATACTTTATGTTTGTTTGTTGACTACCTAAATAGCCCTTTAAATATATAAAAAGTTGATGTTTCTTATATGTTTGACACAGTGAAAAACAGCCTGGGGTCAAATTGACCCCAAAGAACATCAACGTTAAACATTGAATACGATCAAATTAACCCTAAAGGTCACAGGAGGGTTAAGCAAATTTCCCAATGTTATATTATATTAACCACTGAGGCATAGACTTCCTGTTTCTCCTCTGACCCATCACCTTTTCATTCTGGCCCCTGGCTAAGTCGTCACGACAGGTTGAACTACAAGGACGAGAAGGTGAGGACGCAATAAGAAGGGTTTGAGGAAGGCGAGGCACAGCGGCAGTTTTGATACGGACAGATGCGCATGGCCGGATTAATTTGGCCTCCAAGAGCTGAAGTTGGGGTGACAGCCGTCACGTGGGGGGGGACTGGGGACAATGGGCTGAGGGAGAATTGTTTGCGTGTCTGTACGGCCTTCGCAGCAATACTTCCCACACTATACAATCACTCAGGCCGTCTACTGGAGTGACATTTCAGGAAATTTCCACTGATGTGGGACCGGGGCCCCAGCTGTCGCAGCGGGGAGGGGTGGGGCGGGGAGGGGGGGATGAGAAGCAGGGAGAGAAAGAGACGAGTGTTGGATGTTGCTTATCAGACTTGGCACGATCTGGTAGCCTCATGGCTTACAGTGGAGAACGGTTGATACGTTCTCTCTCTTCCTTTCTTTGTCTGTCTCTGTGCGTTATTGCTTTCAGTGATAGAGCGAATGCTAGGCTGAGGCTCCGTGTGATGTTGGCAGACTTATGAGGCTTATCTCGCAGAACGACATTGGTTTGGTTTTCTGAGCTACGTAAGATGAGATAAATTATGCTCCCAGTTCCACATTTATGAAACCAGTGCATTGAATATAGATATATTTCAGGTCAGAAAAGTGTTTGTGTACTCTGTTTTTTTTCTTCATCATTTCAATGAATATTGTTTATACACAAAATTAGACTTCTCTATCATATATTGTGGGCAACATGTATGTAATTGTAGAAGGCATGGGATGAAAATGACAGTCTTCAACTTTGGGATGTGGTAAGTGAGAGGACTTGACATTTACAGTGTGTGTGTGTGTGTGTGTGTGTGTGTGTGTGTGTGTGTGTGTATGTGGGTGTGTTTGCACGTGGTGATCATTGCTAAGGTGTGAGTAAGAGGAGGTTATTGGATGCACATGACACAGACTTGTATGTGCAGTATATCTGCTTGCACATGCAGTTTGCAGAGTTTGCAGCTCAGCTCTTGCTTTTCAAACACAATTAGCTGATTTGCATCCAATTAAAATTTTAATAAACTTAAACTGTTACCTTTCCATGCACTCTAGCTTCCAGATACCATATCAGTTGCATCTCGGCCTTGTGGCAACACTTATACGAGAAATGGGATGGGCTGAGTGTAGTAGGGCTACATTTCCAAGTACCACAAGTCGGTGGCACACACCGGCGGTCTCCATGGCTAGCACCTTGGCCGACTTTCGGCCTCTTCTTTCCAGTGATTGAAAATGAAGAAGCCTGAAAGTGATGCGACATGTTTGCTGTAACTTTTACTAGGTGAGGGGTTCAACTGGAAAACTCCGGCTTCATTCCAGTTGATGGGCTTTTTTCATTCTGCTACTTCCATGTGTATATGTTGATAGTAAATATGCCCAGGAAGGAAGTATCTCTGGTCACAGACAGCATTTGGAAATGGAAATGTTGAAAAACACAATTTGGGCTGAGTGGAGGTTGTCTACATTGAACTTGGTGGCAGACAAGTCACATTAAATTCTGCCTGCTGGACTATTTCCAAAGCGAACCAGAGCAACGTAATTAATATCAGTGAGAAGCTGATAGTACTGAGTATTTATAAGTCACCTTGCTTTGAGGATATTGCTAAAAATAGAATAAGTTTCATTGATATTGGAATTGCTTATTTGGTTGAGTATTTATTTGACGTGCCTGCATGGAACCTAATATGTATTGCAACTCGATGACTGAATAACAGGCTCACATGGAGTATGGTAAATATCTCCAGGCTCCAAAAGAAAAATGACAGACTGTAAATGGCCAGGTGGCAGTTGACCTTTCTTCTGTGAAGAAAAGCAATAGCTTGAGTAGTTGTGTGCAGATGTATTTGTCTTTGCACAATACTTGGGGGTTCTCTGAGTTCGGCAGTACATTCCGGGCGGTTGCTTTTGTGTGTTTGTGCGTGTCTGCCGATACTTTGAAATGGGGCGAGCGTACCGTGTGAGAACGAGGGAGAGGCTCCCTGGGCGCAGCGCTTTCTTGGCACATCTCTATGATCCCATCATGACGGGGGGAAACGCGACACTGGGGAGAATATTCCACTGGCCAGCAGCTCAGGGAGTGTAACACGGCAGCACAAACACACTGCGCCTGCAATTCCAGTAACAAGGTCTAGTGAGGTTACACACACACACACACACACAGGGCTCCACACACTGCTGTCGTGTGTCACAAACCGCTGCACAGTAAGCATAACTACATACATTAAGTTAAACAAATGAATAAATATATAAAGATATATGTACTGTGCATACACCCATACACTCTCTGCTTCTCAGCTATTTTAATTTAATTTAAATTTAATTTAAAAAAATTCCATCCCACTGTCCATCTTTTTTTTACTCTTTTTTACTCTTTTTTACTCTTTCACTGTTTTTTTTTACTCTTTTTGGCTATACAAGTCCATTGCACAGACTGGTTTATTTATAGCATTTTGCACTATCCTCGTGGATATCACTCAATCAATGTACACTAATATCTGTAAATTCTGTATACTCCCTACTCCCTGTGTACATGTTCCCCCTATGTGTATTGTCGTTATGCTATGATTCTACTGTAAGTTGTTTATGTATGTTTGTGAGTTAAGTTAAGCTACTAGTTGACCTAAATTTCCCTCGGGATTAATAAAGTATCCATCTATCTATCTATCTATCTATAACCCCCCCACACACACACACACACACCTCACCCCAGGACTACACGAATGAGCACTATTGCTGAGAGGACAGTGAGTTGAATGACAGAGAAAGCATGACACGTGCACATTCAGGCATATGGCGTGTGGACCCACTGATGGGTGCACACATATGGTGCTGGTGGCTTTTGCTGCTTTGCATTGTGGGAAGGCACTGTGCTTGTCTTTGATCAGACTCCAGATCACTGAGCACACAAAGTACCGCCTACAAAGCTCTTAACTGTTTGGGTTGCGTCATTTTGTTTCATTATTCCACAAAAAGGTGGAACAATGGTTTTTGCAGCTTTTGTTGTTAAAGAAAGTAATAGTGTATTCACACTTCAGTACAATCCACATTTTCATTACCTAATTAGGTTATTTATTATTTTTTGTGTACACATGCAGAGTTCTGTAATGGTAAATGGAGTCATTTGGCTGAGAAACTATTTTAATTTGTGTTTCAAAGTTGTCCCTTTACACAAAGAAGTTTTATAATTATTTTTCCATCATTTCTGACTGATGATAAGAAAATGGAACAACGCTCAACGAAGAATAAATGAGACAATTTGATTATCATTGATTACTGTAACAACAATAGCTGCCACACTTGGAGTCCACATGCAGTTGCTAACAAAATCAATGAAACTTTTCTTTTAGGATTACGTTTTTTTTGTTTTATGAGAACCGTCGCAAAGCTCAGCCTTTTAATAACCTTGTAATTACATATATGGTGTGTATATATATGTATTTACATATAGGTTGTGTATATATATATATATATAACTATATATAACTATATATTTTATTTTATTTTGTATTTTATATTTCACTTTGTATACTTTATGCACAGTCACTTTCTTTCTTATAGTTATATTTTATTGTGTTTAGTTTATTGGTGCTACTGTGTCAACAAATTTCCCCTTGGGGATTAATAAAGTATATTTCTATTCTATTCTATTTCATACCCTCCCAATTCCCCCGTCAGCAAAATCAACCTCCGGGTAACCAGGGAAACTTTAGTTTTGTTGACGTGTCCTGTGAATATCCCGCCTCCTCGTCCACTAGAGAGTTCCTGAGGACTGGTTACTGTTAAGGGACATGCATTGTGATAAAAACCAGTCACCATGGTGACAAGGCATATCCCAGAAGGCCGTATGCTCGACCTGTGATTGGCTGGAGTGACAAGGTCACGACATGTGAGGCCTTCGTCACTTACGTCTGTATAAAGCAATTAGCGAGTTGCAATATCACCTGTCTCACTCTCTGTATTGTTTCTCGCCATCGGTTCAGATGCATTCAGTCACACCTCCTTTTCCCCCATTGTGTTTTGCCCTCTCATTAAATTCTCCTATTCTTTTCAATTAAAAACCACTTAGGCCAGCTCATATGGGTTACCATCAGGAAATTGACAAGTTTCTCCGAAGCCACAAATATAATCATTACGTCCATTTCCTGGATATAATAACATAATTGGACTAAGTGTATCAACACCAATGTACTGAGAATGAGGATGCACTTTTACAGTAATAGAGAAGTGCACAGGACGCCAATTAAAAAAAATTCTTAGTAAAATAATGGAAACTTTGCATCACTTTTAAATAATTGCCGGGCCTATACTTTAGACACTGAAAGCAGCAAGATGACCACTTCTGTTTCTCTCTCTTTTGTAGAACACACTGCCTGCTTTGAGTTGTGCCTCGGTGAAACAACTTAGTGCAGGACGGCATGCTGACGCAAAGCAGCGCGAGAATAGAAGGTAAAAAACTGGGTGTGATTCAGCAACGCCGTATATAACCGATCCGAATCCCAACAGACCGTGAAATTGTTTATTCTTCTGCTGCCATTTCTGTGTAAAACAGAAAAGGAATCGCTTCCCCCTTCCGCACAGTCGTCGGAGTCAGAGCGGCACTGGTTTCCGCCCAAAAAATCAACTCCCCATTGATTAACGGATATCCTTAATCAACAGGCAACTGTGTTGGGTCTTGCTGTTATTTGGATCGCTCAACAAAGTCTTTGAAATAGCCCGGAGATATGGACGGAGAAAAGCTTTCATCTCATAAATGATTGATTATATTTTCTTGCTTCTCTTCAGTGTGACTTTGTTTCACAACACTGGCGTCAGGACGATGACGCAACATGGATGTGGCGAGTTGTCTAGCTTTTTCACATGATTTTTCACACTGTCAGGGTGAATTAGCCTTTTCTTGGGTAGTTCAAAAGGAAATGCATTGCAGGTTTATAATAAATAACACATTTTTTTCTTCCACCAACCGCATAGTAGCTTCAAATTGCTTGAAAACGTGGCTTATGATGATTTTGGTTTCACGTGTAGATCCCAGTGGTTTCCTAGCAGTCTGCTCCACTGTTAACACGGCATGAACTATATTTTTGAATAGAATGCTTTAATGTTTGAATTCTAGTTGATTATGCACATTAATATGAGCGCTTGCTTTAAAACTCATAGATCATGCTACACTCAGTGACATCCCTCTTTGACTTGTCACCACATTTACAGAAACGGAAAGCAATTTTCTCTTAATCAATTCAGTTAGTGGCTTTAATATGACCCACATTATCTGTTTCTGTGATGGTAAAAAGCATGCTACACACACTGTCATCTCTCTCTTTCCTTTAATACGCGGTGACACTTCTCACTAAAAATTCATGAGAAAAGAAGTGTTGAAGATCCCACCTTAAAGTGTCCACTTGCGTATCCCCTCCACTGTGAATGTCTGTCTGCCCCTCAGTGGGGAAGACGTGGAAGGACATTTTGGTCTGGTTTGAAGTGGACCGCTCGGCCGTGACACACATTTAGGGAGGATGCTTGTATAGCTATTAGCTAACTGGGTTAAAACGCACATCTCATGGCGCGTCGTGTTTATCCGGAGGGGAGACATCAGAGTCATTTAGATTATTTAGGAGCGAGGGGAGGTACAAAAAATAGAAGATGTGCGTATGTGTGTGTGTGTGTGTGAGAGATCGAGAGACGAGAACCTCACCAAAACAACTGCCGTCATTTGTCTTCAGCTGTGGCCTTGATGTCCAGGCTGCAGACATCCTTCACACACTGCCTAGTGCCGCTCTCACCTCCCTCCTCGGTTGCCTCTTCTATTTGTATACTGATATGGTATATCCAACCCCCCCCTCTCCCCCCACCCCCCACCCACACACCCCCCATGTTGATGTTTAAGCCTTCAGGCCAAGTGTAGGTGCTGTAGGGGGGTGGGGTGGGGAGGTGTGTATGTGTGTGTGTGTGTGTGTGTGTGGGGGGGGCTGTGTGGGTGGATCCAACAGTCTTAAACCTTTTGCCATTTGACCTTTTGTTCTTTCTTTTCCCAGCTTTTTTTCTTCTTCCTGGAAGCGTTCCCATGTTGAATCCGAGCAGACAAAAGATTTCTCCACAATTTGGGACCACCACCCGAGGGAGGGAGGGATGAGATATAGATTTTATAATCAGACTCTGGGTGAAAGTCTGTTTGTTTTTTTTCAAGTTTGAGAGCCAAACAAGGAAAAAACAAACAAGTTAAAGCTTGAAGATAGAGATTATTTCTCAAGCGAAGGCATGGACATGATGAACAGGTGAAATATGTTCATATATTTTAATTTTAGGATATGTTACCTGAATTCAACCCTGTTCATGGTGCTGTTTCAACTGTTTCATCACAGTTGAGTGTAGGTCGACACCTATTGTGCTGATTGTATTTCTCTCAGCTTCTGTATGAATGTATGATGTCATTGACGTGTATCTGACCGAAAGATGCCTCTCGGGACGGTGGTGGGTCTGTTGATGCCGTTGAGCACTAGAGGGCAGCAGACTACAAATAATGAGTGAAGTCCGCCTGGAGCGCAGAGGACGCTCATTAGTTTTCACTTTTTCACAACCTCAAAACAGATTTTCTGACAACACATGCACAGCTCCTGCAGCATGGTGACTGTATTTGTGCATGTAAATAAACATTACAGATGAAGCAATACAACTACCACAGGGGAGACATATTTGGTTCATTTATATCACAGGAACATGTCTCTAACATGGGCGGGACTAAAAAAATAGGAAAACTGACCACTTGAGCTTTTTTAGCTCTCTTAAAAGCTCTTTAAAAATAATTCCCTGTGTGTTGGTTATTGTGTAACCTCACAGTCGTCTTTGCTTTGCCTGTTTTTGTGACTGTGTTAGGCGACACGCTGTTGCGGCTGCAGAGGTCAAAGAGGCCAATGAGATTGAAGCTGTGATTGGTCCCCCGTGGGAGATGCCCCATCCAGATACACAGACTCACCACAGATGAGAGACTGGCCCAGGCCACATGGCCTCAGGGGTGTCTGAGGACATGTGAGGAATTAGAACGTTCGCTTTTATATTCAATGTGCATAATCTTATAATCAGCGGGATACTTACATTTCATTCAATTCTTTAATTTCTGATTGGATTCCTGAATGAGTGACGATGGATTCAATACCCTCAATATTATAATAACAATAATCATAATTGTCATATTCATTTTTAACTAACTATTGTTGTTTTTTATAGTTGCCAATTGGTTTATCCGTCGATCATCTTGAGTGATCATTTCAGCTCCAAGCATCTTTACTCCTGATACTAAATGAAAATTGGCATCTAATAATGCATCAATGCCTAAGTATTCTTCATTTTGTGTGTAATCTATCATTCTGGTTGTGGTAGTTGTATCCTGGCTGTATGTGTATGGCACAGTGCCTGGAAAATGGTGGAAAGTATTCAATAAACGTCGACTTCCAGAGTTCACCGGCCCCCAGCCAACAGCTCGATTGGGGTAGACGGGATTTTTCTTCGCCTGCAAAATGCTGCGGTTTGGAATATAGGAAACCTTGGCAGTGTTTTTACTACGAGCAAGGCTATTGGGTATGGGGGTGGGTCATCGTCTTCTTTCAGGTTTGTATCAATGAATTAATTCATGCAAAGTTGGTCGTATACTGGCAGCTATAGCACATTGTTGTTTTTGCACAATTACATTTCATCCCAACATTTATATTGAGCTGCAGAAGAAATCGCGAAGATTGTAATTTTCATTTCATTCATGGTGATTCCTCTTTGCATACCTCTCTTCGGACAAAGGTTTTTTTTTTATAAAGTGCTTTGATTATCATGAGCACATATGCCCTGCTGTCTTCTCCATGCATCTACAAACACTTGCACACATACACCCAGCCCCCTACTGCTCCTCTTCCTAATCCCTCCTCTTACCTCTTCACGCTCCTTATCCATCCATCCTGTCCTCCCTGAAGTCACCCCATTGGCCCTCGCCTAGCAACCCGCATGATAATTTGGCATAATGTGACACCCCCTGATGCATGATGGGGGCTGTAAGTCAGCTTCATCCCCCCCCCCCCCCCCCCCCCCGCCCCGCACGCCGGTGGCTGGTGTTTGGGGCTGAAAAGAAAGAAAAATGACTGGAAGGGTGAATATATTTGAGGAAGAGAAAAGGGAATTTCACACTCACGTCATTACATGACTGGTGGCCAACGACTAAACCCGTCATCTGTCCCTGGGGGGTTGTTTCCTCCCTCTCTCGCTCGCAGCAGTGACCGATCATCTGCTCTCGTTCTCAGCTTTTTCTCCGTATGGTTCCCATGCAGTCCATATGTACAGATTAGAGGCACAGAGCGTGTGTGGAAAGCAGACAGGCATGTGACGAGGCAGCCTTCCTGTGTTTACAGGACCCAGCCAGGCTCATAGGTGCCTCTGACACGCAGGCACGCGGGGGGAGAGAAACATAAAGATGGCCGCCGCGTGCCCCGTCTGTCTCCATGCTGTATGACGTGAGCGCGGCCGACGTGAAGGACATCCTGAATGAGACAGCGTGCCTCTTTGCTGCTCTCCTCTCTTCAGTCACAGAAAATCAAACAGGGGCTTTTCTTTCTGTCCCTCTTTCTGTCTCTTTTCCTCCACTTTCTCCTCCTCCTCCTCCTCCTCCTCCTCCTCCTCCTCCTCCTCCTCTTCTGTCCCTCTGTTTTCAACAAAGACACGAGGGATTTGGTGAAACAAAAGCTCCCCTGGTCCCATTTGACCTCTCCACCGCGATGTCATGAACCCAGATGGTGGGATGACCGCTCTGGTTTGGAGAAGCACAGGACGGACATGCAGTTCTATTAACTGAGAAATTCCATCAAATAGGCATTTATTTATATATTTATTTATTTATTTCTGACCTGGTTGGTTCATCGGTTTATTTTGGGTTATACATTCATTCATTTTCAGGTGTGTGGATGCAATTTCAAAGTTGAACAATTGACTGACAATATCAGATAATATCCTCAACTATAGCTTCCTCTTCCACCAGGATCATCCAGTATCTCCTCCCTCTCTCCCTCTCTCCCTCTCTCCCTCTCTCCCTCTTCACCTTTACCCGTGTCCTTTGCATGTTCTCCTCATTCCCATCCCCTTATTTGGCCACCTCCAGCTGGTATTGTGTCTGTGTGTGTGTGTGTGTGTGTATGTGTGTGTGTGTGTTTGATACGTGGGAAGTGGGGGTTATAGAAACATACACACACACCCACACACACACACACACACGTGGATGCACATACACACTCTCATACTGCTGTTGCTGCTTCCCACCATTTCCTTTTGCTATTCTAACCAGTGCCTTTGCTTCATTCATGCACTTCAACCCCCCCTCTCTCTCTCTCACACACACACACACACACACACACACACACACACTCTCACACACACACACACACACACACATCTGCATGGTGAAGAGCCAGTACAGCAGCAGGTACCAGAGCAGAGAGAGAGAAACATTTAGGAGGACGGACTGAAACAGAGCGTGGTTGCCGTAGTAACCGCTCCCCTCCCTACATTCTTCCCTCCACCTCCATTCTCTCTCTCTCTCTCTCTCTCTCTCTCTCTCTCTCTCACACTCACTCTCACACACTCTCTGTCTCTCTCTCCTCACTCACTCCACCTCTGTGCTGGTGATGCTCGTGTCTCTTTTCTTTCCATCCGGTTTGTCCTCACCTCTCCTGGACGCGCTCCTCCACACTGCCAGTGGACGAGGAGGAGGAGGAGGAGGAGAAGGAGGAGGAGATGAGGAAAAGCTGCTGTCTTTTCTCTCCCGTCTTTCTATCACTTAAAAAAAAGAAAAAAAGAGAGGGACCAGACCAGAGCAACAACCAAAAGAAAGGACACACAGGATATACATACAAATTAAAAAATACCCTACTCTTCTCCATTCTCCTTTTCAAGGAGGGCATTTTTCTTCCCTTTCCCCCCCTTTCCTTTTCTACCCCGAATTTTTTCCTCTGAGATCCCGGTTTTGTCAATTACAGCCTCTGAACTTCTCCGGGATTTCAGGTGAGGCACGCGTGTGTGGTGTGTGGTGCTTTTTTTTATTGCCTATCATGGCTCACGCGGCCTCTCAATTGAAGAAGAATCGGGGGGAAGTGGATGTGAATGCGATAGAGGACGAGAAGGAGAAGCGGAGGAAGAGCAGGAGAGCAGCGTCCCGGGAACAAAAGAGAAAGGTAACAGACGAGGGCTGGTTGGCTTCATCTGCTCCGCTCAGCTAGCACCGATGGAGCGTGACTCTCTGTGTGTGTGTGTGTGTGTGTGTGTGTGTGTGTCTGTGTGTGTGTGTGGATCAACTGGGCTTGGAGGTTGCCTTGACACACATAAATACAACCGTATACAATATACATGTTCAGACCTGCGCATGATTCAAGACACGTTTAGTCTCTGATTCCTTTTTACACAAGTCCAATTTAAAGAGTTATTTGACCTTGTGTCCTGAATGTGTGTGAATGTGTGAGTGTGTGAGTGTGTGATGGTGTTCCCCTATTTATTCATGTGCCAGTCTGGGTGTTTATTGTTGGGAAGCATGTGGGCTGTTTGCATAATGTTCATTCCTGTATGTCTTCATTTCCACGATGGCTCAAAGTCACCTGTTTGTGCATCTTCTGCCCGTCTCCAGTTGACTTTTGTTTTCCTGACTCTGAACTATTCAGAATATCGTTTGTCCGTTTAGTAAAACCACGTCACACAAAGGGCTTCCTGACATTTTTGCACATCCTTCCATGTTTTTCTGAGAACCGAGTCACTTGTTCTCGTCACACTGTGCCGGGTTTGATTTGTTAATCGTTGCTTCATCGGCGTCATTTAACCTTGTTGTGCGCTTCATACCAAATGAGATGAAGTCTGGCGGTTACAAAGAGTGTTCAGTTTGCAGGAGATGGAGAAAAGAACTCCTCTTGTGTTGTTTTCCCCCCACTTCATCATGGTTTTGGGAATGAATGAGTGCTTTAGTGCATTTTCGTGGGTAATTGCTTGTGTATGTGTGCGTGTCTGTGTCTGTGTGCGTGTGTGCGTGGATGCACAGAGAGACATGTATAATGCATACAGGAGTGATTTATTGATGATAAAGCCTTTCATATGATAGAGGGGGAACTGAAATGCACGTGGCTATCCCTCCTCTTCCTCCTCTCGTTTCTGCGTCTGCTCTTCATTCTGCTCCGACCAATCGGAGAAAGTCACGCTCATTTAATTATATTAGAGCAAATTATAAGCTACTACTGCTGGAAAAATTATAAAAAAACCAAGGTTAACTTGTTGTCTGGCCACAGTTACGTCTTAAAATAAACTCCTCGCCGTCTGTTCTATTCTAGTGTTTAGGGAAAAGCATTCATTGCATTCTGCGTATTGAATGTGTGGAGATTTGACCCTGAGACATCTATTCAATAAGAGTGACATTTAATGAACTTTGCGCCCATGGGTGCCCGGTTTTGAATTATGCTGCTGGCGACGTTATTTGACCTCGGCATGAACAAGAGGCGAGCTATCGTGGGCCAATCTTCTCGGCACCCGAAAAAAAAAAGAGAGCGGATTCATGAGGTCGAGTGAATTTGTGGCTCTACTTCTCAGTCGAGTTGTCCTCCTGTGCACTTGCTCATCATCAGCCCACACGACTCTCTCCTTGTGTGTCCGTTTGTGTGCATGCATGAACGACGTGTGTCTGAAACGCGGTGCAGGGGGTTCGTGGTCCTCATGAAGGCTCACGTTTCATAGAAGAGGAGACAGATGATGAGGGGAGAAGAGGGCAGAGTTGTATTGATTGGATTGTTCACAGCACCGTCCACCGTGAGGATAATAAACTTTCCCTTCTCACCTCGGCCCGCACGCCCTGCATCCTTGCGTCTGTCCTCTCATATTTACTCTTCTCTCTCTTTCATTTCCTTCAATGCCTCTTGTTGTCGCTCGGTCTGTTTCTGTTTTCGGAGTCCCATCACCTTTAGGTCCTCTCTTTTCTATTATTAGCGCGTTTGTTTGGCTCATGCTGCTACATCTTAATGATGCACTGTCACGAAACACAGCCAAACTCAATTTGTTTGTCAGTCGTTTACTTAAGGGATGTGCACTTCGGGGCATCGCTGTCGGTCACTCTCTCTCTCTCTCTCTCTCTCTAGCTCACGTACAGATGCGCTATAGTGGTTTTACTGCTCGGCTGCCCTTGCTCCTGCGCTGTTTACCCTGCTGGTGGCCTTCCAACTATCCCCGTGTGCGTTATACAGTAAGAATAGACTGACTGAGGGGTGGCGGGTCGATAGAGACGCGTGACGAAAGAGTCACATACGCAGAGAGACTGTAAAAGTGATACAAGTGCACCAGAGTCACAGGTCACGTTGTCAGCTTCCCTTCATTACTCAGCCTCAAAGCTTTTCTTTTTGTTTGCCTTGGAGCTAAACCGATGTGGTCTTCTTGATGCACATTGTGCAACCAACTGCTTTGACTCACTCCTTTCACAGCTCTACAAACACTATATATATATATTTATTTATATATATATATATATATATATATATATATATATATATATATATACACACACATATATATATATACACACACATATATATATATATATATATATATATATACACACACATATATATATATAGATGGTGGAGAGCAGGTGCAGAGACCACTTGTTTAATGCAGAGTGGTGTGTCTTCCCATTCATACATTATCTAGTTTTGTTCATGTATTACGAGGTCTGTCTAGTTTGGGAGTGATAGCAGATTTCTGACCCTTCAGCATCAGTGACTACTCTTTTGTTTTCATGTGGGTCACAGATTGTTTACTGTGATTTGCTTGTTTGGATTAATATCAGAACAAACATGTAATTTAGTCCATTGAGATAAAGGCTGTTTGGCTCCTTCCCTCGCTCACTATTTCCTCACTAAACTCTGATGTTAAGTGAACGGTAAGTTGGGATATTGGACCCTTTTTAATCATCTGTAAAATTGTGACACATTGCATTGGGAGGTTGTTAGAAGAAAGTGTTGTGCATGTAATGAACATCTCTTCTTTGAGGGCAATATGTAGTGAAGAAATTCCAAAATGTGGACCCTCCAACACAAAAGGTGGAGGATTACGTAGACAAACGATCAAAATGCAAAAATAGATCAACAAAGTGCATGTGATAGTTAGACATGAGGCCTGTTGCTTTTATCAGGCGGCACTCGGTTGTGTCGGCCTAATGGAGCCCCGGGTGTCCGGGGAGGGATCCCTGCTGCAGATGGTTAACACCTGGGTGTAGTGCGTCTCCGTATTCACGGTGTGTATTGTTAGGAAAGCGGCACAGAGGGAGATAGTCCCTACCACGGGCACCCTGGGGACGGTGGGACTTTAACCCGAGAAAGAGAGGAGAGAAAGAGAGAGAGAACACTTCTATGTATCTTGGAGCGCGTGTCTGTATCAATGCTGTCGCAGTGGTCATCTGAATGGGAAACCCCCATCACATTAATGCTCCAAGCTGCTTTACTTCTAAGGAGAGAGCGAGGGAGAGAGCTAGAGGATGAGAGAGAGAGAGATGTCTCCTACTGCCAGGTCCCAGTTTTACACACCGTCCCGGTAGACGGCGTGTGCGTCGGTACAGTACCTATTGTTTCTCTCACAGGGCTTATTTGGGTCATGCGCTAGCTTTTTTCTTTCCTGCAGTCAAATCAGCGATTCGTCTTCCAAGCTGTCTTTGCACCTGTGTCTCTAATAGTGTGCCCTTTTTAAATTTTTATTGCATCTATTATAGATTCCAAAGAGCGCATCAGTGCTCGTCATTTATTATGATCGGCATCACAGCGTAGTGACTCTAAAGCAAGCCTTTAAAATGACGGCTGGGAGGCGAACGGCACAGTTGAAATTGGATTTCAGCCCCGCGCTGCCTTCAGAGCACGCCCCATGGCAACAGAGGGAAGGCTTGGTCCTCAGAGGGAAAGTAAACCGTGAGGGAAAAGAGCCATCAGGCTGCAGGCGGGAGAGGAAACATAATATCAATTCATATTTTAATAGAAGCCTTTCCTGTATGTTTCATTCCCTTTCCCTTTCTCTCCGCTCACTTTCTGGCGTGGCTGAAACAAAGCCGGCGTGTTGCTTCGCTCCTCCTTCCCCCGCACCCGCTCCTTCACCTCCTCCCCTCCCCGGCAGCCCATAAAAGATGGAGGTTAATGAATTTGGTGCTCATGCATGCCGCGGCTAATTGCATTGGCATCGGGAACGCCTCCCAGTATCGCAAAATGTTTTCACCACCAAGATGGCCACCGGCTGGACGACGCGAGCGTGACTTTGAGGAGGATGCCAAGCTTCTGTTGGTGGAAACGACAACTGATGGAGCCTGTATGGCTATTCAAGTATTATTTACTCAATCGGAATGAGTTGTAAGCAAGTTAGTTAGTTAGATGTTTTAACTAAGAAGCCTTAGTTGTAAGGCTTTGCCAAAGATACAGAGATATTTAAAACACACAAATCCTTTCTGCTGCCTTTTCTGAATGAGACTTATGAAGTTACAATAATGTCACGCTTCAGCAGTCTGGATGAGTCAAATCAAGTTTGTATCTCGTATTTTAGTACAGAATTTACTCTTTTAGTACCGAAACGCTGCATGTGGAAGCACAACGAGTGCTTTTTATACCAAATAGGCAGTGAGTTTGGAAGATGTATCTGATGATCAGATATAAAATACAATTTAGCATTAAAAGAGGGCGATGAAATGTGTTGCTTATCAGTAGCACAGGATCTGTTAGGGGCTAGGATGAACAGAAGGAATGGAAGTCAATTTCACTTACACTTGTTTGCACTCGCTTAAACTTCTGATTCCCAAAGAATGCAACATATCTTACATCTAATGCAAAAGCCTACACTTCATTCAAAACGTTATCCACAAACACCAAATAATGAACTGTGAACACACATGCGTAGTGTTTATTCTAAATACGCTTAAAAGAATGAGAAATAATTCCTTTATAACTAAAGATGACAAACAATGCAGTATATTTCAAATACAGCTCTCTAACTCTTTCTCCAAAATTGGTTTCCTTTGTTCTTCACCCCAAAGAGCAAATATGTTCACGCTCTGATTTCTAAGTGGTTACAGATGCTTACACAGGTGCATTCTGGGTGCAGGTGTTCGTTAATTGAGTGCGGTATTTCAATGGTAGTGTTTCGCAAACAACACGACCAGCACAAGGTTTTTAGTTTAAACAATGTGTCTGATGTAGATAACTGTGTGTAGTTATTTGCAATAGGTGTGTTTTAGAATAAAACCTCATGGTAAAGCAGACAATGAGCTCGCTCTGTGGCCCTTTGTTCGCCAAAACGATTTCCCACGAATTATAATATTGTTCTGCATCATTAAAAAGTGCAGAATCCAGGTGGGGGCGTCAGTCACCACCTACAATAATGAGGTCTCCATCCTCCACACACGTTGGTACCACGCTGGATGCAGATTGCCTTCCCACGTGAAGCAAATTCACAAGAACAATGCAGCATGTGATCCACGACCCTTTGTACCTTTGTATTGGAACGTGTTGCACCTTGTCACCGCGGCTGGATATCGATAATGAATCAAACACGGGACGAGTGCTCGCCAAACCCCCCGAGGTCCACCACCACCACACAGATGTTTTCTGACACAAACCAAAACCAGGTCAATCCACGTTACGTGCCGGTATCCCACTACCCATCCACACACATAAACACTTTACAACCCCAGTACTAACAGCATCAGCCCATTCCAGCCCCCTCTCTTGTACGGAATGTGCCGGATCCTCCGATGGCGTCCTCACTCGTCTACTGTATGCTGCTGCTATTGTTCTACTTTAGCTTCAGTCTCTAAGGGGGGATGAGAGCATGTAATAAGCATTGTTCTAATTATTGATCCACCACTTCAAGGGTCCTCAATCAGAGTTACTGCTATGTGTGTGTGTGTGTGTGTGTGTGTGTGTGTGTGTGTGTGTGTGTGTGTGTGTGATGGTATTTCTTAGGGAGCCTTCGTAACTGGAAACCCGTGTATGTGGGGATTTGTTTGTCCTACCACTGGGGAAAAAGGAAAATCCATGTTGTCTAGTTGTGGTTCCCGGTCTGGTTCATCTGACGTCTTCCACCTTTCTTTTGTGCATCAGGTGACTTCACCTCATCACGACACACAGGACGTCCTTTAGCATTCACGTGGGCGCTGGAAGTGAACATTAGAGCGTCAGAGAGGGAGAAAAGCACCGAGAGGACGATGTAGAAAAGAATGAGGTGGCGATAGGGACGAATAGATGGGGAGAGTGAGTGTGTGTGTGAAAGAGAGGAGAGAGTAAGCGATAAGAAGAAATGGAGAGAATTACTGTATCGAGGCAGGGAGAGAGCGAGAGCGAGAGCGTAAGCCTGGAGGTTATTTGAAGGTGAGTGGCGTCTTTCTTGACGCTCTTCAATACCCTCCCTCCTCTTCATCCCTCTCGTTCGCTCCGATGAGGTGTCCTCTGTGCAACTACTGGATGTATGTGATTTCACCTTCACATACGAACATGTACAAATACAAAATGTAAATGTTCATTGCTAATAAAAAACAATAAATGTGTGTTCACCGCCCTCATCTACAAAAGAATGCAGCTAATTCAGAGTTTGTATTATTCGAAGAATAAGGAGAATTATTTTAAAGAAGCATCTCATTCTTCAGCCTCTGAAAATATGGAGATACACCGAAAATAAACGACTAATGAAATTTATTTTATATGGTACAACATGACATTTCTAATATATGTATGTATATATTAGTATACATATAATATATATATATATATATATATATATATATATATATATATATATGTATATATATACATATATGTGTATATATGTATATATGTATGTGTATACATATGTATATATGTGTTTATTTGTATATATATATATATATATATATATTGTATATGTGTAAGTATTTCTAAAAAGATAAAACGTTCCATTTTTCTGCTTTGATGTGCTCATCTTCTTCTTTGGTGACAGTAAATTAAATAAATAGACTTTTAAGGGTTGGATGGGCCAAACGAGCAATATGATGGCATATGTCTGGGATTAGGAAATTATAGTTGGCACTATTCACGGAGTTTAATGGACAACGTGATTAATTGACGAGATACATGGCATATTAATCGTTAATGAAAATAACTGTTAGTTACAGCAATGTAACAACAATAATATGCTGTAGCTTGCGGCTGTTGGAACCGAGACTATAATATGCATGTAAATGCATAAAGCTTTGCACAGAGGCTCGGTTCTCAAGTATTGCTAAGTCACAGGGTGAAACGTCCTCTCAGCAGGATACGAGACCGAGTTGTTGCATTTTTGGAAATATGAACGGGGACCGTCCTGTTGGCCCGTGAGGATCCAGGACTACAGAACGATCACAGAGCCGCCAGATGAACGTACAGTAAGGAGCAGATGTTGGAGGGAAGCATCTCCCAAGGTGCTGTCCTCCGAGTCGCACCAAACTGTTGGACCTTCCCCTCTGAACAAGTACGCCGTGGACTCATAACTCCATCGTCCATCTCATTGAAATAGGCCCAACTCACCTCCAGAGCTGAAGGGCGAGACAGGAAAAGAGTTCAGAAAGTGAAGATTACTGTGAGATTATTCTCAGACGCAGCAATGCTGCTTAAGGATGTGATTACAAGAGATGAATGGTATGCAGGGGGGAGGAGGGGGAGAGGGGGAAGGAACCAAAGACAGAGGAGTTGGAAAGAGGAGGCGATAAGGGAGAGGAGGCTTGGTCAGGCAAGGACACAGTGAGAGAAAGAGAGAGAGAGAGGCCAAGGGGGGAGCAGGTGTGGAGGAGATGCAGAAAGGAGAGAGGGGAAAAGGTGACTTTGTCAAAACAAGAAAGAAGAGAAAAGAGACAAGAATAGAAAACTGGGCATCAGGCGACGACGGACTTGGTGTTTGAAAGACATCCTCTATTCACTCTAATGCGGACACACACTCTCTCTCTCTCTCTTTTCACCTGCAGTTGATGTACCGCCTTATTATTCTGGAAAAGCTTAAGACCGAATAGGGCTGCAACTAACGCTTTTTTAAGAATTAATCATTCACGACATTCGGTTTATTAAGAAAAACTGAACAGCTTTTTCTGCCATTTTTTTACGATTTATTGGTTATTATCCAAATATATATATAATTTTTTTTATTTTTTTTTATTTTATTTTACTAATTGATTAGTCGACTATTCGTTGTAGCTCTGCTATCAAAGTGCAGAGTTTCTTTCTTCCTTTCTTTCCGTTTGATGCACACGTCTGTCTTGGGGTCATTCACTATTCACTATACTCACTGTTCACTGAAGCAGCTGTGTGTGTGCATGTGTGTGTGTGTGTATGTGTGTGTGAGTGTGAGTGTGAGAGATACAACTCCCCCACTCCTACAATATCACACTCATTAATCCCCTACTGTGCATCAATGCCCGATCTCTTCCATCAGGCTCTTAAACGCACCAAATTGTGTGTCACATGTGCATGTGTGTGTGTGTGTGTGTGTGTGTGTGTGTGTGTTTATGCATATATGGCAGGTGCTTCTCATACTCTCACAGATAAAGCTTATCCTATTGAAATGGTGTTGTCATGCGCTCTCTCTCTCTCACACACACACACACACACACACACGCACACACACACACACACACTACTCTGTTGACCCTTGGGACTCACGCCTGTACGGCTTGATAATTACTTTTTTTTGCCTCATCCCCCCCCAGCACAACGCCGTCCCCCTGTTCTCCACTTAACCACCTGCCACTCCCCCGTCCCGCTCACTGATAACAAGAATCACGCGGTCATCAATTTTGTTGACTCGCTCAACTTTGTGGAAAAACATTTCTTCAACAGGACTCCATTATGATAAGTCGGCGTACGCGTGTGATGGCAGGTCCCCGAAACCAAAATGGGCTGTGATAGGACAGCTCCATGGTTATCGCGCCTCTTCTCAGTTAGCTGCCTTTTGCATGGGGGGGGGAGCGAAGAGCAAAAGAGTGTGTGTGTGTGGGGGGGGGGAGGGGGGAGACATTTGCAGGGCTCCCCTGGGAAAGAAAAAAAAACGCCTAGATTCATGATTAGAGAAGGGAAAAAAATCACCCCGCCCCCCCCCCCCAATCCCATCCACCCACCTCCCAAACATGGATGCCCCCTTCTGTCTGAACAGCTCTGACCTGATTCCGTCGGGTGTTTTAGCGAAAGTATGTGCAGACTTCATGTTTCATTATAAAAGATGAACCTGCTCTGGTATTCAAACTGCACCTTTTCTGAAATGTGTATTATTACCCGCTAAAAGAGAATACACCTCCAGTTGATGGACTGAGCTCCAACACGGCTCTTAACGTCTCTTTGTCACAACACAATCTGTTTGTTTGGTTTTACCCCCGAGGGGAAGACTCCATCGCACCTTAAAGGAGGTAATTTAGTGTGAAAGGGTTGCAGTCTTTATTGCAATGTAATCTGAGCAAGGAAATACTGTATCGTCAGTGTGTGTGTGTGTGTGTGTGTGTGTGTGTGTGTGTGTGTGTGTGCCGGCTCGTAGTGGACGACTTTAAACCCAAAGCCTGGACGCAGTATCCCAGTGTACTGCCGGCCGACGAGGAAAGGTTGATCGTAGCTCCGAGGTGGGATTGGTATTCTTTAACTCAGCTTGTTGTTTGTCAGACCACTGGAAAAATAGACCTTTAGACAGTAGAACATTACACACACATGCACACACATACACACACACACACACACACACACACACAAGCGCACACACACACAGGTCTTTGACTGCATTCCTCGTGTTTCTGCTTGTGTGTGGACAGCCAGCATAGCAGCATTCTGTCTATTTAACATTTGATACTGAATTATTCAATGGCAGCTTTGGATTCTGTCACCAGTGAACACTCACAGCATATTGTGCGATGGGAGTGTGTGTTTCATCGTACCCATGCACACCGAAAGATGACTTGAAGCACAACCTGGTTTACCGTGTACTTGCTGCGTGGTGGATTTAGAAAGTTCAGAGAGGATTCCCACCATATTGTACAGTGTCTGAATGTCGAGGAAGAGGCTGGGGGTGGAGGGAAGCGGTTATTTATATTGTTCTAAGTGCCCCCCACACACACACACACCCTAAAAGATGTGAGTTTTCTCCTCTTTTTTCTCTGTCCGATTCTCTAAACATTTGCATGAGGTCGTTACATTAAACTGCGACTGCTTCTTCATGGTTTATGTGACCTTTGACTTCTTATATTTATGTCTCTTGTGTCTGCTGATGTGTACTTGGTGTACTTAGGGCGGTTATGGTGCAGCACGACGAATGTTAGTTTAAAGGGCACTAATCGGTGTGGGTTTACATTTAAAGGGGACATATTATGAACATTCCACTATTTTAACTACAACAATTCACAGGGCTTGTTGTGGTTCCTCTATGTCAGAAACGATATGCTTGAGTGCGTCAATTGGGATCACCACCAACGTCTACGTAGATGTTGTCATTGGAACCCCCCACCAACACTCGACCCCCCCAGTTTAGAGACGGTTCGGTGACCTGGCGCCTTAAGTTAGGGTGACCTGTTTTTTAGACCTAAAAAATGCGTCCGGCAAGGATTCCAAAAACGTCCGGGATTTTGCTTCGTCGGATATTTGTGTTTCTCTGGGTCTTTCAGTTTCACAAACTAGTATTTACCCCTTACACGTTTTGGAAATGGTATCTCCCGAGCTCTGGCGCGAGCTCTGACGTATAGAGAACAATCATTGGTCAACCGATCTCAGGGTTGCCAGATACACGATAATTACCCTCCAAATAATACAATCATTTTGAGCCTTTGGTACGATACTTCACCATCTCCAATCTGGCAACACGGAGCACCTCGCCCACTCAGAACAGGTCAATCTGTGGGGAGGTGTTTCTGACTAAAAAGGCTGTTTGAAATGATTCTTGTGGTATTTTGACCAAAATATCTCACAAACATTACATTAAGACCCCAAGGAACCAGATCAACTTGTGGACAAATGGGCATAATATGTCCCCTTCAAAGCCGGCGTGAGCATTAGCTACATTACTGGAGACGCCCCACTATTCATGGCATATTTTCATCTTTGTCTGATCTTATTCTGCAATTTCTTTTTTCTTTTACATATTTGTGAGAACGCCTGAATGTCACTTAATGACAGTAAAGGATCAGAGCTAGAGGGGCATTGTCTGTACATGTGGGGCTTGAAGTTGACCCTCAGGTCAGAACAGGTATCAGGACGATGCTGAGGCTCTGGAATCCATCACAAACACACGGGAGGACAGGGACACCATCAACTCCTGGGAAAGTTTACCAATAGTCCAAAACACTGTTTAAGGGGCATACAAATAGTGTTTTGGACTATTGAAAATAAGCAATCTTAAACAAGTACATTTGGGCTTTTCACTGTTAAACATGTTCCTGATATAATGATCTGCAACGATGAATCAATTAATCAGTTACTTGTCAACTATTAAATTAATCGGCAACTATTTTAATAATCTTTTAGTGAGTTTGAGTAAATTCTGAAAGAAAAGTAGTCAAACTCTCTGAATCTAGCTCTTTTTTTAAACTTCTGAATGACTAATCATATATCAAATCAAATTAATCCCCAATGAAAATCATCGGTAGTTCCAGCCTTAATAACAACGTATCAATTATGAAAATAAATAGGTCGGTTGTGATCTGAATTTGTCTTGTGTCCTGAATTTGCTGTAACTGGAATAAAGCGTGATCCGTTGGCACTGAAACGCTGCTAACGTTAAACACAAAGCGGCGATGACGACTGTCATCGTGTGATGACGGCGGTGAAACTTAATCTCTGCTGTTTCAGCTTTAACCTCACAGCCGTTTCACTACCAACACACAACGGCCGGCTCTCCCGGAACCAACGCACACGTCACGGCAATTCCTCTCATTCTCATCAATTCAATTCAATTCAGTTTATTTGTGTAGCCCAATTCCACAAATTACAAATTTGAGTGCTTTACAATTTGTACACATAGACATCCCTGCCCCAAAACCCCACATCGGATCAGGAAAAACTCCCAAATAACCCTTCAGGGGGAAAAAAGGGAAGAAACCTTCAGGAGAGAACAGAGGAGGATCCCTCTCCAGGATGGACAGATGCAATAGATGTCATGTGACCAGAAGGACAGATTTAGAGTTAAAATACATTCAAGGAATCTGACAGAGTTTATGACAGAGTTTATCACAAGTGATGTATAAATATTCTCCATTTAACAGACAGATAGCATCTCATCTCGCGTACCTTCCTCCTCCTCCGGTGGTTCTTTCACCTCTGTTTGGCTAGTGCCGCTTTCATGAACACCCATCAGCTTGAAAATAGAAGAAGCCCTCCAGCTACTAGCCAGCTCCCTGTGTGTCATCGCCATGTTGACAAACTCTGGATATTTGTGTTCGGCTGAACTCAAAGACCTCCCCTCCTGCCTGTGATCCGCCTCATCTGTTTCATCCTGAATCTATAGTAGTAGTATGATCCCACCTGGAGACAAGTGAGTAAGAAACACAAATTCTGTACATTTGGGTTTTTGGACAAAATGGAGATTGTATTCTTCCTGCTCAGGGTTCGAAGACATAAACGATAAAAACATAATTAATTAAAAAAATACTTTGTACACTGTCTTCGTTAGCTGATTTTTTTATTTAGAGGAAAGAGTAATTAAACTGGATTGTTGTTTCGTACTTTGCTGTCTTGAGGCTTCTGATACGTTATTATGGAGATGGAGTCAAGACGGAGCATCACCACTTGGTTGGACAACATAAGGCCTCTTAAGACGAGAGAAAAGAGAAAGACGGAGAGAAGATTTTCACCTTTTTTTGTTTTTTTTACAGACAAAATGATTTGATCCACAAAGAAAATGACAGATTCATCTAGAAAGCAAGTGATCAATAGATTATTTTACTGTAAGAAATGGCACACTACATTATTATAAAGGGGGCGCTACATGGTCCTGTCTGTCTCTATGACGATCGCTCTAACTGCTCTCTTCTTCTTCTCTCTGTCAGCATGGAGGCTTGATCTGATGCACCGAGACAGCAATATGAGTCAGGTTGTTGTTGGTGTTGCTGCTGACTGGGTTGCTGTGTGTGTGTGTGTGTGTGTGTGTGTGTGTGTGTGTGTGTGTGTGTGTGTGTGTGTGTGTGTGTGTGAGAGAGAGAGAGAGTGTTGCTGACGGGGATTCTGTCAGCTGTCTCAGTATCAGCCATCTTCACACCCTCAGTGCACTTTTTGGGGACCTACCACCTGACAGCCAAATAGCTGCTCCAGCTGTTAGGAGAAAAAGAAATCATCTGACACACACACACGCACACACACACACACACACACACACACACACACACACACACACACACAAACAAGTTGCTTAAGTGACCAATTAGAGGAGTGCTGAAACTAAGCACAAACGACACAGTAGACAACAACAGCTTCAACGCCGCGTTTGTTATTCTTCTCTCAGGGTCAGCAGGACTTCTTTATCATTTAGGACTTTTTAAATATATTAATATCTCTGATGAAATGTATTGATTTAAAGGCCTTTCAGATCTTGTCGATTAGCCTGTTTTTGGGCAGTCAACCGAATAAAATGGCAGAATTTTAATTCAATGTCACCATGACGCCAATAATATCACGAGTCACTCACCGGATGTTTTACAACTGCTGCAGTGAGTGGCTTTAGTTCAGATGGCTGAGTGAATGGTTGAAGTTTAGTGATGTGTGTGTTTGTGTTTTCATTTTTAAAAGTAATATTTTGAGAGTAATTATACAATATGTGACTGTCCAAATAGTGGCAGCGCACGTTAATCTTGCACATAGGAGACGCTTCAGGGTGATGGTGGGGGCGGAGACTGAATCAACGGGATATTTGAGCCTCAGACCGTCCTCATGGGAACACATACTTCTTTAACGCTGTAAAGTTTCATTGCTATGAACACGTATGTATCTTTTTCCTGCGATGAGGGAACATATCTCCATGTCAAGACACATTTATACCCACAAAGTAACCAACTTGTAGGAGACATGTCGCACAGTAACACTGTAAATAGTATAATAATAAACAGAAAATCATCTGTATTTTAATTTTAATTGTATAAGTCTCTGCTACCCAGAAATGAAAACCAAAACATTAAATACACAGACAGAGATAAGAAGAGATTGCTGAAGAAGATGAGTTTAAATTAAAAAGTTTGGCAGATCAAAATCCACCTCAGTGAAGACTGCAGACACCGAGCTGAGCTGCAGAGAGCAGAGCTGTGTGTATGCACGTGTGTGTGTGTGTGTGTGTGTGTGTGTGTGTGTGTGTGCTGCTCTTCTGGCCGCTATACTCGAGCTAACTGACTGTACCCATCAGTCAAGGTTGGGTCTTATTATAGGTCATTAGTCTCTCTGCTCAGCTGTGACCTTGACGGTACCTGCTGAAGCATTTATATGTATCATAGTTGGCTAAATGAGTGTGTGTGTGTGTGTGTGTAGGTGTGTGCACCTCGGCTGCATTGTACACTAAGTATTACACAACACAACATATGTGTTCAAGACTGCCTACTGTATGTGTTGTGTTTTAAGTGGAGGTGTGAGGTGTGTGCCTTGATGAGCCGTCAGCTCTGGCTGCGTGTGATGGATGGATGACACGGGGCGGTCAGAGAGGGTCAGCCAACATACTCTCATACAGAGGAGGGCGGGGACGTTTTACAAGGATGTCAGTCACAGGTTTTAGTGCTACTGGAATACGGCTGGCCGGAAGTAAAACTGCTGCCACCCACAATATAAACTGTCTGCTGTGCAGCACAATAGGCCCACCTGCCACCAGTCGTTTACCGCTGGTTGGCTTCCACCTACTCTGACAGTTACACAGGGAATAGTTTGATGAAAATTCACCTGCACTCAGCCAAGGAATATCATAATCCCACATAAGCACATAATCCCCGGTAAAAACCGCAGCATGTTGATGTGAATCTGTGAGCTTTCGAGGTGCTGACAGGTGGATGCTGTTGCCTTCGGGCGGGGCCAGGCTAACTGTTTCCACCTGCTACCACTCTTTGTGCTAAGCTAAGCTAATGAGCTACAGCTACAGTGATATCACTCTTCTAATACTTAAATAAATAGATTATCGTATATCCTAAAATGTTGGATTACAGTCCTCGTGTCTAATTTACTGTCTGAATTCTGATTTTCAAACACATTTCAGTCCACTTAGAGACCAAGGGTAGAAGATGGTAGTTTCTCATAATATTGGATTAAAGCAGTGTTTTTAATGGACATTGTTCAACTTGATTTGATTTTTGTCTGATATAATTCACCAATATGACGGTGTTTTTTGAAGCGGTGTGCATGCTAATGATGAGGAGACCAATGGCTTCATTGGGGATTGTTTTTGTCAATCGAACAAAAAATACTCTATCTGATTATCATCCTGACAGTCAGTAAATTTTGTACCATATTAAGAAGGAAATACTCCACACTTTATACGTGTGAGTTGTGCTCTGTGTACTATTATACAGCATCCGACTGGGTAATAACTGGTTAATAACAACCATCCGCTGCACCTTCAGCCAGGTCTGTTTGACAGCCTGCGTCCGCTAAACTAACTGCTGTGTTTACGCCAGAGAAGAAAATCCTGGAACCACCAAATGTTGACTTGCATGACGCTCAAGCTGTTTTGCTGAGTACCCATCCGTGTGCCGTGTGATGTAAGTGCTCTGACTCGCATCCTTAACCCCAAGATGAGGTGACTGTATGACTGTATACCAGTGAATTTCTCTCACATCGCAGTGCTTCGCAGATAGAAAAAAAACAGCCACCCCAAATTAACCCAGAGAGGAGAGGAGAGTAGGAAGGGGGACATTCTGGGTCGTCCTGTACCCCTCCCTCTATCGATTTCCGTGTCCCATGTCGTGTGCTAAACACAGCACACTTGATAGAGAGACGCTCCTCCTGAGTGTAAGCATAGCCTGCGCTAGAAAGAGAGACAGCAACAGAAATAGCTTTTTTTCTGATAGAAAGTCACACGATGTGATTTTCTGTTTAATAATGATCACAATACATGTTGTGCTTTGCAGCAGAAAAATACAAACAGAATCCACTAAAAATGACAATTGAGAAAATAGTGTGTATCCCTCCTGTTACCTTTGGAGTCTATTTGACCCTATTCAATGTTTAATGTCTCTAAATAAATGATTGAATGTTTTTTTTTTTCATATTTAATGAATTTTCCTTATTTATTGGGAAACTGAGAAAACAAAAAATTCACATGATGATATGTTTTCACTGTCCTGAACACAACTTGTTTTTCACTGTCAAACATATAAGAAATATCAACTTTTTTATGTGTTTAAAGGGCAATTTAGGTAGTCAACAAACAAACATAAAGTACCTCACACTTAAACTTGTGAAACAATATTAATTCTAATAATTTTCTGGAGATTTGAATTGCTGGGGTCAACTTGAACCCAAGGGTAAAATATATTAGTACATTTGAAGGTAACAGGAGGGTTAATAGACACACACACGCACAGCAGGGAACTAATGAAGTAAAAGTACATTAAAAAAAGGTGGGTTTTAAAAGGAGATGTAAACGAGGACAAAGACGTGGTTTGTCTGATCGTCTCCGGCAAATCAATCAAAAGCGCCGGGCCCCTGGTTTACACTCTGGTGACCAGGATTGTTGCGCTGACATGTGGAGTTATTAATCTAGAAGAGTCTCTCCTAGAAGACAGACTGGGGCCCATTCCACGGCTCAGCCCCATTAAAGGTATTGAAATCCTTCTCCAGGCCCAGCTTAACCCGGCTGACCCCTTGAACTCTCGTGACCTCGTTGATTTATGTTGCTCGGTGGTTTGGTCATGGCATCGTTTCTGTGAGCTGATGCTGCCGATTGGCTGAATAGGATTTGGAATTGTAGCGGTGTGTGTGTGTGTGTGTGTGTGTGTGTGTTTTGGGATATTGACCGTTTCATCGAGATAAAACAAAGGGGAATTTCTATACTCTCAACGCCCACAATTGCCTTTCTTGTTGCCACGATTGGGAAGTGCTGCTATGGATTTGGGACCCCCCCCCCCACACACACACACACACACACATTCAACACACTATTACTGCGTGTTGCCTGAGGGGCAGCTGGCTGTTTCAGCATCTAATAGCCTTCTGTTTACTGAGCAGAAACGCCAGGATCCGGAAGGCCATTACTGTAGTATGGGAGGTTGTAATGTGCAATAACCTCTGTGTTTGTGGGCGAAAGTACACAGATTTAGTACAATTGAAAGATTATCAGTTGTATTGGTGAATGTAAATCCCCTTTCACAGTCATACTTCCTTCTTCTTCCCACTGTTTCATCTTCCTCTCCTCCTCTCTCTGCGTGGTGGTTTAGCTTTGGGTTCTTTTGGTCTTGTGTCAAAGTGTCATCATGGAGGATCACAATAGTGTCCCTTAATTTAGTTTAGTTTAGGTCCTTTGTTTAGTTTCCGTGTGTGTGTGTGCGTGTTTGTGGAGACTGGGGGGGTTCAGGGGGGACAGATGGCTTGTGGTCCGCTCTCGTCTGGAGCTCGCTGCCTGCCAAAGATCAGGCAAAAACAGTGACAGCACTCTCAGCTTCATTCAGCCGCTCGCCACGCCACAATAACACACGTCTTTCTGTTTTACGGAGAGCTTTGTGAGTTATCAAAATGTTTCGGTGAAAGGGACAGAAAATGACATTTACAGCTGATTTTGATTTGTTTCTGACAGACTTGATTTGACAATGAGAGCCGGCTTTACATTTTTGCCTCTTTGCTGTTGGAAATGTGTAAACGTGTTTAACTTTCAAACTGCATGGCTTTACTTACTTTACTTCAGTAACATCACAGAGGCGTTCCTGCTTTGTCTGGTTTTCTCAGTTTAACCCTCCTGTGACCTTTAGGGTCAATTTGACCTCATTCAATGTTTAACGTTGGTGTTATTTGGGGTCAATTTGACCCCAGGCTGTTTTTCACTGTATCAAACATATAAGAAATATCAATTTTTTTATAAATTTAAAGAGCTATTTAGGTCGTCAACAAACCAACATAAAGTACCTCACACTTAAACTTGGGAAACAATATTCATTCTAATAATTTTCTGGAGGTTTTAATTGCTGGGGTCAAATTGACCCCGAGGGTAAAATATGTTAGTAAATGTGAAGGTAACCGGAGGGTTAAAGGCATCATGAGTTTTACACAAGTCTCCATACAAATTCATCCATGGTCTCACACACACACACACACACACACACACACACACACACACACACACACTGTAGCACTGAGCACAACTGCCCTAGTAGTTTTGTGAGAAGGGATCAAGAAGAATTTATTTTGCATAAAGACCAGAGGAAGGGATCTCTGTCGGCTGTAGGGGGAGAAGAGACAACATGATCACAATACACACACACACACACACTCACACACCCACACACCCACACACACAATGTTCACGGTCACACACCCCCACACACACACCTCATGTAGATACAGTGCGGTGTGTCTGACATAAGTTGCCAACAATCAGGGCGTTGGAAAGGGAAAGGAACAGCCTGGCAAGACATCACAAGAAAACTCCTTCAAAATTCATTAGTCTGAAAGCCGTCCCGACAATTTAACCATGCCCCGTTCCATCTTCCGAGCCAGATGGATATTCAGTCTTTCACCTTTTCCAAAGTACTTTCACTTACTGCAGCCCAGCAGTGGTGCTGACCCAGTGCAACAGATAGGACAAGTCCAAGGCTAAAAATAAGCTAAAGTGACTTTATTGATGTCAGGTGGTTTACACAGCACAGCACCGCCTTACGCAGTCTGTTGGACACATGCAGACCCACACACACACATCAGGAACCCGCAGTGTGAAACCAAGTCGACGCTGACGCATGACATATTTCTTAAGCGGGCTTATTTTAATGTTTAAATTCAAGTCTATTTTGAAAAGACACTGTATTCGTAAACTGACAGTGACACGTCCAGAACTGACACGAGAAGGGAAACTACCTTGAGGGTCATAGTTTGAAGCTCAGGGCTACTGACTAAGTGTCAGTATATTTGAAGTGTTGGGAGGCACAATGTGTCAACTGGAATATACATTATTTAGAGACATTGAATGTTAGACAAAGGGAAGAACATGAGACACACTGACCAAGAATACACGCATGTATGGATGGAGTGTCAGTGGAAAGATGGATGAAAGGGAGAAGAGACAGGGACATGTGTAAAGATCTGAATGAGAGGGAGAGAGAGGAAGATGGAAGGAAAAGGGGAGCTGAATGAGTGAGGATGGAAGGGAAAGACGAGGAAAGCGTTCTCACATCCGTGGCTCCATCGCTTTCATGTCTTTTCCACCGGTAATCATTTGGACAAGAGAGGAGGAGTTGACGCCCGGCGGTTGAAGAAGGGGTTTAATCAGGCTCCTGTTTGTGGAACAGATATCGAGAGCCATTTTCAAGGAATACAGTATTCATTCTGGGAGCGAGCCGTGTCTCCTTTTACTGCTTCCTATGGTGACTCTAACGTCCTCGTAACAGATACCCGACAGCTCAACGCGACTCGGAGGAACCAGTCAATCTGGTGATTAGATTAATCGTGTCAAATCAGTTCAGGTTGCTCAACTTTATACGACAGCGACAGAAACTGAATAATATCATTGATCCATGTTCTCTTTGTGGCCTGTGGATGTGTCTCTGTGTGTGTGTGTGTGTGTGTGTGTGTAGTGTAAGGTTTGAGTGTCTGTACCCGTCCTTTTATATTGTATCTCCGTTACAGCATCAATCCATGCATGCTGTGCAACCAGGGGAGAATGTGGCTGCAATGTTGAGTCAATGAGACTCACACACTCACACACACACACACACATCAAAGTGGGAGAGGAGACTGTAGTGAGTGAGGATTGGGATTAGCAAACCTGGTAACATTAACGATCGTACTGTAACCCAATGTCTTTTTCATGATGTTTTTTCAATTGACTGACCACCTTTCTCTCTCTCTCTCTCCCGCTCTCTTCCATATAACACACACACACACACACACACATACACATACAATGTTACAGCACAACTCATCTCAATTTCAGCTCCTGCAGTTCGTGCATACTACCCGCTGTTCACACAAGATTGACTCTTATTATTGGGAATAGTCATTTTAGTCCATCTACTGGCTGGTCATTTGCATTTTTATGTCCCATTACTGATTCACAAAGAATGGAAAGTCACTCATAAGAGAATGTCTCCGCACAGGACGGCCTTTTTGACACAAATGTGTTTTAGGATGGTTTATGGAGGGACTTTTCTTTAGTCGTTACCTCGGGATGGCTTCACTTCTCAGCAATATGAACGATGGATTATTGAAATTGGGAGAGCTGGAGCTCTGTTTGGAAAAATACACTTTTTATATATATATATATATATATATATACATATGATTTATTTTTAGAAACAAGACTTATAGTATAATATATACCTCACAAATAAGGATTGACAACATATCACACAGTCAAATGATGAGGATACACATTACATGTAAAGACTATAAATAATAAGAAAAAAAAGAAGAAAAAAACATACATAACAATAAGTAAAACAACAACATAAAAGGTATTACAAATAAATTAAACAAAACAAAAAAGTGCTGCATGCTGCGAATATGTGCTACCAATAAAGCTAGTTAAAACAGGATACTGGTGCGTTGTTCAGGCAAATTAAAAAGACACATTTTAATTGTGTTAATAACTCCTAGACTTTCGTGTTTGTGTTCATTTAGTTATTAAACTTGCAGACAGGTCGGGAATAGCTGATGAATACAGTGGAGCGTTTGGCAACTGAAGAATTATTGGACTGACATTCATCAGGTGAACGGAGATACGACACCAAATGAAGGATAGTGAATATGTATATTGAAAAATGTTTGCAAAGCTCAGATGTCAACTGAAAAGCTTTATCATTATAGTAATATATTAAGCAACATACATGACCACAATATGTATGTTTGTGGGATTTCTCCTTTCTGTATGATACAGTGATCGTCGGTTTGATCCCCGCTGTCCCCTTCAGCTGCATGCCGAAGTGTCCATGAGCAAGGCACTGAACCCCCAGTTGCTCCCAGAGTGCTTCACTGCAGCCCACTGCTCCTTAATAACTAAGGATGGGTCAATGCAGAGAATACATTTCATATATGACAATAAAATATTTCTTTAATTCAGTCATTCAACCTTTATTTATACAGTCTCTGAAGCAGGCATTAAACCAGCCTTTTATAAATGTTTAACACAATTAAATCACTTAGATATCCACATTGTAGCTGTAGCATGCACAGCTCGATTCATTACGGACTCAATCATTGTACAACTGTAAGATCATCCGTGTGTTCAAAGTGAGCCAGAAACATATCCTGTTGCAGTTTATTCCATTTGAGTGGAGAAAAACATCTTGCAGGTCTATTTGTTTATTTATTTCCCCCCCCCACACAGAGAGACAGTGTCATGCAGGAGACCGTCCACCAGAGTCCAGTGTTTGACTGCTGCAGGTCAAACGGAGGCTGGAGGAGGAGGAGGAGGAGGAGGAGGAGGAGCATGTCTCTGACTTTGTTTGATTTAACTAAATGTTGATGTTGTTTACTTTCCTTTAGTCTCTTGTGACATTTTGACCATGAGTCCTGTCCTTCTGTTTTCTAACTTGTGTCTCTGTTGCCATATGTGCGTCTTCCTCTCTTCTTCTTCCGTCTTCCCCGCTCCGACGTCTCTCACATGTATAACCTTCCTATTGCTTTACTCCCACTCTCTTTTCTTTCTGACTTTCTCCCCTCGCAACCACTCCCCTCCACTAACCTTTTTCCCTCTCCCCCTCCTCTCTCTGCATCTGTGTGCCTCTCCTTTGCTCTTCTGGAGTCTGTCTTTTGGTGACTTTTTTTGGCGGGACAGCTATTGATCAAGCCCAGTGCACATAGTGTGTAGATTTCACCTGCACAGCTGACGAGTCGGTTGCATGAAACCCAAGACGACATTTAACTTCTCCCCTCATCTTCTCCCCCTCATCATCGTCCCCGGTCCTATAGACAGTAGAGATGCATGTGGCTTCATGTGTGCAGCAGCAGTAGAACTGCAGTATTACATACATTATGCTAATAAGGTGGGAAAGAATGACATTTTAACAGCAAGCACAAAATTGGATGGGGGATTGTAAGATAAAAAAAAAAAAAACATTCAACCTTTAGCCAGGATAATCCCTTTGAAAGGTTGAATCTCATTTCCAAGGGTGTCTCAATAATGTAATCAATAGATTTAACTTACACGCTTTATAAAAAATAAAGTAATACACATGATCATGAATCTGAACATATATTAGTTCTGTGTGATAATTCATTCTCTGCTCTACTTGAATGGTTCACCTTTTTTTCTTTTAAAGATTTCTCCCTCTTGTCATCCACTCCTCCTGATCCTCTCCTTTCTACCCTTCCTCTCAGCTCCTTCCCTATCTTTCTCCCCTCCCTCCCCTGACGGTTTTATGTCCCAGGTGACAGGGCGCTGTGCCCTTGAGTGAGCTCCATGCAGCAGGAGCAGTAAATATCTGCTGTCTATCGACCAATATCGAGGGTTCTCCCCACAGCGAGCACGGTGTGGTATTTTACGGTTCCTCTGAGATGGCAGAGCCTGCAGAGCACGTTTGTGAAATCAGGAAAGGGAAGCCAGCCAACTGGATTTGCCCGGAGCCATTTCTATTCCCTTCGAGTATAAGCATATTTTTAGGGTTGGGTGCCATGAGCATAAAACGGTTCTGAAGCAAAGTGCTACTTTCAGGAAATATTACAGGGCTTTAGTTTGGTGCTCTGTGGTATAATGTGTGCACATTGGTTATATAGTCAGCACTGAGAAGCTCTTGGTGGATAACACTTTTTAATGTTTTATTTAATTATGTCACGGGAGTATTAGGGTGGACCAGGCTACAGATAAACATACTTTGGTCAAGAAGAACACAAAACAATCTGTCAGAGGACAAGAGGAAGTGAGGGAGCTAAATAGTGAGGGACTAACGAGGGGAGGGGCTGCAGGTGAGAAGGGCGTGAGGACCAGCTGAAGGTAATGAGGGACTAACGAGGTGGTCAGAGGCAGGTGAAAACAACTAATACAAAAGGAAGGTATGGAGATGAACTGTTACAAATGATTGTAATGTAACGTGTTCTTTCCTAAAAAGAAGAACACATGTTACATTTCAGTGACGTTTTTACGCTTTTTCTTAAGAGTTAACGAGAGAATAATAACAGATAAACAAATGGCATATAGCTTCAGATTACATTTTAAATAATACAACTGAAACAGAGGAAAATAATTTCAGAAAATAGCCACCTGTGAGAAATAGAAAGTGATGTAGCTTCTAGTTTCCTGGTAAATCCAAACAGTTATATCTGTATGCACATATATTTATTACCAAAAACATGCAAGAAGGTTTTATTCCCGTTGCACCACCCACCCCTCAGTCCTATATTGTTTACTCCTTGCTAATAATAACACAAATAATTAAATTGAGGGGCTGCGTGTTTGCGTGAGCATTTGTGTCAAAAGAGATAATTTTCCACAAGTATTCTTGACTCCCTTCCTCCTCTGTTGTAACCCTCCCCCGGTAGCCATGGCAACCCTCTCATTTCCAAGGAAGGCCGCTCAGTGCGGCGTGCGCGTGAAGAGGCCTGCGATCCACCAATCACGTGTTTGACTCGCCTCCTCCGGTCCAGAGCATCTGTCCCTCCCTCGTTCGGCTCTCACGTACACCACTCCGAGTCCCTCCCTCCTTCGCCGGCGCTCTTCATTTCTCTTGCCTGAAAATTGATAGCGCTGGAAAACACCCACAACGCAGTGGTGCCATTCCTCTGGAATAGTGACGGAGTGTGGAAGCAGTGGCCGAGGGAGGGAGGGAGGGAGGGCTGCGTGTGACCGTCTGTCCTGTACGTCTGTGTGTGATGGTACAGCTGCCAGAACAACAGCACTCACGCTATGAATAGCGCTTATGGGTGTGATACTAATCATCATTTATTATCAAAATACCACGCAGAATGGAAGAGTGTCCACACAGCTGTGTGACCCAGGGATTTTCCATGTGCTGGAAGTTAATCCCATCATTGGTCCACACATCTGATGAGAGCAACTTGTGCTTGTTATTGAACAATTCAGACCAGCAGCCAAAGTTTGCGTCCCGTCACAGACCAGCATCACTGTTCTTTTTCAAAATGTAAACGCGATCCTGATCTTTTATGAAGTGTTTATTATTAGTATTGTTAGTTTATTGCCAAACTCTTCTCCGATGCTTAGGTATAACCATTGTTTTGCAGGGAGTTGATATCCCTCTCGTGTCTGTATTGTAAATACAGAGCAACAGCCAGCAGCCGCTTAGCTTAGCTTAGCATAAAGACTAGAAACGGGGAAATAGCCAGGCTCTATCCAGAGGTAACACAATCCCCTACCAGCATCACTAAAGCTCGCAAACCAGATGGCTGATTATGCGCCGGATTATATACGGTGCAATGATCGCAAGTTAAAAAATGTGACCCCTTACCTGACAACTTTGTGTTAATATTTCTTTTTGTATGTCTGTCGGTCAATTATGATATACATCTTCTCGTCTAACTCTCAGCAAAATACACATACTTCCCTTAATGTTGAACTATTATCCTTTATGCTCTGACCGATTGGCCCTTTTCGGATGGTTTAATTTGAACAATGCCTGAGAATGTAAAAGTCCTAAAAATCCACACTTTGTGAACCAGATTATGTGTTTAGCGTCTCTGCTATCCTCTCACAACCTTTCATATTTATCTCGTGACCTCTTCGGGGAGTCCTGACCCCCGATGCTCTTATCAGCTCTCATCAGTCCCGTAATAGAGGCTGATCTAAAGATAGTTTGGCTTCCCTAAAGGAAAAAAAGGTTGGGGTTACAGCTGCGGCTGCTTTTCCAAGATAAGATAATCGGATCACTTGCCACCCCCACAGGTGTAATAACCCAACATCAAACATATAACATGGACACGGTAGTTATGCTGCATCTTTCACTTAACCGCCTAACTGTCTTAGATCACAGATAGCAGGATGTATGAGGAGAAGCCAGTGGGGGTGAGCTTCTTTATCCTCAGCTCTCACTCAGCTGACTGCAATGGGGCGTGTCTGCTGAGGGGTGAGAGGTGGGAGTGGAGGGGGTCCCTAATACCAAAGGAAAAGCCCCTAATCCCCTGTTAAAGTGTCCCCATTGACTGTTTGGGGGCGCCCCCCCCCCCCCCCCACCCCCCCGGCCCACCAAAATAGCGTCTGGTGTTATTGTTGTAGTTCTCTGCTGTTATTGAATTTGTTTGTGAACCCGCTTTAGCAGACACCCGTAGAATCACTGAGATCCCTGTGGTTGATGCAACCAGGTAGAGGAAGCCCAGCCTGGACATATACTCACACACACACACACACACACACACACTCAGTTGGTCTTTGTTAGGGGGGGAAAGCCGATAAGCAGGATGACAATAAAGAGCCTTTGGTAGAGAAGGAGGGAGGAAGGGAGAGAGTGAACCAGAGAAAATTAGTGGGAGGGAAAGAGGGAGAGTGGTATGGGATGACAAGAGAGAGGAGTGTGTGTGAGAGTGTGTGTGTGTGTGTGTGTGGGGGGGGGGGGGTTACCGTGTTGACATAACAGTAATTTTTCGCAAAAGTATTCGTTTCAGCTGCTATTTTTCAGTTCGGCCTCTCCCCGCTCACACTGACACCCCTAGGGTAGATGAAGGTGAGGAGGAAAGGGAAGGAGGCAGAGAGGGAGGAAGAAGCCTCAGTGACTATACGGTGTAGGTCAGGGTGCTCCTCCTCCTAAACCCTCCCCGTTCAGAGGTGCTTTGTAGGGCATGGGCCAGCTTCTGCGAGGCTGCGGGGATTTACCCTTGTTGACGTATTTAACAAAACAACACAAAAGACACGGATAGGGAGGACCGGGAGGCGGCAGATGGGATTTAGTGGCGCGTCCTTTCTGCAGCGTGAAAGACGGCGAGACACTCGTCGCTTTGTTTAGTCACCACTGAGGAGTTAGAATAGACCCCCTCTGCTTCTTTGCTCTCGCCCCGGCACGCTCTTACAACCCCCCCCCTCTCTCTCTCTCTTTCTCTCTCTCCACTCACCTCTTTCCTCCCACCATCCCTCCTCATCATGTGCGGGGCATCGATCAGTCAGCGGAAGGAGCCGTTGTGTCCGCTACCTCCGGCACTCACGCTCGTTGGTGCCCTCTGATTTTCTTTACCTGTGCTTATGCTCGTGCTTTTTTTATTTTTGCTCTGCGTGGGATGGATGCCCACGAGGTGAAGATGAGGGGAGCTCACTGGGTGACTGAGTAGATGACCGGTTGGCTGCTTGGCCACTCTTAGCTCAGGTTTCACTCCCCCTTCTCACAGAGGAGAGACAGAAAGGTGGGAGAGAAAGTGAACATGGCTGTTGAAGAAGGGGTTGTCTTCCTAACAGAAGTGAGTAACGCTAACATTTGGTTTTTAAATGTTATAAATAGTTTTTTTTATTCTGATGGCTTTGTGATTGTGACTTGGAAACAAAACAATAGAGGTTAGTGATGTCTCAGAGGTTGATGGTGTGAGTTCAGCAGTCCTATGTCATTCATTCCCACTGGCTGGGTGTTTAGGTGTGTATTTACATGGGAACATCATCTGCTGCTGTCACATGTAAAGTGTGTGTTTGTCTGCAGGTTGTAACATGTAGGAGGTTTTGTCAGAATGCTTGTATTGGCTTTTCTTTACATTTAACAACAAGATAAGCTCTAATGAGTTTGTGAGTATCTTTTTTAAACTTTTAGACAAGCAAACAGTGCAACCCTGTTTCCGGTCTGTATGCTAAGCTAACGGTATCCTGGGTCCAGCTTCATCTTCAAGTTCAAACACGGGTATCAAGCTTCTCATGTAACCTTCTGCAAGACAGCAAAACAATGTATTTCCCAAATATATATTTTGACGTAGGTATAAAGGCACGTGGTGTTGGATGTTGGGTTTGTTTGTAGTGCTTTCAGGGATGACCTTACCTTCAGTCATTCATTCACCCACTCTCTGTTTCTCTTGTGGCCATTAGCGGTTATGACACATCAGATCACGTGTTTCCTCTTTGCGGCGCTCCTGAAATGTGTGGTGCGTTCCATCAGCAGCATCACTACAATAGAGGGACGTGTTGGAGTGACAGCGTGTGATATTTACACCCGTGAGAGGTGTGAGGCAGCTATACACAGAACATTGTGTTCATGTTGAATCAGAGGAGACTCTAACATCTCCAGATATAGACGATGCATTAACTGTGTTGCAGCCATACGGAGTAATGCAACAATAGCGTTACTATATTTTGCCTTGAGAGGAACGGAGCAGTCCGGATGAGGCGCTAGGCAGGAAAGGGGACTGTGTAGAGATCAGAGCAATGGATGTGGAGGTTGGTGGGGGATGCTCCTTGGCACTGGTGGTGGTGGGTGTTGTGGCCTGCCACTGGATGCCCCTGGCTTTGTGTGTGTTGTGTTGTCAGGAGAGAAGAGGACACAGTGAAACAACGTCTCTCCTCCTGGACGCTCGCTCAGTCCGCCCAGAGTCTGCAGCGATGACATCAACATTCCCCGTGTCGTCGGGGGTTTCTGTGCACATATGTTTTCTTGCGTGTGTTTATTCCGTGGACACTGCTCTAAAGTGTGTGCAGACTCATACGTGTCGATGCGTTGCTTCTCAGACATGTGTGACGCGTGAAATGCTGCGAAGGTTTGTGTCGCATGCTCGAGCGCCAAACTGACATCGTTGCAGTCTGGCGGCCCGGGGACATCATCTTTATGCTAAGTATCCGCCACTCGTCTTGACGATCACTGTGTTGATGGCGTGAGTGAATGGATATGAATATTAGTACGAGGTATTGAACTGTGGATTTCCACCAAGCTATACAAAGAAAATTCTCATTAATTTGCCACCAGTGATACGGCAGAAGTGGTTAAGGTAGATCTTAACGACATATTATATACACTACCGTTCAAAAGTTTGGGGTCACTTAGTGCTTTTTTTCCCCTTTTTCTGTTTTTTTTCAATGAAAATGACCTTAAATTAATCAGAAACACTCTCTATACATAGTTAATTTGGTAAATGACTATTCTCTGTTAAAGAAGTGTGTAGAGGCCCATCTCCAGTTGTGTGTTATTGCCTTAGACGACTAGCAGAGGGTTAGAACCCCCTTGAATCCCTTTTTATTATTTTTTATAACTTTTTATTTTGCAATTTCCACAAACAGATTATTCCTTGACATTGAAACCCTTTTTATGTGAGCGCAGCTGAAAACAGTTATGCTGGTGAGAGAAGCTCTAAAACTGTCCTTCCTTTGAGCCACGAGTTTGAAGAACAACATTAATATTTAAAATTAAAATCATTATTTCTAACCGTGTCAATGTCTTGACTATATGTTGTATTAGTCTTGTATTCATTTAATAAATAAAAGTGTGAGTTTTCATGGAAGACACAAAATGTTCTCGGTGACCCCAAACTTTTGAACGGTAGTGTATATATATACAACGTTTGTGTTAGAATGGTGGAAGACGGTTTCAAATGATCGGTCGGTTAATAATGTAGTGTTGTTTTATCATTGAATTGGTCAAACCAATATATTAGCCAATATTATCACAGTTATGTCATTATCTATGTCGGACGATAAGTAACACGATATTGCTGTCCAGAGGTCCTTATGAACAGTGTCAATTCTTTAATTTACATATGGATCCTTTAGGCCACAGGTGTCAAACACAAGGCCCGCGGGCCGAATGCGTCCCACCACGTCATTTTATGCGGCCCTTGGCAGCTTGAAAGACTTAGGATCACCTTTATATCCCGTGCTTTTATTTTGAAGGTTACAAATCAAAAGGATTTGTGTTATAATATTAGAGAAATGTTCTTGTGTACAATATTTCTACACTTGAATAAACAATAATCAAATGGAAAGAGAGTTATTTAACACTATGTTAGGGGGTAGTTTATACACGGTTACACCGGCCCTTTAAGAGGCGGCCATGATGCTGATGTGGCCCACCGTGAAAATGAGTTTGGCGCTCCTGCTTTAGGCGATATTTTTTTCTTTCAGTTACGGATGTTGTTATCTGCCTCCCACATATAGGTCGAGCTGTATATTACAGGGTTTTGCAGATTGAGCTTTAATGAGTTTTTCAGCTTTAAGGATTTTGATTTAAAGGTCTGACTCTTAATAATGAATAGAGGTGGAGTTATCTGATCGAACCAACATATTACGGCCCTTCAACCGTCAATACTAAGGCGTCGATGTAATGTAGTGTTTCCTCTCCCCATTAAGGAGAGTGTGCCGACACCAGTCAGTGACCAGAGGGCGTTTTTAATTAGAACTGAGATGGTTCACTGTCTTTTTTTTATAGCAACTCACACAGAAATTAGCTGCTTTTTTGACTGTGTAAAACTGTAATTGGGAATCCTAAATTCTCTGTTTTTCCAGTTGTCACTGGTGTGTCAGATTTCTCTCTCTCTTTTTCTCTTTCTCTTGTTCGTGTCTTCTTCCATCTATCTAACATTAGATTAATGCTTTCCTTCAGGCTTAACCTAGTCTTTAATGGCCCCATTTTCTTTGAACCTCTGATCTGTGAAAGCTTAATGATATTTATTTTACTAATCTCTTGCCCCGTCCTGCGTAATGCCTCATTCACAAAGACTTCAAGATCCCTCATTTTGGAGCGAGCTGCGATGTGGATGGAGGGTTGGACATGTTGGTCGCTGGTTTTCACTGCGGGCATTAAGGGATAAACTGACGAGAGCGATGAATAGTGATTTATGGATGAAGACTACTTAATGTGTTGGCACTTAAGCCTGGGCCGTTGCAGGAGGAGAAGCTAAGAGAACTGTGCTATTTAAAAGACTAACCTATGAACATTACATTACATGTCATTTAGCAGACACTTTTATCCAAAGCGACTTACAATGAGTGCATCAACCAAGAGTACAAACTAAGAACAACAAGAATACAGAAAGTAACGTTTCTTCATGATAGTCAAACTAAAAAAGTACCATAATAAGAGCCATTCAAGTGCTACTAAAGTTCTAATCTGTGTTTTAATCCAGATATAGTCGGAAAAGATGTGTTTTTAGTTTCCGGCGGAAGGTGTAGAGAAAAAGCGTGTCCAACTGAATGAAGTTTATTTTAAGGAAATGACCACCTTGATCCAACTTTATATATCCAAGTGTATTTATATTCTTATCTTTCGAGCATGTTTTCTCCTCACAAAGACGTTGTTTTCATTCCCGCAGTGTGCCACTTGTAACCAATAGTCACTGGAATTAACTCAACATCACGTGGAATTATTGTGCAACTAGAACGGGCACTCGGTAGAGCGCATACCTTCACATATCTCAAGATTGGGCATTGAATTATGAACATGTTGGCATTAGTTGCATAACAATTGGATACAAATGTACCGTGCTATGGTAAAAAAGAAGATGTTGACCTTTCATGACCTTGACATTGACCTTTGATCCGATCAATCCCCAAATCGGATCAATTGGTCCCCGGATAATAACCAATCATCCCACAAAATTTCATGCGATTCGGATTAGTACTTATTGACTTACGCAAATAACCCTTGTTGGAGTCCATGACTAAACCCAGGTTTTTAGGGGTCTTTGTCACTGCTGTTAAATTAGGATGGAGAAGGAAATCGTATTTAGATCATGAGTTTTCTGTGGAAATGTTGTTCTTTTCTTGTGGTTGACATTCAGAATAACAGAAACACAACACAATCTAGTGATCGCGATGGTTCAGGCCAGAAGAACAGAACAGAAAGAAAGAACAGGAAGATCCTAAGTGGTTCACTTCTGTCAAGTGGTTCTCTCGGGGGTCGGCGGTTTAGAAAAAGAAGGAAGACATTTCTAGATGCAGGATGATATAAGCTTTGGCTTAATGGTTTCTAGTCATCAGGAAATGACTTCCAGTTAGCGCTGCTTCATCTGCCTTTATTTAGTTTGTGCATGAGCACACATAGACACAAATATTCGATACGGCTTATTAACAATCTGATGCTGGATGTCTTGTTCACTCACACTTTGTCTTTGGGTCAGATCCCACTATGTTTGCCAAGATCTATTCCTGGAAAAGCACAACGGAGGGAGTACAATGTTGGATGGCTTGTCCCCGCGGAGTTTATCTCGAGTGTCACCGGACGCACGGCTAAATTTAGCAGATCTGGGTCTTTTGAGAATTCTGGGGACTTTGTTTTTGAGCCTCTATTATGAAGCTCCTCTCCCTCATTCTCTCAGCAACTCGAGTGCTCAGTTTTACAAAATGACAAAATGTGCAGAGGTTGCTGCGTGTCACTTAATGTCAAACCAAACATCCCAGGAGCTAACACGAATATGAAACGCACCCACGCCTCTTCGTCTTCTCTCCGTTTGGCTTTTTTCCATCTCCTTGTCTACTCTTACCCCCTCCTCCCTCCCTCCCTTTCTCTTCTCTCTCTCACACACGCACCAGCAAAAACATGCTTGCCTCATCATTTTTCTTTGTTGGTGAGCAAAGCTCTATTTCTGTAGTGAAATAAAAGGAGAGTCAAGCAGAATAGAGAAGGCTTCTGGTATAGCACGCCGACGTACACCTACAACTACTGCGCTGGTGGAGTCGGAGAGATGTCTCTGTTGAATGGAGGAGGTCTCTGGAGCAGCTGGAGGGACCGCCCGGTCGCTCAACTTCCTACCTTTGGGAATCGGAGACATTTGGATTTAACAAAGCTGAAATAACAGCCCAGTGGGATCGGATGCTGGATGACGTGACATGTTGGGATGATGTGCCGTCGCTCTGTTTGCTTTTTCATGGATTTACTTTTTTCAGATGTCTTAGCGTCGTCTTGTTTCGGGACGCCGGTGGACTTTACAATATTGATTTTAAATGTGACAATGGATCTGCAGTGCGTATGGATATTGACTTTGTTTTTCACCTCTTAAGATGTGTTGTGGATGCCTAAGAAATTATGACAGAGTTCTACCTGGTACAGTACATTTTGGACATTTGCGTGTGCGCCTGTTGTCTTATATGCTGAATAATGAACAGTTTGATATGCAGATAAGCATATAGGTAATGTCTGACTGTACGTACTCTCATCCTTTCTCCTTTTCTCTCTCTCTCTCTTTGCTTTCTCCTCTCCAGTCTGACAGCAATGCCAGTTACCTGCGAGCTGCCCGGGCAGGAAACCTTGAAAAGGTCCTTGACTACCTCAAGTCTGGGGTTGAGATTAACATTTGCAATCAGGTATGTTTTCGTTGACACTTTTCAAGAAACTTAAAAGTACTTGCGAGTGTCTGTTCTCCTTGGGGTTGAGAATATTTTAAAGATATATTCTTTTCCACACACACATAAACATGCTATTGCCATACTGCTGCATCAGCAGAATTTCAAATCGAAGGCTCAAGGGCACAACTGAACAAGCAGTATCAACCTCTAGGTGACATTTTTTGTCATTTTTAACCCCTTTCCGTAGAATTTAAGATAATCTCATAGTATGTTTGTGTGCAAGAGCTGCACAGACTGCACTAAGTGTGTTTCTTTCTCAGAATGGCCTGAACGCGCTACATCTAGCCTCGAAGGAGGGGCACGTGGAGGTCGTTGCGGAGCTGGTGAAGCTGGAAGCAGATGTGGATTCAGCCACAAAGGTAAGGCCCGCCCCATCACCTGTCAGCTGATGTTACGGAGAGCTATATTTGGATCCGGAACCAAACATGGCTGTACTTTGCTACCGTGGTACTGCTGCGATACTGCAATCCATAGCAAGTCGGAAATCAATATTTCTGGGTAGGAATTACCCGCCTACAATCTAAAAGCGTCCCAGTGCATCTGTTCGAGAAAACATGAACGCCCGCAGCAAACCGATGTTTCTATGACAAGTCGTAGAGCTTAACAAGCATCCCCACAGAGCCTAAATCAATTACCACGACGCCATTAACAAAGAGAACGAATGTATAAAGTAACCGTCTTTAAATGAAAAACTAGAAAATCCTGTGGTGAAATACTTCTGAAAATCTAATTTAAGTTACTTAAAGAGAGAAGATGATTAAACTAGTACTGCATGTTCGCAAAGTAACAGCTGGCAGTAACAGCGTTGGTAGGGCGCACGTTTCACAACTCAAACACCACACAAAGGAAAAATATTCTGACAAAATTCGCTGTGCAGTGCCCATTGGAATTTCGACTTTTCCCTTTCGTACGTCGGCATTGGATCGCAGCATGTGGGCAGCCTGCATTTAGAGTTGCATTTTGGATCAATATATAATGATCCCCGTGGTGAATGCTGCAGGAATAAGTAAAAATCAAAATTTCTCCCAATGAAGCATTTTAGAGTTATAGGTATATAATTCCAACAACAGAATGTATGTAATAAAGAACAAGGCCGCCAAAAGCAGCAGAAGTGTTATGGTTGACGGACTGTAATACAGTATCATTCACATGGGGAGGGTCTCATCTTTGAGTTGAAGAGCCACTGAAGACATCATTCAGATCCGAGCCCAGAAGGCTTTCACTCCCGTTTAGTCGTCTGGTTCATTGACACAATGAAATATTCAAGATCAAGGAGAAAACACGTTGAACATCTCCTCAGTTAAATCCTCTCTTTCTCTGGTGACCCTGAGGATGCTGGGGGATCAGTTTGAGATCTTGGGAATCCATCGCATGCACCCTGACGCCTATCAGGTGCTCTTCGTCTGGTGGAAACGATGAGGGAGGCAGTGCTATCTAGGGTACCTAGACTCAGTAACACAAAGTGTTTCAGCAGTTAGGCTGTGTGGGTCTTTAAAGCTAAAGTTAATTGTATATCCGCCCATCTTGTGTTGTGCTGCTCTTGTTGTGGGAGAGTTAAACAAGAGGCCGTGTCCTCGGTTCATTAGCCTCTTGGCAGCTCTAACAAACGCTTACAATGTTGAGACTGTCAGAGAGATGCTGATTCAACTGTATTTACAATGTCTGGGGCTGTAGTTTGTGTGTTTTACTGGACTAAAAACGGTATAAATGGCTGCCACCGTTGGGGCCAAATACCACAAGTTTGAAAATGAGAAAAATATTGGAGGCGTGTGGCTTAGAAAGAAGTGATCTGACCTCTGATGAAGGCTAACGGCTCACGGCTACATTAGCCGCTACCACTACAACACACCTGCATCTCTGACCAAACTGTCCGTCATCAGGTTGCATTGTGGGTAAGGTAGGCAACATATTTCCTAAAGGAAGACGTATCATATAAATTGAACACAAGACAAATTTTAAATGTGCAATTCTAAATCAGTGGCGTTCTCTTATAGTGAAGAACATAGATATAAGATGTAAGCAATGCTTTATATGCTGTTAACAGATTTGGTATTTCAAGAGCCGATATTGAGAAGAGTGTTGAAAGTTCAATCAATACCGTTCTCAACTAAAGCTGAAGCATGTCGGCTTCTCAAAGGTCTTTATATTGCTTAATTATAGCATTAGATTGCATCTTTTTTACACTTAAGATTCTGTGCTATATTACATAAATGTCTTTAGACTCAGTAGAGAACACGCATGTTAGTCTTCAGTTGTAATACATAGCAACCAGCCTCTTTGTTTCCTTATTAATTTGCCCGGCTATCTGATGTTCTTGCTCTGGTATTCAGTCTATGTGATGGATGACCACTATTGTGTAACAGCACTTGTCGAATACCAGAGGCCGGCGTCACGCGGCCGGGAGAAAGGCTGGAGGTCGAATCTTTCTTCACAAGGACCCGGTTCATAAAACCGGTTCATAAAACGCCTCCTGTAGTCGTATTTATGGCCGAGGCTCAAGGGGAGTTTGTTTATGTGCGGTACGCGGAGCATCGGAAGTGACACATTGTTGGCCGAGCCGGCGGGGGATGCCAGAGCTGCCATGCCAGCAGAACAAAAATGTGGTGCACATGGAGACTGACATGGATATAGGCTGTACAGACTAACGTGACGAATACACACACACACACACACACACACACACACACACAAGGGCACATACACACACACGCAATCCGATTGGACAGGTGGGGCAGAGCTTAACACACATTCCTTTGGCTGTTCCCTGTTATCCAGAAAGGAAACACTGCTCTGCACATAGCCTCGCTGGCCGGACAAACGGAAGTGGTCAAAGAGCTGGTCACAAATGGAGCCAATGTCAACGCACAATCACAGGTGGGACGCACACACTCAACACACACACACACACACACACATGGACAGTGAGTTCCCGTTGGTCTACATTTAAGACCTGGAACAACTTCAATGTTATTACAGTTTTATTACACATGTGTTTGTGTGATATTGCGTGGTGAAGTCACCAACGCTGAGGGGAATCACTCAGTGGAAAGTCCTCGCTGACACAATTTGGCTCCCCGCCAACTAGGCCTCCGCCTCTCCAAGGAAACTGATGTTCTCTGCAATTTAAATGAAACTATCAGATCAGGGTGAGAAGAACGATTACAAGCACCTTGTTTTCTCTCTGCTCCGATCACACCCTGAAACAGCCGTTAGAGATGTTACCGCCACTCTCAAATCCTTCAGACTTTACCTGAACATTTTGTTTTGTGGCTCCGTATGCATCACGCTCAAAATTTTGAATTACCTATATATAATTTGACAGTACAAGTGTCATCATCTAGGGCATATTGGGACATTCTACATTGCATTCAGTGCAATATATCAAGGAAAAGGTCAACCACGAGAAAACAAATGAAGGAAACTTCTACATGTTTGAGTGGCAGCAACGTTTAATCGAAGCCTGTATGTAGCACATCTTGCAAGAAATTTACAATAACTGCAATAACTATCACTACATATTCACATTCATACTTACAATGTGTTGATCTGCACTTCACACATTTCATTTACACTACACACATACACACACTTTGCATTTTGTACACTGTCTATATATATCTATATATATATATATATATATATATATATATATATATATATATACATATTTTATTTTATTTTATTTTGTATTTTATATTTCACTTTGTATACTTTATGCACAGTCACTTTCTTTCTTTCTTATATTTATATTTTATTGTGTTTAGTTTATTGGTGCTACTGTTGTCAACAAATTTCCCCTTGGGGATTAATAAAGTATATTTCTATTCTATTCTATTCTATTCTATTCTAAATGTGTGTTTGGGTCCATGTTGTGTGCAGAATGGCTTCACTCCTCTGTACATGGCCTCCCAGGAGAACCACCTGGAGGTGGTACGGTTCCTTTTGGAGCACAGCGCCAGCCAGAGTATGGCCACGGAGGTACTGTGTGTGTGCATGTGTGTGTGTGTTTTTTAATGTGTGCACCTCTCTATACTGTTACAGTATTTCTCCATGCATTTTTCTCTGCATCTGTTGTACTAACCACCTTCATCTCCTTTCCTCCCTCTCCTCCTTTTATGACCCCGCCCCCCCTCACTCTGCATCTGCCCGAGTCTGTTTCTCCTTCCCTTTGTCTCTGTGTCCTTTCTGTCTCACGTTCCCACTCTGTCTACCTCGCTGTCTTTCCACCATCCTCTGCCTGCCCTTTTCTCCTCCTCCCCTACTTCCTCCCTCCCTCCTGATCTCCTCGTGAGGGACGAGGCAGAGCGTCATTGATTGGTAGTGTATGGTGGTGGAGGCAGTGTGACCTTGAGAGGGTCACACATGAGGTCCGCTTCGCTCGCTGCCTCTCCTCCACGGCTGCTGCTGCTGCTGTTACTGCCCTGATTTACGTTGCTCAGCCTGTGGAACCTGCACACACACACATACTTACCAGTCCCCACACGTATACACACATACACACACACACACACACACACACACACACACACACACACACACACACACAAACAAAGCACATGCCGAGATAAATAGCTGATGGGGCTAAAGGACTACCCAAGCCTCTCACCAGTCCACTATAGCATCCACACAGGATGCCCTTCAGGACAATCATACATGTGCATACACACTAACCTGCACACATAAACATGATGTATACATTTAGGCACATATGCACACACACACACACACACACACACACACACACACGTATGAATCAACACAGATCGTATAAAACAAAAGTAAATGCGCTTGAATTCATTGCAGCATTAATAACCTTTTAAATTCGGTTAGGACTCAGGGGGTCTTGCTTTGCTGTCCTCTCTGCCTGCATCTACATGATAATCCATCCAGTCACAGCAACCATCTCCCATCAGCCCCGTCACCGGTGGTGCGTCGCGGCGCCCCTCCAGCCCGAGTGACTCCTCTGTCTCCTCACACGCAGGACGGCTTCACTCCTCTGGCGGTGGCCCTCCAGCAGGGCCATGACCAGGTGGTCTCCTTGCTGCTGGAGAACGATACCAAGGGCAAGGTACGCCTACCTGCCCTGCACATCGCTGCCCGCAAGGATGACACCAAGGCCGCGGCCCTGCTCCTGCAGAACGACCACAACGCAGACGTCGAGTCCAAGGTGAGTGACGCCGCTGATGCAGCCGGGTGGTGGGTCTTCAGTTGGTTGTTTCTTCTTTCTTTCTTTCTTTTATTATCTCTGAGTATTCGATTGTGTAACTGTTTCTTTGATTATTAACATCTTTGACGGAAGTCAGATCTTTCCTTGCTGCCTTTTTCTCTACTTTATTCTCTTGGTTGAATCTTTTGATGATCTTTTTGACGGAAAGGGGAGAGATGCAGAAGTAACTTTTTAGTTTGTATTTATTAAATCACATTATACATCAGAAAATCACGCACTGTAGATAAGACATTCCAGCTGACAGACGTACGAATTTGTGAATATACATTGTGATGATGCCGGAAAATGATTCTGGTCTTTCTTAAATTTAAAATCAAAGGTAACAACATAACTTGTTTTGCCACAAATTGTTTGGTAGTGATCTCCTTCTCCCCTCTCTGCTCCTCCCCTTTCCTGTGTTTTGCTGTTTATGTTAACTGCCTATTCTCTCCTCTCTTGGCGGACTCTGTAGATGATGGTGAATAGAACAACAGAGGTACACCTCTACTCTGTACATTATGAAGTCTCTCCATCGCAGCTCATAAAAACTCTGGAAAACCAAACAAACAAACACTTCAGTGCCCCTGACTTGATGCAGTTTTGTTTCTGCAGCCCGTTGTCACCTCCCTCAGTCTCATCTTCCTCTCCATCTCTTCATTCATATAATAGATACCTCGTCATTAAGAAAGTTAGAGTAAAAGCGCATGTTTCACTAATACTGATGTTGTCAGTCCTGAGGCTGGAGGTTTGGGTATCGAGCTGATTCTAATGGTTTCATGGTGTCCGAAGCTGTTATTCATCCCAAATTCAGAGTGACTGTTACCAAAACGTTGTCCTGACACGGTCCTTCCATGAAACCGATTAACATGATAACCAGTGTCAGCATGAAAAGTGGTTATCATTTATTGAAAAGCAGATTTGCACATAACCTGCATGGCAACCCAACACCCCATTAAGCTGTAAAGGAACCCAGCCTTCGAGCAACAGACAGCTAATCTAATTAGTTCACTACGCTCTATTGATTTTAGATCGTCGACTCTAATCCCCAACCCTTGCATCTAAAGCATTTTGCATGGGACCAAAGCAACAAGCTACCTCAACTCTGCTCCTACGGGCACCAGGCCCTTCGTCACTTCAGTGCGAGCCTGTTTTTTCGTTGGCATTGTGTCTGGCTTTGGCAGACGGGACACTTATCGGATGTGATTCATCCAGGAAATGTCTTTGTGGTGTGAGGCTCCTGCATCGTGGTGAATAAACTTACATGGTACTCTGATGGATGATGGAAGAAAGTTATTGACTGACTTTAAAAAGATGGATTTTTTTGGTTTGATTTGAATGTTTGCTAAATTTACTTTATAAACCGGATTATGTTTTTTTTTTTTTTGAGTAACAATATATTCTGAGATTATTCAAAGTGATAGTGCTTCTGAGACACCAAATATCAGCAGAGTGGATACACATGTCTGAGACTCCTGCTCTCATCTGGATTATTGGTTATTTGAAATTGAGATGCCATTGTTAGATAGTTCAATGTGGGATTTATTGTCTTATTGGGTAGATTGTTTCCAGTGCCCTTGCGTTGCTTCCACAGCTGCTGCTCACTAAGCCAGGGGGTTAGCCAGCAAATTACCTTCATTAGATGGTTAACGAATGGACATTAAGTTCATTTGCAGGACACATTTCTTACACCCTAAAAGTATCAGGATGTTGTAAATGAGATGATCTAGATTAAAGAGATTCATTAGTAAATATAATAGTCAAATTGAAGCTGCATGCTTAACACATGAGCCCATATAGTTTCACTTTACTTTGCCTCGTGATAATGAAAGCAGAGAAGCCTATAAGGTGAACTGCATCTACAATCCCTCTCGTTGTCGGCAGGTTGACCCCGTGTTTGATTTTTAGAAAGATGACTTTCTCTGCCACTGTGGGGGAAGTCAGGTGTTATTGTCACAGTGAATCGTAGCCTGCGTCCTCGTCCTTGTGTCAACCGTAGGCCCGTGTAGGCGGCTGAAAAGCTCCAAGCCTGTAGCCCACTGCACAAGTGTGTTGGTTTTAGTTTTTAATGCAATGTGTGTGTGCTTGTCTGTTTGCACGTGTGTGTTGTTCGCCTTTCTCCAATCCTCAGAGTGGTTTCACCCCCCTCCACATCGCGGCTCACTATGGCAACATCAACGTGGCCACGCTGCTGCTCAACAGAGGAGCTGCTGTGGACTTCATGGCGCGGGTGAGCTCATTCTGCCCTCTGCTGTTTGGGAGGGGTACTACAGGATACAGGATAACAGGCGCGAAGGAGGAGATCGTGTTCCGCTGCTGATGCTGAGCACAGGGATCCTGTACAGATGTGGAACCGTGGTTTAGTTTCCATGAGTCATTATTGATGACAATCCTCAGAGGTGTATCAGCCAGTTGCATCACATTGCAGAGAAATTGAGGGTTCTCCGCCAAATAAAGGGGGACATCTAGAGAAAATGCTCCTTAAAAGGGCAGTTGTTTTACTTTATTTCTTATGGCCCAAGAGTGTTGAAGGATGAGGTAGATTATTCTGGATTCAATTTCAATTCTGGACATTCGAGATGGTATTAGCAAATTCATCTCAGATTGTTTTCAAATTTAGTTTAAGATATCCAGAAATATAAAGACATGGAAGCGATTTGAATATGAACAATTAGGTACATAAATTGCTGCTTTGTATAAAGAAATTGGAGACAATGGTAAAGCTGTTTTGAATACTTAGTATTGTAACGGGTTTGATGCCGTCACCCGTGGGTTTCCCCCCCAAAGCACCAAGGATTCGAAACATCTTTATTTGCTTGCAAGAGACCGCAGCCTGCGCCCTCCCTCCCGCTCCCCAGTCCCTACTGGTCCTTTATAGGGACAGGTACACACGCACCAATTGGTGTCAGCTGCTGACTGATTACCAATCAGCCAGCAGCCAAGGCCAATTAGACACCCCACCCCCACAGCTGACACACATATATATGGTGATCTACAAGCCACATGCTTGATTAATAGAGTGTACGTAACCGTCAGACGGCAACCTGAGTTTTGGTGAATAAAACATGACAGTAATGCAAAGTTACACACTGTGAACAATGCCAACTAACACAAGGCATCATTATCATTTATTTAAATTGGGGGCTGAAAAAAAACATATTGTGTAGTTTAAATAAAGTCCAGAGCAGTATAATTGTTACATTAAATAATGTGTTTTTTGGTTCATGGTATGTTTTATAATAAGCAGAGTAGGATTGCTTTTTATTTCCCGTGACATTTATATTGTAACGCAAGAAAGGGGGAAATTAAAAATGTGTTTGTTTCCACATTATTAGACTTTAGCTAACCAGAGTCAACAGTGGCCCGTAATTATATCCGCGAGTGTGTGAAGGAGTGTTTGTGTGTGTGCTGCTTGTTGACACTGATTGCAGGTTCATGTCTATAAAGAGCCATGCTACAGCAGAGCAGATGAATTAAACACAGCTGTTTGCTTGATAATAAAACACTATGTACCCCTAATAGGCAGAGTGTAGGGTTTATAGTGCATCTTAAAATAAAAGATTACATGGTTTATAGTTAATGAATACAATCTGATTAATTGTAGACTTGTATATGCCGCTGCGTTATTCTGTGACGGCTGAATCCTAACACCTGTTTCCTCTTTGCTGTGTAGAATGACATCACACCGCTCCATGTGGCTTCAAAAAGGGGCAACAGCAACATGGTCAAGTTGTTGCTGGACAGAGGATCCAAAATTGATGCAAAGACCAAGGTGAGACACACACACACACATACACACATACATATACACACATATGAACATGGTGCCTCTTCCTCATTATGGTTAGATGTCGTGATCCGTAGAATATTAACTTTGTGGTGAATGCTGCTGTGTCCTCGCCCGGATTCAACCTTTTTTCATCTTTTATCTAAGTTTATCTAAACTTTGTTAATAAGAAAAATATTCTTGTAATTTTGTGACCTACCGATCATGGAACCAAACATAATTAGGTTAATGTACAAGGTATATTCGTATAAATTATTTTCTTTAAACCCACCCAACCAGATTCAGTTTTAATCATTTGTAGAAAAGCACGGATGATGATTTTTTCTCCCCGTCTTCTGTTATTTATTAACACTTGAGCTGTCTTTCTTCTTTTTCTTTTCAGGATGGTCTGACACCTCTTCACTGTGGGGCGAGGAGTGGGCACGAGCAAGTGGTAGAAATCCTACTAGACCGAGGAGCTCCTTTCCTGTCCAAGACCAAGGTAGCTACTGGACGATCAACCCAGGAGGCGCTTAGAAGAGGAAAAGGAACAAATTCATGTCACAAGTTGGCGTTTCTCTCAGATATAGATCGCATCCCCGTTCAAACGGGTTACATAATACTACGTAACGCAAATGTTTCTGTGGACTAGCTTTACTCCGCACGCAGCTATTTGACGTCTGTTGTTGTTGTAGTGTTGTCGCATCGTCTCCGTAACGTCTGTGCGACCTCTCCAGAGCAGCCGGCCACAGTTTGACCGCGCAGGACGACCAGCGTAACCAAATAGACATTGTTGTAATAACCTCGTTATTACAATGCTCCTGTAGCCTTCTCAACAACTTCCATCACTGTCTGCCTGTGCAGAGCGTTGGCCACGCCCTAACTTACTGTGTCTGTCTGTCCATCTGTCTATGTGTGCGTTTGTGTTTGTCTCTCTCTCTCTTTGTGTCTCCCTCTCTGTCTTTACCGCTCCCCCAACACTACAGAACGGGCTATCGCCGCTCCACATGGCCACTCAGGGGGACCACCTGAACTGCGTCCAGCTGCTGCTCCAGCACGACGTGCCGGTGGACGACGTCACCAACGACTACCTGACGGCGCTGCACGTCGCCGCCCACTGTGGTCACTACAAGGTGGCCAAGCTCATCGTGGACAAGAAGGCCAACCCAAACGCCAAAGCTCTGGTAGGGAGGAAGGGCTGGACGGGGGAAGGGGTCCGAGAGGGAGAATTGACATCATAGAGTACAGAAACTAAAAAAGAAAATACCACCTCCTGCAAGAAACTAGTGCAATAACACACCCACACCTTGCATTTTGCACAGTTTATTTATTTAATTATTACACTGCTGAATCTCTTCAAATATGTTGTCTATATATACATATTTAATGCATATATGTTGTGTATATATACATATATATTTTATTTTATTTTGTATTTTATATCTCACTTGTATAGTTTATGCACACTTGTTCTTCTTTCTTATTTGTATATTTTATTATTGTGTTTTAGTTTAATGTTTATTGGTGCTACTTTGTCCGCAAATTTCCCCTTGGGGATTAATAAAGTATAATTCTATTCTATTCTATTCTATAAAGATGTAACGTATCGCTATATTGAAGCAGGAGAGGAATATGTTGTAGTAGCGTCATTCATGTTGTGAAAAAACATAGAACAAAAATGTATGTTGACGTACATAATACATATAAAGAATATACATTGAATAATAAAGGGGTCAAACAGATATTATTATGATGAAGACAAATATTTATATTATAGTAATACAAAGACAGTTAAAAATGAATTAGATAAATCAAAATAGAAGAGAAACGAATGATGGATTCTGGAGAATGGATGTTGAAAATTACAGAGAAATAAAAAGGGATTTATTCAGAATTGTGAGGAGGAGTAATAAAAAGTTTCTTCGTCATCTTTTTGATTTGCAACTAACATTATCTACACAAATCATACATATTTTGCTACGCCTCAAAAAAAAAATAAAGCAGGCTTGGATATCTTGTGACTGTGTAAAGATGGACGCTCCCACCGACCTGTCTTCTCCGTCTCCCTGTGTGCAGAACGGTTTCACTCCGCTTCACATCGCCTGCAAGAAGAACCGAGTGAAAGTGATGGAGCTGTTGCTGAAACACGGAGCATCTATCCAGGCTGTCACGGAGGTAACTGAGCCCTATTTTCTGCTTGACTCTACCTGTTAGCACCAGAAGTGGTTTCTTTGAAGTGCGCTTGGCTTTTAACTATCCTGAGCGGCACTATTGTATAGATTGCGACTCTGATGGAGCTTGTCTTTGTTTGGACTTGTTTTGTCTCCAGTCTGGCCTGACGCCCATCCACGTGGCCGCCTTCATGGGCCATGAGAACATCGTCAACGCACTGACGAACCACGGAGCCTCGCCTAACACCACCAACGTAGTGAGTGCACGTTTCTGTTAAGTCCCACGTCATCCACATATAAAAGCTCCCGCTGAAAACCCTCCCTGTGTTCCTTCCAGCGAGGAGAGACGTCGCTCCACATGGCAGCCAGGGCCGGTCAGGCCGACGTGGTCGGATACCTGCTCAAGAACAGAGCCAACGTGGACACGAAGTCCAAGGTCAGAAACACTCAGCCTCATTATCAATCAGGGGAGAACACAAAACAACACGATGATGAAACGCCGGGCTGAGGATGACGTTCCCCCATTGCGCAGGACGACCAGACGGCGTTGCACATCTCCAGTCGGCTGGGGAAAGTCGACATTGTCCAACAGCTGCTGCAGTGCGGCGCCTCTGCCAATGCCGCCACCACCTCAGGCTACACCCCCCTTCACCTGGCCGCCCGCGAAGGACACCAAGATGTTGCCGTGATGCTGCTGGAGAACGGAGCCTCGCTCTCATCCTCGACTAAGGTGGGTCGGACGGAGGGTCGTCGTGGAGTCGGATATCTCGATTTATCCTCTCGCACACATACACACACACACACACACACATCTGAGGAACCAAACATCACAGAACAGAGCAGCTTTATTACTTCAGTGCCGTGACTCTCCACTAGTGGGCAGCGGTTTCCAACGGTTTCCATGATGTCTTATCATGTTCATCAGTCGGTTTGTTGCTGCTGAAATGTTCTGTCACAACAAAAGCCTTCATAGAGACTGATAACCAGCGTACATGCAAGGCTCAGACGTGTGAATGTATGTCACATGAATGTTAGTGCTCACATTTAGGTCAGTGGCAGTATTAGTGTTGGCCCACTAATGTGAAACCGCACTTAAGTGCTTAAGTGCATCGGTGTAGCCCAACATGGAGGGATGATGTCAGTTTTTGGTGGTGTTGGTTTGATATGTGACTAATTGCAGTTTGGAGGAGACTTTACGGAGCGGGTTTGTGCATGTGTGTGATCGTATGCTGCTGTGGGCGGTCTCTCAAGGTGACCTCTGTCAGTGGAACAGATTAATGAGCGGTAAACCCCATGGTGCCAGCGTTCTATCACACACACACACACACACACACACACACACACACACACACACATACACATCTCTTTTGGGACTTCACTTAAGTCAGCTGTTCCACAAAAGAATCTGGAAAACCACAAATTGACCTATTTGTGATGTTTATGAAACAGATGTATCATTAAAGTGCCCACATTAAAAAACATTTAAAACTAATCTTCTCTAAAATGACCCTTTACGAAATAAGCAGTAAGAATACTAAACCAATCACACAAATGAGGTCATGTGTTTTACAGTGTGGAATGGGAAACTGTGGGAGTCAAATTCCTCAGGAAAATATGACCTAATGTCTTAAAATATCTTCACGCACACACAGGATCGCATTATACAACATTTATAGATCGGGAACACACGAGGAGATGTGGGCCATAGCCTCAGTTTCTCAGGGTATCACATTCCCTGTTGTCTTTCACAGATAATACTCATTACAGGTTATCGTAAGTTTGAATGTAGATAGATAGATAGACAGATGTAGATAGATATATACTTTATTAATCCCCAAGGGGAAATTTGTTGTTACAGTAACATCACTAAACTAAATACACGAGAATAAAATATACATATAAGAAACAGAAACGGTGACTGTGCACGAAGTGAAATATAAAATACAAATAGAATAAAATATATATGTATATATATGTGTATATATATATATATATATATATATATATATATATATATATATATATATAAACAACATATGTGCAAATACGCAAATATAACACTGGTGACAATGACTGCAGTGTAAAATTAAATTAAATATAGACAGAAATTAAATTAAATATAGACAGACAGAATGTAGTTGATTAAGTGTATTTATAATAGTTAGAAATCCCTAGTTTTCAGGTACAAATCCTTTATTTCTGTAAGTCAAAGTGGACACTGAAAGTAACCATCCAGAGGAGCTATTTACAACCATGTGAGAAACAATGTTGTTATGAAGAAGAGTTTGACCCAGGCTAGCAAAGGCTATATCAACTTCCTGTTTTAATAGCCATCTCTACTCCTCTATCCTCTCATGTTGTTGTTTCATTCCGCGTTCAACAGAAAGGCTTCAGTCCGCTGCATGTGGCAGCAAAGTACGGCAAGATGGAGGTTGCCAGTCTCCTCCTCCAGAAGAGAGCTGCGCCCGATGCCGCTGGAAAGGTGAGATGTCTTTAAAAAGAGGAGAGGTCTCGTACTCGACATGCAGTACATCTTAGGGTTTTTTACAAATGTGTTTCTGCTGGGAAAACATGAGATGTCTGAAAAGGGAGAGACCTGGCACGGAAAAGACCCCACATATCCGGCAGGAGATAAAAACAACTCTTAGAGCTGAGAAATATGAACAGTCCAAGCTCTAAATGTCTTTATCATTGATACATCCGAGGTCTGTCACAATCAGAGTTTTTTAAATCATCCATCACAAATTCTAGGAAAACATCCATTTGTATTATCAGAATCCGCATGTAAAAGATAACCTTACATAACAGGGAACAGAAAGTGTACCTACACAACTGTTGAGCTTTGTAATGGTTTGAGGATTAAACAGTCAACTTTTCTGGTGAGACCCGGCGAACAAATCCAGAAAGATCAGGAAGTCATCCAGATACCGTGACTATCATCATCCTGCAAGTCTTTCTGCCGCCTGCTCTTATCCAACCCGTCTCTTAAGAGAATAAGCAGAACCCTTTCTGAGTTTTATTTTCCAAGTTGGAGCGAGAGGCGGGGTCGATGGTGGGGGAAGTCGTGTGGAGGAGTTGCAGGTTTAGGACAACACAGCCAACAGATGCTTGTCCTGGTGCAAAAAACGTCTGGGTAGATTTGCTTCTATTCCCCGGATGATGCGCTCAGACATATTGACACATTCACTTAGCACAGGCCTGCTGGCTCTGATTATAGTGTTAGCTAGTTGTGTGTGTGTGTGTGTGTGTGTGTGTGTGTGTGTGTGTGTGTGTGTGTGTGTGTGCGCGCCACCATCTGAGAGCGTTTACCATAATGGCAGTCAGGTATGATAATGAAGCTCCTCCAATGCCTCTTGGTGGTGTCGTGCTAAAATCAGCCCCATTGTAACACTGAGTCCAAACACAAAAGCCAAATTAGGCGTTTATTGCAGTTATAAATGCACAATTCTTTTTAGAGATGAGAAGAAGGACAATTACTTCATTGGTTTCCTCACATTTTGGCTCAGAATGTAACGCAGGTCTCCAGGAAGGTTGAAACAACACATCGCAGGATTATCTGAGATTATCAGGATGTATACAGCTCACTTTTAATGAGTTAATAATGAGGATGTTTCCATAAGATGGAAGTATTTATTTTTTTCGGATGCAATACTTTAGGTGTGAATTAAGAGTGAACATACTCGTGCATTGTATTGCTGTGTCTCAAAACATGCCATGAGGATATCGTTCAACTAAAACAATAACAAAAACATACTGCTACTGCTGTTGTTAGCGCTAAAATATGAATGGTTAATTATTGCATCATCGCTGACCAATGTTAAAATCATCTATCTCCAATTTAGGTTTCGGTTGATTTTACAAATCAAATTGTTGCTAAATGTGTGAAGAAGAAAAACAAATAGCGTAAAGCCTTTTGTGACTCCGAAATGAGGTGTTCAAAGTCTGATAATTTGCCTCAAGGGATGTCACTTGAGTCAGCATTGGTTGGGTCTAAAACACTAGAATTTGAAAGATGTAAACAAATCTGGTGGTGTGGAGTTAGAAAGAAGTGAGATGAGCAGACCTCCGTCGCCCGCTCTTCATCTTCATGGTGGCTTGTGGCTACATTAGCCTCTACTAGCATAACACATATTGAATCTCTAACCACTGTTAAGTTGCATTGTGGGTAATGTAGATGCCACATTTTCACAAAGAAGAATAACTGGAATAAAAAAAAGATGATATCTCTAATCTTGCTGCATCAGCTGTGATTGTGTTGTGCTCCTGCGTTTAGTCCGACAGTGTTAATAATGTGATGCTTTGAAATATTTCTTCATGTGTTGAGAAAATGATCCTCCTGAAGCTAAATAAACCTTTTTTTAAGCCAGTGAAGACATGCTCCCCCTAGCTGCTGCTTCCAGATTACAGCATGAAGTTGCTGCTCTAAACTTTCTCCTGCACTAACTTTCTTCTCCCTTCATATCTTTACGCTCTTTACATCTTTACACTGTTGGTTTGGTGCTTTCATTAACTTATCTGAGTGTGCTTGTTTTCTAACCTGGTGATCTGTTGCATAATGTGTGTGTTTTTGCGCATGTCTTTTTTAGAGTGGGCTAACTCCACTGCATGTAGCCGCTCACTACGATAATCAGAGAGTGGCGCTGCTGCTGCTGGATCAGGGAGCTTCCCCACACGCTGCCGCCAAGGTATCCACACAAGCACACATCGACACGTACGACAATGAGTTCACCTGGCTTCATTTGAGCTCCGCAAAGCCTTGGAAATCACTCACCTAACCAGGATTTATACGCACTGTCAGCATATTGTTTTCATATTTCTCATCAAACAAAACTGGAGAGCACAAGTGCTGATGTGTTATACATGTCCTCAATTAATCCATCGGCCTCAACTTCAAACCACTCTTCCAGAGCTGGAAAACAATGTGTGTTTCCAAATTTAAAAAAATAAGAAGTTACTGCTCTTGTTGAAATGTCTGACACAGACATAAAACACACATGGTCGGTGACATACGGTCAAGTTGTGGCTCGTGGCTTTGGCAGTCTGACCAAACCACAGAACAAGGATGAGCAGGACGGACAAACTGTCAACCGAAATGTGGCAGGACTGTAAAGAGGGGACTCAATTTATCCTTTCTATCTCTCTCTCTCTCTCTCTCACTCTCTCTCTATCTCTTTCTCTTAAACTGTATCTTTTTTTTCTTTTTATACCTTCCTCCTCTCACACTCTACGTCATTACTTTATCCCTTTATAAAGTGTGTTTGTTTGTGTATTTTATTCAGTCAATCAAATCAAACAATACAATATTATTCTATATCATATACAAAAGATAAAGACTGAAAAGGTAGAAGCAAAACATGCTTATAAATTTCTATCCTAAATTGAAATAAAAATAAATCAGAAAATTAAGATAAAAAAATAAATAATAATAATAAAATAAAAAAAGGAATATTCTACCACATACATCTTCCATATAAATACGTTTTTTTAATCAAATTTATAACTCTCAAGAATTGTTTTATGAATAATTCCCTAGAAAAACCAAAAAGCAGTTCACCATTCTTACATCCATTTCAACATTATTCCTTAATTGGACTCCTCCTGTTTGTGTTTGATTCATCTTTCTGCTAAAGTCGGTGTGCTGGGTTTAATTTGAGGGCTTTTTAGAAAGGGATCAATCCTTTGTTCACTCGGATGCGAGGAGTGCATGATCACAGACGTGTAGCAGAAGCATTACGCATGCGTCGTGTCTGTACTAAAGACAGGATGAGCTGGCGATGTAAAAGGACTCGTGAAATAAGTCTGGCTCAAATAAAACAGTCTAGGAAATGATGACAGTTTGGAAGTAACGTGTGAATTCAGGTGACAGCGATGCCCTTAGAGATATATGTGACACCTCTTCCCTCCCTCACCCCCGTGTGTGACGTCTAAGACACATTCACGAGCGCTTCAAAGTTCGACCACTCATTCGTAAAATGTAGAATCTAAATGTCACTCCCACCTTCATGATTGTATATTTAAAGCACATTATTTATTTCAAATTATTTCCATCAATCGACAGCTGAGACCATTATGTGAAATGGCATCACATAACTGCAGATTTGGCGTTAGGACTAAAGGCCTATGTTGAGATTAATGTTGCTTTATTACTTACGCGGTTGCAGTAATGTTGAGCTTCTTATATTTCTGACCTTTATTTGGTAGCAGCTCATAGTTTTTTTGTCAGGGTTCAGAACTGTGTTCCTCCGATGCAGAATAAACCTGTTGGTTATCTGTCCTGTGTTGATTTCATATCTGTTATATGTAAAGAAAATGACCATCGTGGTCTTTTCCAACAATCTTGTCTATACTGCAGTCTCTAATATATGAACACATTTTTTTTTTTATTTACAATGGAATGAAATCCATTCTAGAAGAAAACACTTATGGAAATCATCCCTGTTTTAAGCACCACTGAGCATAACAAGCCGCCATAATACCATATTATAAATGCATTAATCCATTAAAGTAGACGAAGGGTTGAATCCAGCCTCCTGACCCCTACACCTCTTTGACCTGCCTCAGAATGGCTACACGCCGCTCCACATCGCCGCCAAGAAGAACCAAATGGACATCGGGACCACGCTGCTGGAGTACGGCGCCGACACCAACGCAGTCACGCGGCAAGGCATCAGCCCCATTCACCTGGCGGCCCAGGAGGGCAGCGTGGACCTGGTGTCCCTGCTGCTCACCAAGAACGCCAACGTCAACATGTGCAATAAGGTGAAATAGGGGCGGAGCTACAGCGTGTGACCAGCTACCAGACGATCATCCGAGATACTTGCTGTTATCACCTGAATCAAAAAGACTTAGACCCCGTTTACACGATGGGAAAACGCATATAATTTCATGCGTTTTGGCCTTTCATTTACACAAAAACTGAGATTTTGTCAAGGAAAACGATAATTTCTAAAAACTCCGGCCATAGTGGAGATTTCTGAAAACTCAGTTTTTGTGTTTGCGTGTGAACTAGGTCACAGAGTTTTAGGTTGTCAAACGTCACAGTGTGCGACAAAAAATGCTTCACGTCATGTCAGCGTCATATGTGGACGTATGCGGACGGCGTATTTATACGGGTTCATATAAACAGAAACTTTTTTTAAACGACCTTGTGTGTACAACGTTATTTTTGAAAACAGAGGGGCAGAAATATTTGTTTCTGTAAATACCGGCTATGTGTGAATGTGGCCTAGATGTCGACCATTGGTTTCCAGCATCGTTTTTACTGAGAAAGATGGCATGTTTCTCTCTCATGGGCCCCCACCATGACTCTTGTATGTGTGTATTCACACGTGTTTCTCTCCTCATACACAGAGCGGACTTACGCCGCTCCACTTTGCAGCACAGGAAGACAAGGTCAATGTGGCCGAAGTCCTTCTCAACCACGGCGCGGATGTGGACCCACAAACAAAGGTAGAGCTTTGCCAGCTCATATACACACAAAAAACAACACACACACACACACATTTTGAATACACACACGGATACAGGTCTTAAATCGCTTTTTACAGTTGGGGTTTGATGCATGACCTTTTTTATTCAATTAAATTTAATTCAGTTTATTTGTACAGCCCATTTTCACAAATTAGAAATGTTGTGCTTTACAATCTGTACATATATATATTTTTACATATGTATATATATATATATATATATATTTTTTTTATCTACACACATCATTGACTATATGATTATCTGTCCTTTTTAAAGTGGATTTTTCTGTATAGTTTTAGTCTAGTCATGGCATCAGAAAAATACTGTTGCACAGAGACAGACACACACAGACACACACTTGTCTGCAATCATCTCAGGTTATAGATAAATAAAGGATTGATACCTGAGAGCAAGGTGTTCATGTCTTTAGGAGGGTACACACTGCAGCACAAACACACGCACATGAGCGCGTACATGCTCTTGTATTCAGTCACACTCTGTCAGTTACATTCACTTACACGCACACACACACACACACACACACACACACAGGCCCCATAACAGGCTGCTTACATTCACTGGGACAAACCTGCAGCAGTTGAAGGTTGGACTTACACAAGGTCATGTAGTGTGTACGTGTGTATTTGTGCTGACGCGACACTTGTTTACAGCAAATAGGTTATTCACTCCCTGATCTCATCCATTAGCATTATGCACTGTACCCATAATCCAACGGGAGCATGACATATGCAGTTTTGAAGTTTTAAAATTGAAGATGGCATGCTCAAAAGAAAGTAATTTTTCTTGCAGTTATTCGAAATTCTTACAAAGATGCACCGTTAATTAAATAGTAGCCGCCAGTCAGCATGCGTACCTGTATCCCCCCCCCCCCCTTTTTCGTCTCTCACCCTTTCACGTCCGTGTCTCTTCCTCGTGCAGATGGGTTACACTCCGCTGCACGTGGCCTGTCACTATGGCAACGCAAAGATGGCAAACTTCCTGCTGCAGAACCATGCCAGCGCCAATGGAAAAAACAAGGTAGAAAAACACATGTTCGCCCACCTACACACACACACATATGCACGGTCTTATATTACTGTGTTTGTGTAGCTCTTCCTTCACATTCAGATTTCATACAGGTTGAGTATTTTTTCTCTTTCTCTCCCTGACTGTGTTTGTGTGTCTGTGTCTAGAACGGGTACACTCCTCTCCACCAAGCGGCTCAGCAGGGCCACACCCACCTCATTAACCTGCTGCTTCAGCGCGGGGCCACGGGCAACGAGCTCACTGTGGTCAGCGCACAAACACACACACACACACACACACACACACTCCAGCAGAGCTGAAGCGGGATGACATACATGAATGTTCTTTTGTGTTTTCTGTGCCCCCCGTGTGAATAACTTCTTGTTGCTCTCTCATTGGTCAGAATGGGAACACTGCCCTATCAATCGCCCGTCGCCTTGGCTACATCTCTGTGGTGGACACTCTGAGGCCTGTGACGGATGAAAGCCTGACCACCATGGTGAGACACTCATATGATTCAATCCACACGAGCTCTATCACATCACCGATAATGTATTTTTCTATAACTTGGAAACGGGTTGAATACAAGAGCTGCAGATACAACACATGCATGTGACACTGAGTTTATTTAGTATCATTTGAAAGTTGTTATTGAGGTTTTTTCGCACCCAGGAAAAAGGAGATGGAAGAAAAACATTTCAAAATTGAGAATTCAGCATCCTCAGTTTTACGTTTCAGCAAATAGACGAATCTCACACTTTGCATTCATTTACTCATTCATACTTATTATAGTATACATTTTTTATTAATTTCCCACTATTCAGGCAGCAATCAGGATTTGTATTCTTTCCTCAACTGTAATATAATCAACTTGCAACTATCAATACAAAAGTTGTAATCTCAGCAACAACCCCAAAACATTGCAATAAAGAGTTGCAAGACCATAAACAAAAGAATTTGAAAATGTGTGATTAAAAACCTCCAGTATTCTTTAGAAAATGGTCTCGAGGAATCTGTCGCTCTTGGACTGAAGCAATAAGCAAGTAAGTCAGTAAGTCACGCTCTGTCACATGCGTGAAGGTGTCCTGATTAAGAGAGAGAGGGCTAAGATTGGAGCTTAAAGTTTCTCCTCAAATAGCTCAGGTCGCGAAAAGCGATCTGACCCGCACACATGACTGAGGGGGAGGGAGAAGGTGGGAGAGAACGGGAGGATGACGGTGAGGTGACTGGAGGGAGTGAGAGTGTATGAGAGGGAGGGGGGGGAGACGGACAAGGAGGTCAAAGAGGATCCTGCACAATCAGCTGCAAAGTGTATGAGTCATAACGGCGTCTGTGCACGGTAAAATAATTTAAAGATCAAGGTCGATCCCCTGCACCTCGGTGGGACGGATCCATTATTCTCTCTCTGCTGTTGTTCTCTCTGGTGAACCTACGTCTGCAGACGGCTCAATCTTGTGACGCAAATCAAACAAACTATTAATATTTCTTCCTGTGACAGAGGCCACGGCTAAGATTTAGTTTAATGTTCATATTAAGAAACATACATGAAGGTCACACTTTAGTTGGAATGTAAATGCTGAACTCGTCAACCGTTTTTCCCCAAATTATTTAAAGTTTCAGGTGATATAACAGTCTCAAAACGCTTAAAAGTATAAATAGGGAACTCAAATGATCATGTGGTACATCATATTCTTTTAATGTACTACATCATTGTAACTCATATTTATTTTGTCTGGAACAGGTTTAAAGTTTCAGGGGTTTGTCCAGAAAAGAACATTTCATTTTTTGCAAAACTGAATGGTTCAATGATCCATCTTCTTTCCACATTTACAGAATGCATCAGAAAAACACAAAACCAACGTTCCAGAGACCATGAATGAGTTCCTCGACATGTCTGACGATGAAGGTACGTGAAGAATGCTCAAACGACTGCTTCATTCTGCCACATTTCACACTTTCAGTACTAGCATTACATTCATTGATACTTGCAAACCATTGCTGTGACTTCATGATTTGAATACCAATAAAGTAATATCAATACACTGCATGACTTCCATACACTTGTCACTGTGTGCTATGTGACGCCATCTTCAGTAACATGTGCATGTTCCACTGTATGTGTACTCAAATCACACAGTCCGGGTCAATGTGCCAGAATTTCTCAATGAGAAGTCTTTTACAGATGTTGATGAAGGTATTTGTCACCTTTGACCTCCATTGTTTGCTTGTTTTGCCTGAACATAACACGCTGTAGCCGAACTCCCCCATCCCTTTGAACAGTTAACCGTCCAGCCTCCGCTGGACCACTCTTCAGCTCTGCTGTTTATCTTCAAGAGAAAGTCTCCAGCCAAAATCAGAATAAACTCAAACAACAGCCAGAGCACACTTATATTATCCCCAAAGGCTATGCTATGTGTTTTAGTTAGTATGCAGTTAATAAATACTGATGTAAAAAAATACTTTTATTTACTAGCCTGCCATCATCAGACAAAGAATGCAGTCTCAGCTGTTTCTAATGAACAAGCACGACATTTCTGAGTCGTGTTAGCCTTGAATCTGGTCTTGGCTCCCCGGCTTATTGAGTGTCCTGTTTCTTCTCACAAACTGACACTGCCGATGTTATTTTCACTGCCACTTGAAAACACATTTGTTATTCTTTAACTTCTTGCACATCGTCATTCTCGCGATCGTCCTCGTCAAACACACTTTGCGAAGTGTCATCCTCTTGCTGTGAAATAATGAAAACTAGGTCAACGTGACTTACTTTGTGTTTTCATTCAGTTAACAGATGATGAGAAGGACTGCATCTGAAACAATCGTGTCTCACTGCATGTAAACCTCCATAAATTACAGAAAACTAATGAAATCATGACGGAATAGCTGCCGGACCAAGTGCCACCGCGAGTTTACAGAACGAGCCACATTGTTCAGGGCTGCCCACTCCAGTCGCCTGCTCTTTGTTTTGGAACCACAGGGCCAACAGTCCTGGGAAATTGATGAGCTAGGTCATGGGCTGTAGCTTAGGGGATCGTAGGAGGGGGGGTGGAGTTTCTATGTCAGGTGACACCAATAGAATCAACAAGTTACGTACACAGACATATCAGGTGGAGGAGGACGAGTTTGCTCTTTAGCTGCATGTTGGAGATCCTCATTGGCAAACGTAGGATTGGATGTGTTATCACTACCATGCAGGAATTATAAATAAAGAGTATCCATAGCCTCATACACTGTTTATACTGCGTGTATAATTCATCAGCATTGTGTTGGTGCAGCACAGACTCGACATTCACTTTGAACAATAGAAGGCCGGCTACAGTTAACTGTGTGTGTGTGTGTGTGTGTGTGTGTGTGTGTGTGTGTGTGTGTGTGTGTGTGTGTGTGTGTTTGTCTGCGTGTCTGTGTGAGAAAGGGAGTTGGGAAGTAAAGAGTTTCCACATCTCTATTTAATCCTAAAGCTGATCCTATTAAGCTGTAGTTGTGAGGGGCACTCCTGGTGTGTGTGTGTGTGTGTGTGTGTGTGTGCGTGTGGCCTGCCTATGCAATCACTTGCTCATGTCGTGCTCGATGGCCACTAATTGTATACCATCTTTAGAGAGCAACTTAACTCCTTGTTGAGCTCTTCTGTCTGTAAGTGTCGAGTCTCTATAAAGGTCTGTCAAACACCTCATGCGTAAATGTCCTAAATGTATTCCTGATAAAGTTTTAGTCATTGTGTGCAACACGTAGAAGAGGAGAGAAATGTTCGAATTGCAACACGATGGTGGTTATTTCGTCATTATTTTAGCCCCACTTCTATTCTGACATGCAGCCAGACTTCCACCATAGAGGGAGACGAGGCAGGAGGAGTGTCCAGTCTCCTCCTCTCCGTCACTGTCTCCTCTGCGGAGGTTCCCAAGCATGCGGTCAGCTGACTGCGCCGTAAACACTGTCAGCGCGGCGGCCCCTGCTGACGCTGTTCAGCCGGAGCTGGTTGTGGATGCTGCTGAGAGCTTCTCTCTTTAAATCCCACGGGAGGAGCTTCGTGAGCCGCCTTCAGGAGAATTATCCCCATGGCTTTGACTTGTACTTTCTCTGCCCAGCAATGTGAACTTTGTCATAACTTAAAAAGAGAGTAAATTGTATTTATTTGCGGAGAAAGAGCGGCAGCGATGTGCGCACCGCCGGCTGACGCGCAACACGGTCTGAGTGGAGTGTAGTGCGTGGGGTGAAGAGAGGGCACCGTTTTCCATCAGAGCACCGAATGGACTACTTGGTAGTCCTCACCTGTCACTGGCTTTGCTTTTCATCCCGGGGACGTCTGACGGAGCTTTAGCCACACAGAACAAACGCAAGAGATATCAGAAGAGTTGTGATTAATAATGGCTGCTTATAACAAAGGTAAGTCGTTACAGCTTTAGAGGAACTTTTTCAAACGCTGTCTTCGGCTTTTGAAGGCTGCGATGTAAACATGATAAAGAAAAGGGAAATAAAAGAAGAAAAACATAGACACTCACAGAGGATCGACCGAGAGACAGAAAGTGGAGCGTCATTGACGATTAAACACATGTGAAATGAGTCATTATTATTTGTTAATATTATGGATGATGAATGTTGACGGCAAGTCCCTCAGCCTTCTTACTTGCTACGGATATTATTTATTTATTATTATTTATTTATCTATTGCTAGAGAGTGAGGTTTGATGCGGTGACGTTATAACATCAGATGATAGGAGGTGTATGTGCGCGCACGCGCGTGTGTGTGGACGTGTCGAGGTGTGTGTGGTGGTGGGGTAACTGAGCTTGAATGGGATGGTGATACATTACAGCACTGGGAACCAATTGGTTTACAGATCTGTGAAGTCAGACAGAAACAGCTAGAAAAACACCGGAAGTTAGGTCATCAGCCAACCACCAGAATAAAAGCACAACATAAGTCTAAAGAAATAGAGCTATGCCACCTGTCTTCAATTCTAAATCCGTATTATGATGTTAGTTTACTTTATTCTTGAGTTTAAATCAAAGGTATCGCATGATAAAAGTGGTAACACAGAATAAAGGTGCATTTAAAAGCTCCAGACTCATTATGTTGCTCAGACATCCACAAATGTTTGGCTAGAAAATAAACTGCATTTGATGATATAACAATGTCGCTTTTATTTCACGAGAAATATATTTTAGCTTGTCTTTACTTTACATTTATATTGATTTATGAGGGTAATTCTGCGATTAGGGCATTATAAGAAGATAGAGTATATGCAGAGGCAATTCTACATAACTGCATTGACCATTAATACTATGTATTACATTGGAGATTTATTTCAAAGCGTTTGGCCGCACAGAGATGGTGCATATCACTTTTCTATTAGTCGACTGTCCTATTCTAGACAGTAGAAGTACATGAATAAACAATTTAGACGTATAGTATGCCATTAGCATTTTTGGGAGGTCATTTGGTCACGTGCTTCCATGCATTTTGAATAGCAGGCGTTCATTTAATCGTGTGAGTCGATGTTTGACAACCTACTGTACAAATCTTTTCCCGGACGGTTTTGTTTTGAAATGCGACACCGGAAACGCCTCCTACTATTGTCATCCAGCTTGCCACTGGTGCTGGTGTCTGATCGGAGTGCGGCAGTATTGAAGGCAGGGGGAGGGGCTGCGGTGAAGGAGCACAGTGTTGCAGGCAGGACAGAGCTGGACATGAGGGAGAAGGGGAAACACAGTAGCCGCTCCGCCGGCTTTATGGACCGGCGTGTCATCGTCCACCGGTCCGCCGATCGAGGTGCGCTGCGGTTCTGCCCTCTGCGCTTATTCTCTGTTTATTGTGCTCATGTTTTTGGTCGCCTTTGGTCGCTGCTCATCCCTCTGCGCTCTGCGCTCTGGATGCTGCGAAAGGAGCTGCGTTTGGTTTTACAGGAAAGCTCCAGATATACCGCTAAGTGGCTGTGCTGCTGCCTCTGGTAGCACCTTTCTCTAAAATGATGTTTTTCTTGCCTCTAAAACAGTCAAGCATCGGCAATGCTCACAGCTTCATGTTGTTGTTGTTATTGTTGTTGTCGTGTCACAGTCAAATGCAGAGGTTAAGTTGCAGTGGGCTGTGTAGTTGCAGTGAGGTGTTTTGGGTTAAACGAGTGATTGAGATAAATGATCCGAGGCCTCCAACTATGATCATATAAGTGAGAGACTGATGGCTTGTTTTTCTTCTTGAGGTGCCGCATCACCTCTCCTTGCTGGGATTTTTTTTTTTTTAAGTAAACAAGGATTTCATGATATCATCCCCCATACCAGGTGAGGATGCATTGACCGGAGACACGGACAAATACCTGCGGCCTCAGGACCTCAAAGAGCTGGGGGATGACTCTCTCCCCCAGGAGGGGTACATGGGTTTCAGCATAGGAGCCCGCTCAGCCAGGTAAGCACCTGTCATCTATATCATGACTATCACTGATGTTCTCTGGCGCAGCTATTTGGTCCAACTTGTCCTTAGAATAGTGTGGCCAGGTTATGTTTATATATGTGCTATCGATGGTGTGGTTGTTCACCCTACGCATCAGATTGTGAAACAAAGCATGTCATCTACAGCCCCTCCAACACTCAGAAACTCAGGGCACACACAAAAACAGAATATTGGTAATTACTGGAGAAAACAGCTGGAAAGTTGCCATCCAATGATTCAACCTGACAACATGATTCAGCGTTTTATCTGGCCTCATTCAAACCCAGGTAAAGATTAAACATGGCCCATAGTGTCACACACGAGATATAAGCAGTATCTTTGATGCTGCGAGGCCTTTGATACTCTCTGTGAGCAGCTGCTCATCGAGATTCGACACAGGCCCAACGACAGTTTGAGAAAGCGAACAAAGTACGGGGTGGAAAACTGTCGTGCTCCAGTGAAAACACATCAGCAGCACGCAGGACGAGTGTAGAGCCGAGGGCATATTTGTATATTGTAGCCACACGGACGGACGGCAGATGTATTGTGATGCTTGGATTGATAAAAAACAACGACACCAACTGTGACAGGAAGCTGCTGACGTCCGCGGGTCATAAGAAAACATGGGAAACAGGGAATTAACTGAACATATTCCATAAACAAAATGTTTCACAAGATAATGGGTCGTTTACTGGAAAGAGATTTGAACTGTGAGAATAGTTGTTAAGAGTTCAACATATTATGGGAGTTAGAAGAGGTTTATGTACTCATTTAAGGGTTTGAAGTTTCAGTTATTGGCGCATACTGTTATTGTTTTTTTTGTGGGTATTTAAGGGGAGGATTTTTGTAAATAATAATATCTCTGTCTGCTAGATATTAGAATTACACATAACTAAGCTGATCCTTTATGCTGGTGCTTTTGTGTAATCACATATTAAGTAAGCTGAAACTGATTGATTGTTAATGTATATGTAATGTATTATGAATGTATGATGCCGAGCAAGTTCCTCTTTCCTTTCTGTTTATGACATCGACATTGCATGGTTTGCTTTTCGACTGGGCTGCACACACACACACACACACACACACACACACACACACACACACACACACACACACACACACACACACACACACACACACACACACACACACACACACACACACACACACACACACACTCACACTCAAGAATGAGCTAGTCCATACCACCATGCAAAAGCACAGCATCAATGTCATATGGGGAAAGAAGTGAAAGCCATATCATGCTTGGATGTCTTCAAAATGCTTCGCTTTTCACTCTTCTATTCTGTTCTTTTCCTTGTTTTCCTGCACTGTGTCCCTCATTCTAGCCCTAGACTCAGGTAAGAACAGAGTAGTAGTTGTAGAAGTAGTAAGCATCATTAGTTGTGAATGGTGTCTCTCCCCCTCCCCCTCTCTTTCCCTGTGACCCATGAACCCTGTTCAGCCCTTATAACCACTAACCCAACCCACGAGCCATCCATCGTACACTGGCATCATCCAGTGTTGTTTGTAGTCACGGATTTGTCACTTTCTTGCTGTCATGTGTTGTATTTTTTAGATCGTCGCTCCATTTTAGCCAATCGCCATTCACCATATTTCCTAATCCGTCTTGAAAAAAAAAAATGTTTTTTGATGCAGGTGTGGAAAAGAAGCAATCCCTCTGGAAATGAGAGCATAAATGCCACGTGTGTTGTTGTTGTTGTTGTTGTGGTTGTTTTTTGCAGACTTTTATTTAATTTGAGTTGTGTGGAATAATTCTACAACATTTTGCGGTGGCTTGTTCTTAAGTGGCACTTTATAATTTAGTATTTTATTGTCGTGCCACTGGGTGTAACTTCCAGGGATCACATTCTTAATAACCCGCCCCCTTGTGTCCCCTTTATTAACATCTAAGTAAGTGAAGATGTATTCAGGATTAACATGGATGTTAAATCCCGGTTTGCAGAGATGGAAATTTACCTGCCTGAGATTTCACTGGACGTTTGGTCCAGCATTTAGAAATCCCCGACACAGGCGTCATACATACACGGATGCATTTGCGCACAACCCCTCACAAGTACACACAAGGACACACACACACACACCTTCATTAATACACAGGTACGTTGGTGTACACACGGAGGTGTCTAGCAGATCCAAGTCAAGTCATTTGGATGATGGGAAGTGTAGTTCACACCGAGGCAGACAGATTGATCGACAATAAAAGGAAAGTAGTGATGTGGCGAGAAGAGTGACCTGGTGGCGTCTTTGTAACCATAGAGACGGCAGATATGGAGGAAGAGATGAGGGCACAGCGGTGGCATGACACGCAGAAATAAAGGACAGACAATAAAGAAGACAACCACGATAATTAGACGGAAGCAAATAAGGAAACTGAGAAGCTTGAGTGTTTAGGGAGGAGAGGAAGATGGACAGAATGAGAAAGAGGAGGAAGCTGCGAAGAACAAACCGGGTCCGGCTGGGAGCGGAGGGTGGCGCCGGGGTCGCGTAGTGCTGCCATGCCAAGCGAGTCCGTTCAGGCCACACAGAGTTGCTTGGTAACTTGGATGGGGGGGGGGGTAGGTGGGCCGTGCTGAATAAAGGGCTTCTCTCTGTGCTGAATAGTGAGCCCACTCAAACACGCTGAGCTCGGCATTTTTCTCCCCACCCCGCCGCACTCATCAATACCCAGTTACCCACGTACAGGACTCAAAACACAGCTCAGAGTTGTCGGGCGTGATTGTAAGCCCCTCAAAGGGCACGGACGCACACAAACACACACTCGTCCTATACGCTGTTTGTGCGACTGTTAACGTCCGTGTCCCGATTGTGCGTCGGCTCTTCTTCTGCTCCGATCGAAAAACACTGTCGCAAAAAAAAAAGAGCACAACATTTCTTTTTTTTTTTAACTCAAAGGAATCTACAGCACCGCATTGAGCACACGTCACCGCACAGCCATGAAGCAGACTGCAGCAAGACAGATAGAAAAAGACCAGCTTCCCTTTTGTGCGTGCGTGTGTGTGTGTGTGTGTGTGTGTGTGTGTGTGTGTGTGTGTGTGTGTGTGTGTGTGTGTGCTGCTCAGAAACAGGTCCAGGTCAGCTGCTAATCTTAGAATAAAGAAGTCAGTCTTTGAGCTCGAGTCAGTTTTAACAGTTTTGAGCCGCCCTAGTTTATTTCTACTCATTCCCTCGCCAGATCTGTCAAACGTCATCATTTAGACACACCAACCACACCTCTGAACAGCCGCCTGTGTTTCCCTCCAGTCTCTTCCTCTTCCCCTCTTTCTCTCCACGCAAACAAACTGACCTCGCTCACATTTCCATCTCTGAGCAACCTGCTGTCGTTTCTTATCTCGGTCAAACTGCGGGCTCCACAGCCTCTCTCTCTCCCTCTATTCTCCACTTTGACTTTTGGACTCTCTCCGTCCAGTACTGTAAGTACAATACAAATAAAAAAAGAAAGAAAGCTGGTTCCCTGGAGGTTGCATGTAGTAATGGATTCCTTGCTTTTTTGTTTTATGTTGTGTTCCCCCTGCCCCTCCCTTGTCGTTGCCCACGGCACCGGGTTGCGTGGTAACATGTAGCCTCCACTCCTTCAGTTCGGATAGGTCCAACACGCTCAACCGGAGCTCCTATGCACGGGACAGTATGATGATCGAAGAGATTCTGGCGCCCACGAAAGACACGGTAAGATAATTTTTTTTGCCCTTTTCTCCTTCTCTCAGTAGATGTTCAACTTTAATGTCTCGTCTTCTTCAAATTCCCCGGTGCTCTTTCTGTAAGTGGCCTTGTGGGACCAAGCACACTGGGTAGATTTAAATCAGGGTAGCTTTACTCGTCTTGCACAAAGGTCACAACAGAAGCGGCGTTGACGCCCGGCTTTCCTTTGCCGAAGTGCTGAGGGAGAGCGTACCGCACCTCGACGAAGACTTTGTTCTGACCTCGGGGCTCTGGAAGGCCGCTCTTTGCTTCCTCGTGGAAAACACACGGCGCTCTGCAGCGCTCGCCCGTCCAACGCTAGTTGTGGTTGTCAGGAGCAAAAACAGAAAGATTGAACCTTCTTCTCATCAACAATATTAGTAATATAACCAGCAGGTTCAATGACATCATTACTGACACATATTTGTGACGGGATGAGGCTCAGGCGCAGAGAGACAGGCTTGGACACAATATGAAATAAAAAAAATAAAAAACTCTTTAATGAGGCAAAAACAGTTCACAAAAAAAACAAGGTCCAAAAGGGTCGGGAAAAGCATACGGAACTAGAGACAACCATAGACAGCAATCAGACAGGAGGCAAGGGAAAGACTGACACACTATATAGGGGGTGAAACACAGGTGTACGACATCAGGCACTAACGAGACAAGAGTGGCTGAGGGCAGGTGCGGGTAATTAAGACAGAGAAGGCAGGAGACATGGAACACAGGAGAAACAGAAACGGGGTGTTACAAATACGCACAATCTCTAACTGTACATGTCCAAAATATTCACTTACATAATCAAATGTTGGGGTCTTCCCAAGAGCTTCCCATTACATTGGTATCGTATCAAACTGAAAAAACACGCACAGTCAAATAGCTTTCAACGTTGAATAATCTGTGTTGCATATGCTAGATGACGTTCCAGTTATTTAGGAACATTTGTAGAACCATCTAATATTCACAGACTGGATCGTGTTTGTTTTGGTGTGCATTAAATCCTTTCGTGAATCAAAGCTCCATGAAGTCGTCTGTCTCTCAGTGCCCTCAGTGTGACCTCTGAACTGTCTCTCTTCTCCCCTAAGCTTCAGAGTGTATGTAAAGACATTTCCTACTTGGTTGACCCACTCAATAAGGTATAAAGAGTTCACGGATGTCAACCCATTGCTCATTTCTTTGTATTTTGAGTTTTGTATATTTGTTTGTGTTGGATCCACGCCGCTCTCATCTCATTCATTAGTTCTAGTCTGCATTGCGGTCATTCCCATGTTACCTTCACTGTCTGTGAGTTCTAATGATTCAATGTTCACATCCATCATTTATGAACGCCGGTTTCTAGTTTTTTCGAGTCCTCCGTCGTCGCCACACGTAACTTTTGTGCGTTTCAGTGTAGCATATTCACCGTGTTATTTATTGTGTCTTTTTGTCCTGATCGTGACCGATTTAGTTGAAACGTGAGTTGAGAAGCCGCAAATGTTATCAGCTCATTGCCCCATACCATGCATGACTCAAGGGTCGTAAGAAAAGGAAGGGAGGGTTATGGCTGTCGACTGTCATGTCTTGCGATGACTCATAATAAGCTCTTTTTGTGTTCTTATTAAGCATCTTTCCTTCCATTCACAATTGTTTTGATGTCCGTCCTTTTTTTCCCTCCTTCCTCTGCTTTCACCTCGTATCTATCCGTCACTCCTAACCCTCCTCTTTCTCGTCTCTTATCTCTTCTTCCTCCCCTCCTCCTCTTCTCCCAGCACCTGGCTGTGACCGGAGACTACAGCTCCGAGTGTGTGCGGCGCTACAGCTGGACTCCGGACACCATGGAGCACAGCCACAACACTGTGTCCAGTCCCATTCACTCCGGGTAAGACCAGCTGCAGCGTCTCATCCCATCTGTTTACCAGCCTGCGCACACATACGCTGCATTCAAAAGCTGACACACACACACACACACACACACACACAGCATGCACATAACATAACTATCGCAAGAGTCGATATTCAGCAAACCCTGCAGCAACGATGCAGACGCAACGCGACGCGGGGGGGGTGGGGTCTTCTGCAGTGCTGCTATCGTCACGTTACAGCAACAAAAGACACGGTCCGTCTTCTGGAAGCGTTCATGTCATACCACGAGTCTAAAGACGTCCAGATGTCATCGCAGGGAACAAAGAACAGAGTCTGTACGCGCTCATGTCACAGTGACTCTTGTGTTTCATTTGGATAACATTTTGCTCGCATTCACATACTTTGAATATATGACATCGTAAAATGCCGCCCTGGATGAATGTCACTTGTACAGAAATGAATGCACCATTTGCTCCGAAAGGAAATACTGGGATCTGTCACGTCCAGGTTTTTTTTTCCACTCATTATTGGACCATCTCCGTTTGTCTGTCTTTGTATTTATTGTTTTGTTCATTGTAATTTGGTCCTCCGTGTGCCTTGTGTTCTCCCTTGATTTTCCACAGCTGCACTTTTTAATCTCTACTTTATCTTCAGTAGTTACGACAGATCCCACCCGTGATTGTGAACCTTTGATACTAAAACTAGGTCCTGGGGGTTTGCCTCCTGCATTGCCTCCATTGTGTTTATCTTGCAGCCTCTCCTCCCCGCTCCCTCAGTATGACTCCAGGTGACGACTGAGTTCGCTGCTCTCACCCACGATGCTGCAGTGACGCCACTCTCACTCCTCCACCTCTGTCTCCCTCTCACCTCGACACTCTCTCTTCCCCTCTCGGCCTCCTCTCCTCCTCTCCTCCTCTCCTCCTCTCCTCCGCTCTGTGCTCGTCTCATCCGTGTGGTCTGGTGTTTCATTTGCACTGCCTAGATATTAGAAGTGTGTAGTCGACGTGTTTGGGAGTCTTTTCATCGACGTGCCATCATCTCTCTTCCTCTCACAGCGCACATTGGAAATGAATCTTCCTCAAAACTTTACTTGGATTCTGCTATTTTCAGCATACAGTGTAGAATATACTGAACGTAACACTGGCTTTAGGCTTAAGGGCTGCTTATGGAGAATGCATCCTACTCCATCTTCCAGCCTCTTTATTTGTGTTAATAGAATAGAATAGAGTAGAAATATACTTTATTAATCCCCAAGGGGAATTTTTTGACACAGTAGCACCAATAAACTAAACACACAAGAATAAAATATAAATATAAGAAAGAAAGAAGAAAGAAGAGTGACTGCATAAAGTATACAAAGTGAAATATAAAATATATATGTATATATATATATATATATATATATATATATATATATATATATATACACACACAACATATATGCAAATAAAATGGTTGTATGGGAATGCCCAAACCTGCTCTTTATTTGAAGACGCATCACAAAGTAATCAAATCAAAAATCTTGGTGAAACATCTGTGCCGGTGTTTTAATATTTGTTCACCAAATGCCGCTTTAGAGGAACTGAAATGTGGCAACGGTCTCACCTTCAGCTTCAGGAGTGGAAACTAAACTTTCTGCGACTTCATTAGCACCCTGTTTAGTTTGATGTTATAAATTGAGACGCGTGAAGGTGAGAACGGACAACTTTCAGAACCCAAAGCATCTTTATTTTCTCTCCTTCTTATCGTTTTATTTCTTGCTTTTTCTCCATTTGAGTTGTTTTCTCTCTGTTCCTTACTTTGTTTGGGTGTACGGTGATCACAGCATGGGACTCGTCCTCCTCACTTGTGTCCGTGGTAAAGCGTCCTTCTTTCTTTCTCTCCGTCTGTGTTTTTTACTCCTCTAACGCTGCTCTTTTTACACCTTGCTTCCAGGTTCTTGGTCAGCTTCATGGTCGATGCCCGAGGCGGCTCCATGAGAGGCAGCCGCCACAACGGCATGCGCATCATCATCCCTCCTCGGAAGTGCACGGCGCCCACGCGCATCACCTGTCGGCTGGCCAAAAGGCACAAGCTGGCCTACCCCCCACCCATGGTGGAGGGAGAGGGGCTGGTGAGCCGGCTGGTGGAAGTCGGACCAGCTGGCGCTCAGTTTCTCGGGTAGGATGCTCGGGAGTTACATGTTTCCATGTGTTGATTAGTCTTCAGCGGGCCAGAGTGAAAATCTTATAGATTACCAGTGCAGCTAATTAAATAGAAATGTCATGTAAAAGTTTCATAGCCTGTAACCCTACAATTGGTGGGTGGGATGGGGTGGGGTCGGGAATGAGGTTTTAAATGTTCAATCTGCCCTTGATTGCCCTGATACATGTGTGAATCCTCTTCCCTAGTGGGATATAAACTGTGAAAATCAATAAAACATATTAAAAAAAAGAAAGAAATGTCATTAAAACCTCAAAGCTGGCCCGAACTTTGGAGTTTCTTTTAATTTTTACTACAATTAAAGTTGTATCGTGTTCTTTTGTGTCCCGCAGTCCGGTGATTGTGGAGATCCCTCATTTTGGGTCCATGCGGGGGAAAGAGAGGGAGCTGATTGTGTTGAGGAGCGACAACGGTGACACGTGGAAGGAGCACCAGTCTGACGCCAGACCCCAAGACCTCTTTGAGCTGCTTACGGGAATGGACGAAGGTAAAGGAAAGGTTATTCTGCGTGCGTTAACATTCATCAACGACAGTTCGTACAAAGACAGTTTTGTGTCCACAGTGGATGGATGAAGGTGAACTGAAGCACGAAGGAAAACCTACACTACATAACCCAGGGCTATATGTTAGCTGATGACCTAGAAAAGCTAACTTTCACTCTGTTTAGCCTATTTATTGTCCTATTTTAGAGTGACACTGACCAAAAGGTCCTACCTATATACAAATACTACCTAACATTAAGATATATTTATAAAGTCAGACTGGTATTTAGTGTTTTTTTAGGAAATAGATGGCCTAAAATCACTTTCATGCGCGTAAAATGGTCATTTCCAGGCCTGGAAAAGTCATGGAAAAAACTTAAATCATAAAAGTTTTAGAAAAGTCACGGAAATTAGTTATTTACGCAGAGTTTGAAATATGTTTTTTTCAGAAAGACGCTCAAAATATTAGCCGGCACATGCTCTCAATACGCATCATTTTCTAAAATGTTCATGTTTACACCGAGATTTTCAGTTTGATCATGGAAATTTGTTGGTCAAAATGTGTAAGAACCCTGTAACGGTTTCCGTCACAGAGCTGGACAGTCCTGCCGAATTGGAGAAGAAGCGCATTTGCCGCATCGTCACCACCGACTTCCCTCAGTATTTCGCCGTGGTGTCGCGGATCAAGCAGGAGTCGAACCACATGGGCCCCGACGGAGGCCTGCTGTCCAGCAGCACCGTGCCCATGGTCCAGGCCTCGTTCCCACAGGGGGCGCTCACCAAGAAGATCCGCGTGGGCCTGCAGGTACGGCACGACGCCTCAGATCTGCATGACTCAGTCTCATGACTCAGCTTTCTGTCCCCCGACGCTATAATTTATTTATACGCCCGACCTATTTGTGGTTGATTATTTGATTCCGCCTCACCGCTCTAGACGCTTCTATTTCATAGAAAGTTCGCCGACGACCTTTTTCTCTCGTCTTCCCGCGTTTCTGTTTAGGCCCAGCCGGTGCCGGATGACATGGCGAGGGCGGTCCTCGGCAACAGAGCCACCTTCAGCCCCATCGTCACCGTCGAGCCGAGGAGGAGGAAGTTCCACAAGCCGATCACCATGACGATCCCCGTCCCGCCTCGATCGGCAGAAGGCCATCCCGTGGGCCAGCGGGGCGACGCCGTGCCCTGCCTGCGGCTGCTCTGCAGCATCACAGGCGAGTGGAGCCGCAGAGAACTGGAGCGCGACAACACTGCAGCAGGGCCGCCATACGAAATGCGTCCGCAGGCCTAGGAATAAGCTATTTAATACAAATACTTTGACACGCATTGTATCCTGAAATCCTAATAAATATGTTTAGTGACACCAGCCGTTTATAACCTTCGCATTTTCAATGCGGAAGGTTATGTTTCGATCGCCGTGTATTTATGTATTTATTATTTTAACTCGAAAAGTATTAAATCGAATCGCATGGAATTTGGTGGGATGATTGGTTATTATCCGGGGATTTTTTTTTGAGATTTTAGGATTGATCGGGCCAAAGTTCAAGGTCAAGGTCATGAAAAGGTCAACATCTTCTTTTTACCAATTTCTATCCAATTTGCATGCAACTAATGCCAACATGTTCATAATTCAATGCCCAATCTTGTGATATGCGAGTGCCCGTTCTAGTTAGACATGAAACAGGGTTATTAACTAAGAGTCAGTGTGACTTGAACAGCTCAGTGCACATCAGGCCGGCTTTTCAAGTCAAAAGCCGCCGATCGACAGAGGGAAGATGAAGAGCTGAGAAGATAAAAGGATGCGGATTACGAAAGCTCAGGTTGGGAAATCAGTGAGCTCATCTTTTAGGGCTTGTTTCACGCAGGAGGGACGTCCCCGGCCCAGTGGGAGGACATCACGGGGACCACGCCGCTGTCCTTTGTCACCGATTGCGTCTCCTTCACCACGAATGTGTCGGCCAGGTGAGACTCACGCTGAACATATACTGCTATATTTCTTTTAAGTTCGCCATGTATTTGATCATTATACAAAATATTACAACTACTCTTCTGAAGCTGAGTAATCAACACGTCATTGCAGTTCTTGTAAAATATATAAAAGTGAGGTCTTGGTTCTTTTAGAACTGTAAGTGATCGAGAGATACGACGATTAGATGTCCAAAAGAAAAATAGATGTGCCACTATTTTGAAAATGAAGTCATTTTTCAAGCATAACACACCAATATATAATGGCTCCAGGTCACTGTTTTCTGAAGTTTTAATAGACCAAATGATTCATCCAGAAAATGATTGACAGATTAGTCAATAATGAAATTATTAATTAGTTGCAGCCTTCGGCCTACCACTTGTTTACATTTGTAAATCACTACCAGAAGACAGGAGCAAGGAAAAGTTCTCAGTAAATCCCAAAATATAAAAGACACAAACTCAGCTCTGGGCATCTGTTTTCATTTTCTTTTACTAAAGCATGACATTTTGTTTCCTAATCTTCTATTTCACTACAGACATAAGGAGAAAAACGTCCCCACTTGTGTTACTCTACATGTTATTGTCTACTTTTACCTATTAATCGAATTAATGAAGTTACTTAATTTTGAGTTTTTTGTCCTCCTGATGCTCTCTTTACTGTTTTATTAGTAAAGTTCCATCACTTTTCTCTGTGGCCTTGCAGACTCACACTTACGTATGCATTTACCTAAAGTGTTACAAAGTCATGTTAACCATTAATTGCTGAGGCTTTCCTCTAAACTGACCTCAGCAACTGAACTTCTTGGTTATCGTTACCTCTCCTCTCCTCTTCCCTCCCATCTCTCCTCCACAGGTTCTGGCTCGCAGACTGTCACCAGATTCCTGAGACGGTGAGTCTAGCGTCTCAGTTATACCGGGAGCTGATCTGCGTGCCGTACCTGGCCAAGTTCGTGGTGTTCGCCAAGATGAACGACGTCATCGAGGCTCGACTGCGCTGCTTCTGCATGACTGACGACAAAGTGGACAAGACCCTCGAGCAGCAGGAGAACTTTGAGGAAGTGGCCCGGAGCAAAGACATCGAGGTGGGACGAACAAATCGACAGATGACAAACGAATCATTACCGGTTTTTGAAATGCGATGCATCAATTTCATCAACCGCATGATGGTCTGTAAACTTCTGTAGGTTCTCGAGGGCAAGCCCATCCACGTGGATTGCTATGGCAACCTGTCCCCTCTCACCAAAAGTGGGCAACAGCTGGTTTTCAACTTCTTCTCCTTCAAGGAAAACAGGCTTCCTTTCAACGTAAAGGTAAGCCATGTATCCCTCCCATGTTCCTGTCTCTCTCTCTCGCTACTTTCCTCTCTGGTATCCTTTGTAAATGTGTCTTGCTGATTCAATGATTTCAGAAATGTCCCATCAGCCGACCGGAATAATGATTTTCTTTTGCAGTAAATGATCAGAGCGACATACTCACTAAATGGTTGTCTAAGTCTTTTCTGCATGGAAGGCTATAAATGAGGAATTAACCCTCCTGTTACCTTCAAATGTACTAACATATTTTACCCGTGGGTTCAATTTGACCCCAGCAATTAAAATCTCCAGAAAATTATAAGAATTAATATTGTTTCCCAAGTTTAAGTGTCAGGTACTTTGTTTGTTTGTTGACTACTTAAATAGCTCTTTAAATAAATAAACAAGTTGATATTTCTTATATGTTTTACACATGCAGTGAAAAACAGCCTGGGGTCAAATTGAACCCAAAGAACACCGATGCGTACAAGTTGTGTTCAGGACATTGAAAACATCTCATCATGTGAATGTTATGTTTTCCCAGTTGTCCCCAATAAATTAGGAACATTCCTGAAATATGAAGCAAAAAAAAAGTTGTCAATCATTTATTTAGAGATGTTAAACATTGAATGGGGTCAAATTGACCCCAGAGGTAACAGGAGGGTTAAATGCATGCTGCTTAAATCTAAATACTGTGAGACCATTTCAGAATGATGTAATTTTCAGTCAGTTGAGATAGAAAAAAAGACAGAAAATGTTTGTCCTCGTCATCCTGTGATGCAATCCTTTTTTGCTGTCCTCTGCAGATCCGAGATATGGGCCAGGAGCCATGTGGCCGCCTCTCCTTCCTGAGAGAGCCCAAATCCATTAAAGGCCTTCCACAGACTGCCATATGCAATTTGAATATCACACTGCCAACCCACAAGAAGGTAGGGCGGCCATGTTTGAACAGCTCATCCTTCCAGGCCATATCATATCATCTACATGTAAATGAAGTTGAAATACAGAAAGCGACGTTGTCCTGGCATCAGGAGGATTCATTGGAGTTCATTTGGTCTAGACATGACTGCCTGCTGCTTGTGTCTTCTATTAGTGTTAAAGCCTGTGCCAGCCATAAGACCCCACAACGTACACACGCAGCTGCACATGCACATCGTGCTTTGTTCTATTGCCTGGCTCATTGTGGGCGCGTACGAATTACGCAAAGAAGATGACTCTTCTCATTTGTTTGTTGTGGTATCGATTGATCACAAGAAACTGAACTTGTTTTGCTTCTGCTTTTTGTTATTTTGCCGTTTATTTTCGTATTAATCCCATAGATATTTTCTGATGCTTTTTGTTGTTTTTGCTGCTCCATTGTCATCCCGTGAATTTTGTTTCCACCCCCCCCCCCGCTCATTATAACGTCCCTGCTCTCCATTGTTTCATCTCTCTCCTCTCCTGCAATGCATCTTGGAATACCACAGGATATGGAGTCTGATCCTGATGATGAGGTAAAACAGATTCTTCATCATCACATGGAACTGCTTCTTCTTTGTCGTCCTTTCTGTTGGCTTAACTGCAGATGCTGTAGTAAATATGCGTGTCGCGGATATTTTGTCCCTGTACAGTACCTTGGTGTAAAAGATGCTTCGGACTGCATGTTTTTTTACACAGCTACGTGATTTCTGAAGTGACCCCATGTAGTGCATGAGTGGAAATGGCAGTCGTTTTAATCAGCTAGGATTTATTTGTTGTTGTCTTCATCCTAAAGTGCAGTGGAGCCAATTTGCTGTGCCACACCTCAGCTTGTTTTCCATCTCTATCTTCCTTTCCATACATGTCCAACAGGAATCACCATGTTTCCATTCGTACTATTAACTCCTAGGAAGTTTAACACCACACTACGGTCCCTTTTGTCAGCTTCAGATGAAACCAGGACTCTTATCACTTAGTCTTATTTGTTTTTTTTGTTGTTTTGGGGGTTTCCCTTCTTCATCCTTGTCCTTGGCTTGTTTGCGACAGAGAAACTAACTCTCAGCTGCATGTCAAAACATTTATAGGTGACTTAAACCAAAGCGAGATAAGGCTGTTTTTTATGTTTGAATACTTACATTATAGTTATTATTACCACATGTGTTATATTACTTCTATATACATATATTAACCCACCTGCCAGACAGAATGTTGATATGGGAGGATTAAGAAGGTTATTAAACCTTTTTTTAACATCAACAAAAACAATATGGTTAACTCTTAAAGATCCCTTTTGAAAAGTGTCTCTGCAGTCCTTAGAGGACAGAGATGTCCTTGTTGATTGCCATGAAGTTATATATTAATATTGTTTTCCACTTTCACTGAGTTAAATCTTTTAACTAACATTATCCCTGATTATAACAACCACATATGCATTACTTTTCAGAATTGTAACCCTTTTATATTTCAGTTTGTTTACATAATGCCACTGTTCTTTTTTTATTTTTTTACAGAGAATTAAACCGCATAAGAATTGAATCATTTTCTCTATACTAAGTTCCCGGGATTTGTCAATGATCAGCGTCAACATTGATTTTGATAAATGACATCAAACACTGCAGTAATCTATAATACAGAAGTTATACCCAGAGTAGAAACCAGAAAAATAACAAGGGCACACATGAGAAAATGGTTCAATCCGGTAACAAATAGGACAAAACTTGAATGTTGAACTAAATTGTAATCTACATTTTTGAGTGTCTATATTTTGGCTACACAGTTTATTAGAGACTTGTTATTGGAGCTGAGGTTGAAGAGATGCATCATGTCAGCCTGTTCTGAGATGGACTTAAAAAAATAAATAATGTTAGGATTTATTAAAAAAATCATAGTTTAAACGCAACATTGATTGTGAGAGGGCCGGATGAAAGATCAACTCACTGGCATTTACGGTTACTGTAAATTACGTGATGCAGAATTGTCCAATATAAACTTCTTATCACTGTCCTAATATTGAAATAAAACAATTATTACTATTAGTTTAATCTAGGAAGGCGTACTGTGTTACAACATTTAATGATCTCAGGAGTGCATTTTCATAATAAGTAAACATTCATGTAATTCGTAACTAACTGGAAGTTGGATTTTGTCCATACTGAGCACTTAATGGGGTGAGCCAGACCAACAAGCACATTTTGTCTGGAGCTATGACATTGAAAAATGCAGTGAGTGAAGAGATGCATTACTCTCCAGAGGAGGCAGTACAGTACACCTGCAGTGTCTCCTTGTGCCAGTACTACCAGCATGTGCTGATTCACTAAAAATAGAACAGTTTTCATGTGCTGAGATATCCAAGTTGAGTAATTAACATAAATATTAATACCTAATACTCATAGTTTAGAATCACATTTCACCATATTTTTTATGTTAAAGCATCTTTTGTTCTTTTTTGTTTGTTTCAGACCGAAAAGCCAGAACGACGTCATACCTTTGCCTCCTTAGCTTTGCGTAAGCGCTACAGCTATTTGACCGACCCAGCAGCGAGTGAGTTTCCTATTTTTACTTGCATCAAATTTTTGATTGATTTCAGATGTTAATGTGATTTTAATTAGCTTTAGTGTCTGAAGGTCCCTCTATACAGTGTATATATTTTCCTTCATATAGCCATAGTTTAGAAAGAGATCTAGACAACTTGTTCATCAATCACTTATTTTATTCACCTGACTCATACTCTTTTAACATCTGTCCGTTCATCAAACATTTGCATGGTTTACTGTGTGTTACGCTTTGCTTACCCACTCCATGTTGACACAAAGTCTCGCTGTTTCAATTGTCCTGTTATCTGTGGAAACAGTGGGAATCAATGTCTGTCTTTTCATTTATCATTTCAACAACTATGTTTTGATTCATGTTGAATAAAAATATTCTTTTGAATTGTTCTCGTCTTTTCAGTGGCCATTTCACTCTTATTGGCTTTATGATTGTGTGCGGCTGTGTATATTAATGTGGTAACAGGTTGCACTTTACATTGACTTGAATTCCCTTCATGTATACTGCCAAAGCAGCATTTGTAGGGGCATATAATAATGCATACTATAACACAGAAGTTTTACTATTTATTAGACACTATCTGTGTTTTGTTTTATCATTCTAGCCTTGTCCATGCAAGTCTTTTCTTAAAGAAAGAGGTTGAGATTTATATTATATTCATAGTTATAACTTGAAGAACGCTGACTAAACTGAAGAAAGAGACAATTCAAATATGACTTGAATTGCAGGACACACTGGACAGGCATGAATGGCTGATTTACGCTAACATTTTTGTAAAGTGCAACCTCATATTTTATTTTAAGTTTTGACCAAACAAGAAAAGTGATTTTTTTGTATTAATGGTACACGCTTGTGGGGTCATCTCTGGCATTGAAAATGAACCAAATGAACACATGTCAATCAAACATATACAGTAAAAGGCACTGTTGCAAGTGGGCAAATAGATTAAGCACATCAAAAGTCAATGGAATTGTGTTTTTGGTTATCATGTCATTTTTTGTGAAGTCTTTCATGTGTCAAGCATTTTGTTTCAATACATGCTCTGTTCTTTATCTGATGTATCTTGTTACTAGTCAATGATTTTAGACCATCATTTGCCATATCATCCAGAGTTTTTAACTAGGATGCTTTCTTACAATTCCTGTGTATTGATGCTGTGAATATGCTGTTTCTGACTGACTCAAATTTCTCTTTCTGGTTTTTATTTTTTATTTCAACTTATTTTCCGTTACATTTTATGTTTCCTTTTTTTATTGCTTTTTATTTAAATTATTGTTGAAGAAACAACTGATCGCAGCTCGCCGAGAACACAGCCTTCTAGCTACCCTCACAAACCTGTCTTTTCAACGAGATCTTATCAGGCGTGGTCGCCTGTTCCTGTCGCCGTCCCTGGCCAAGCCAAGTCTGGGTTTGGCTCCCACTCCAGTTCGTCATCCAACACGCCCTCTGCCTCTCCATTAAAGTCTGTCTGGTCCATCAACTCTGCCTCCCCCATCAAGACCAACATCCCGGGATCCCCTGCCTCTTCCGTAAAGTCAGTTAGTGACATGGCCTCGCCTATCCGATCTTACAGAACCATCTCCTCGCCTATAAAAACTGTAGTCCAGCAATCCCAGTACCCAGTGCAGGTCAGCCCCAGTCCCCTGGCCTCACCAGGTAGAAGCGCCCCAGATACGATATCCATGAAAGGACTGGCAGCACTGTCTGCTAGGACCTCCCCTATAACTGTTTCTGGAGGAGGAAGCCCTCTTCTTGAGAGAACATTGATAAGCATGACCCCTCCAACCTCTCCCAAATCGTCTCTGAGTATGTTCAGTTCACCCCTGCCATACAAGACCGTAATGGGTGGCTCTTGTGGCACAGGATCTTCCTCCTCACCCATCAAAACCGTCCCTGGTCTCTCCTCTGTGCGTTCCTTTGCCTCAGATGTCACCGGTCCTGCAAGAAACCTGTTCTCCTCACTTTCGTCACCACTTAAATCCAACACCCCGCCAAGTGCTGCAGCTCTGATCAATGGAACTGTGTCACCTACACAGTACCGCTCCTCATCTCCAACATCTCTTCTCGCAAACAGTCTTCAAGAGAGAATACAAGCAACCACCAACGCTGCGACTACAAGTGTCAATGCTGCCTTCGATGAGGTTGAAAAAACATTTAATTCTTGTTCTGCGGGCTATGGCACCTTGAAGTCATTGTCCTCGTCAGCATCCTCCTCCTATCAGTCCATTAGATCATCAGCTTCTAATTCCCTTTACGCCTCTCTGAGATCCCCTCCTAACACCACCAACACTACTGTAACATCCAGTACAATGACTGTTCCAGTGTACTCTGTTATTAATGTGCTGCCTGAACCCCAGTTCAAAAAGTTACCCGAGGTGTCAAAGTCAGCTGCTGCCCTTCTGTCCCCGAGGAAGACGGTGCCTGTTGAGGTGAATGCTCAGATGCAGTCTTCCTTTACCAGAACTCTCTCCCCAATCAAAGCACCTATTTTTAATGCTGGCCTCAAGTCAAATGCCACAACGCCACTTTCATCCAGCCAAGAGATTCTGAAAGATGTAGCCGAAATGAAAGAGGACTTGATACGAATGTCAGCCATTTTGCAGACAGACCCAAATTCCACAGCCAATAAAGGATTTCAGTCTGATTCTTCAAAAGAGCCTCGGATAGAGGACGAGGAGCCATATAGAATTGTGGAGAAAGTAAAACAAGATTTGGTAAAAGTGAGTGAAATCCTTACCAAAGACGCTGGGAAGGACGGTAGGGTTTCAAGAGGTTCTTTGGATGACATTCACTTCTCAAAAGTACAAGTTGAACAACCACCAAGCAACTGGAGCTATCCACCAAGATACGAGTCGGTGGTTCCTCAAGCAAAATCCAAAACAATACCAGATAGAGATTTCAATCTCTCCAAAGTGGTTGACTACCTGGCCAATGATGTTGGAAGCAGCTCTTTCTCCAAAATGCATGACACAAAACATAAAGCAGATGAGGGAAAGAGAGAAGGAGAGGGCAAGGAGAAACAGAAACGTGTCCTTAAACCCACCATAGCAGTTCAGGAACATAAGCTAAAAATGCCTCCAACAAACATGCGCTCATCAGCTTCAGACAGAGAGATGAGTAAAGGAGCAGATGCGCTTTTTGGTGCAGACACTGTGCTAGACTCCCCTGATGATATCTCACGTGATCAGGATAAAAGCCCCCTCTCAGACAGTGGCTTTGAGACCCGGAGTGAAAGGACACCTTCTGCTCCTCAGAGTGCTGAGGGTATGGGCCCCAAGGTCCTTTTTCAGGATATCCCAGTTCCCCCAGTAATCACTGAAACTAGGACTGAGGTTGTGCATGTCATCAGGAGCTATGAGCCCCCAGAGGATAACAAACAACCTGCAATGGAGGATGCACATCCGGTCAGATATATTGATTCAGATTCTAAAGGGCATCAAACTACAATAATTCCAGATCAGAATAAATGCTATTCAATAAAGGTCAGCCCTGATGAAGATCCAATGGGAAAAGGGATGAGGGTAAAGGAGGAGACTCACATCACTACCACCACCAGGATGGTGTACCACAAACCACACGGCAAAGAAGCAGCATCAGAGCGGTGTGAGGAAACCATGTCAGTGCACGATATAATGAAGGCTTTTCAGTCAGGCAAAGACCCTTCTAGAGAGCTGGCTGGACTGTTTGAACACAAGTCTGGCAACGAGGAAACATCCCAAAGAGTCCTCGAGGACATCAACTCCAAACCTAAGGTTGAAAGAATAATAGAGGTTCACATTGAAAAAGGCAATAAAACCGAACCAACGGAGGTCATTATCAGAGAGACAAAAAACCATGCAGAGAAGGAAATGTATTACTATCCAGGGAATAGAGCGGAAGAAGAGGAGCCAGAAGAATCGCTTCCAGTGTACCTTGACTCCCCCAGAGTGAACACACCCATGTCACACGAGGAAGACAGTCGCCCTAGTTCAGCCCAGCTCATGGCAGATGACTCTTATGAAACACTGAAGCTACTTAGCCAACAATCTGTGGAGTACAATGAGGATGAAGCATCAGAGCTTAGGGGAGAATCTTATAATTTTGCAGAGAAAATGCTACTCTCTGAGAAATTTGACCAGTCTCATTCTGACACAGAGGAATATCTGAGAGATAGGTCTCGCTTCCACTCACCAGACAGAAGCAGTACCAGTGAGGGTAGATCGATTGGACCAAGGACAGAGTATGTCTTTAGGTCGTCAAGAAATGTCTTTGACAAATCTGGAAGAGTGGCCAATGTCGATGATAACTTCGACCAACTGACACTTTTGCAGTATTCATCCGAGCCTGGTAGCCCAAAACAATCAGTTTGGATGCGTGTGTCAGATGACGCACAGAGTAAGGAGAGAGAACAGCTTATGTATGAGGACAGAGTGGACAGGACTGTAAAGGAGGCAGAGGAAAAACTCAATGAGGTATCTCAATTCTTTCGTGATAAAACAGAACAGCTCAATGATGAGCTCTCGTCTCCAGAAAAGAAATCTCGAAGACCAGACTTCAGAGAATCACGATCCGGGCCCAGTTCTACACACAGCAGTCCAGAAAGGGCATCTTATAAGAATGGAGGTAGTGGGGAAGAGTGGAGTAGAGAAAGGCTTAGAGATAGGTTCAGCTCCAGTGACAGGAAATGTGCCAGTTTGCCCAGCAGTCCAGAGAGAAGAGTATTGCTGCAGTACAGCGAATCAGACCCAAGGAAACAAGGAGATGCTAAATCACAGGGGAGCGCAGGTGAAAGCCCTAAACCTTTTCAAATGTCTTCCTCCAAAGTCAGTGCAGTGAGGCTAAAGTTTGAGCAAGAGGCTCAAAGGCAAGATTGGAGTCCTCAGGGTGGCCAAAATTTGAATCCTCCAATCAGGAAACTCCAGGAAAGTAAGCTACCTGTGTATCAGGTGTTTGCTGGTCCAAACGTTCCAAAAGCACCAGACAGTCCAGGAAATCAGAGAAGACGTCTAGATAGTGAATCAAACAAGTTCTCACCCCAGCATGAGATTAGTGGAAAAGATCAGGAAGAGAACCAGTCATTCAAAACATGGGAGAGCCAAGACTACAGGATTTATAAACCCCAATCTCCCAAATTGTCTCAGTCTTTAATCCCTGATTCTATAAATGATTGCAATAATAGTGATTCACAAATTCAAGAAACCACCAAGAAAATAACCTACACAGAATTTGTTGTCCGAGAAAGTCCAAATAGCAACGATAGTCTAAAAAAAAACTCGGAATCACAAATTCCTATAAGAAAGCCATCTAATTTCTCAGAAAATCACAAATCCACCACTTTAAAATTAGATGCCTCTGTTGAACCCCATGAGAGGACAGGGTCTCATATACCTACTTTAGCTCGAAATCAGTTACACAGTAGCTCTGAATCCAACAAGTCTACTCGTGGATCATCACTAGGAAAATCCACAGACTCATCAGACGGTAGCCTGTCGAATGTTGTGTGTAACGGTGTCGATAGTGACCAAGTAGAGTATTTGGATGAATTCAGTCCTGTAGTTGTCACAGAGGGTTTCAAAGATATTAAGCCCTTACCTGTGTATGTTAGCATCCAAGTAGGAAAGCAGTATGAAAAAGAAACGGCTTCGGAGCAGCTGGGAACGTACAAAAAGATAGTCAGCCATGAGAGTAGGACAGTGCATGAGACTAGGGGTGCATTTTACACTGTCAAGCAAAAGCAGTCTCCATCTCCTCAAGGAAGTCCAGAAGATGACACTCTAGAACAAGTGACTTTAATGGACAGCTCTGGGAAAAGCCATGTTACTACCCTTGAGACCCTCAGCTCAGTGGACGTGAGTCTTGCTTCAAAAACACCAGATTCTGTGATAGGCTTCATGGCTGACATGCCAAGCCCTATCACAGAGGAGTCTGAGGAGGAAGAAGGGAAGACCTTCATCTACAAGGGGCCCTCAAAGGAAAAATCAAAGCCAGCTTCCTCAGAAAATCACAGCAGAAAACAGGAAACAGAGAGGCAAAGGTCAAGGAGTAAAAGAGTGGCTTACATTGAGTTTCCCCCTCCTCCTCCTTTAGAGGCAGAGCAGTCTGTCCCTGAGAAGAAGGGTTCTTGTGCTTCTTCGCAGGCGGAGACAGACATGATAGAGGTGAACCTCCAAGAGGAGCATGATAAGCACCTCTTAGCCGAGCCTATCATCAGAGTTCAGCCTCCATCCCCTATTCCCCCTGGAGCTGATAACAGCGACTCCAGTGATGATGAGTCAGTCTTCCACCCCATCCCTATCAAAAAGTACACTTTCAAAATGAAAGAAGAGGGAGAGAAACAGCCCAAAAAATCAGACAAAAATGAAATTAATGAGTCTGAGATCAATGGTGTCGAAAAGGAAGAGGATGCAGACTCTGACCAAAATGGCAATGACCAGTCAATCACTGACTGCTCCATAGCAACCACTGCTGAGTTCTCCCATGACACCGATGCTACTGAAATCGACTCTTTAGATGGGTATGACCTTCAGGATGAGGATGACGGATTGACCGAGGACCCTAAAATATGTAGTCTGCCCAATGATGGGAAAACAAACGACCGCTCATTTAGTCAGTCCAAGCTTGAAGTGATAGAGGAAGAGAAATGCGAAGAAGGGGGGGATAATGTAAAGACTCAAAGCAACACCTCAGCCAGTGGAGATGAGAAAGATTATACCCTTGAAGGAAGACATCCAGAAAGGCAGACCTTGGCAGAAAACTACTTTGGCTACCAGCTGGAAGAGGAGCTGAATTCAACCTTTAAAACTGTTACCACCAAAGGCCTGGACTTTGACCCCTGGTCCACTAAAGGGGGTGATGATGATGGGGGTTTGGAATCCAAAGCAAAAGATGAGGACCCCAAGCCCTTTGGTTTATCGGTGGAGGACCAATCACAGGCTACAACACCTGACACAACCCCCGCTCGAACCCCGACTGATGAGAGCACACCGACTAGTGAGCCTAACCCCTTCCCTTTCCACGAAGGGAAGATGTTTGAGATGACCCGCAGTGGTGCTATTGACATGAGCAAGCGGGACTTTGTTGAAGAGAGGCTTCAGTTTTTCCAGATTGGTGAGCATTCCTCTGACCCTAAAACAGGGGAAAAGGGGAGAGGGGGCAAGATCCTGGGGGTAATTTCCTCTCAATCAGGGGAGAGGGCCACGGTAGATGGGATGGTGAAGGTTATAGATACTACCACAGACAGCAGCACAACACCAACAACACCAGCAACAACAACAGCAAAATGCAACACTGCACAGCCTGGCAGTGACGCTGGCTATACCGGTACTGATGCCCCCACCTGTGAAGCCATAGCTGAGACCACCTCCTCATGCACAATCACAGCCTCTAAGGTTGATCCCAAATTACGCACTCCTATTAAGATGGGCATAGCTGCCTCTATAACTGTGAAAAAAGACTCAGGGGATCTCAACGATTGTAAAGCTGAGATGTCAGAGGGTCAGATGGTGCCGGAATACATCAGTATAGAGGGCCAGTGTACAGAGAGCCAGTCTAGCAGACACACTGATCCCGAGTTAGAGAGAAGAGATTTCCCTTCTGAAAACTGCAACAACAACAATAACCTTGAGTCCTCCAGTGTTCAGGCCAACTACATTCAATGTGGTAGCGTGGTGTTTAACTTGCAGTCCTCCTCTGAGCCCACACTTCAAAAAGCGAGCAGGATAGAAACACTGTGCTGTAGGGATGTAGAAGAGGGAGTGGAAGTACTCGACAGCAGTGAAGTGCAGGAGCAGAGAAGCGAAACCGTCAAAGAAAGTGAAGTAAAGCAACCCAAGTCGAGGCTTCCAGTAAAAGCATCCGGTTGGTCGTTTCACACGCAGGGAACCGCCATAGGTAAACAGAAGCCCAAACAAGCAGTGACGGTGGAGGTCAGGAAGAGACGAGAGCCAGCCATAGCCAAAGTAGAACCCAGGTCTAGAATACCCATCAAGGATGTTAAAAAGAGCAGCACTGCTGCCGCAGCTAGTTCACTAGTTTCCGTTCGGGTTACCTCACAGCCAACGAGGGCATTGGACACAGGGAGAGCCGCCATACAGTTGCCCACAAGGCTACCATTGAAGGATAGACATCAGGTCAGCAATGTCAAAGTTGAGGGAGCATGTAGAAAGGACAGACAGGAGAACCCTAGTGAGGTTTGTAAGCGCACGATCGAATACTTTAAAGGCATTAGCGGGGAGACGCTAAAGTTGGTGGACCGCCTGTCAGACGAGGAGAAAAAGACGCAGACAGAGCAGGCGGAGGAAGACAGCACCTCCCGGAGCACCTCTCTGTCGGACGCCTCCCAGCCTTCCCAGCCCTCCCAGCCCTCCCGCTCATCCAGGTCTGGTAGAGGTTCGAGGGCTGAGGCCGGGGCCGCGTCCGTAAGGGCAAAGGTGGCGACGACGGACAGGGCCTCCGGCAGTGAGAGGAGCAGGAGGAGTAGGCGGACTGGTGGGAAGGAGGGCAGTCAGGGACTCGCAGGGTCTCGAACGCCTCCCATCGCGGAGATCAAGCCTAGTTTGTAAAACTTTCACACTATGTTTAAAAATACATCTATATATTTATATATTCCACTTTTAGTTGCATGACATCGTTGTGATCGTTTATTGGATTGACTGGAATGCCTGTAGAGTGTTTACATATTCTCTTCTGATCAGTAGCTGTCATTTAAGTTTATTTTTTGTCATTGATGTACTGTGTACTGTATTGTCCTTGTTGCAAGATTCTCTTTTCTCTGTTCCCCTCTTTCAACCCTTTTAAACCTCCGTATTGTAGATTGAGCATGCCAGTAGTAGTGACTGGTCCACTGGCACAACCAGTCCTTTTTTTGACTCCCTGGTCTGTCTGTCTGTCTGTCTGTGCGGGGTGGCTACCAAGTTATTGGTTATTTAGAATTTATCATGCTATCAATTGTCATGTAAGCTGACTAGTGTTGGCAAATAACACACAAAAGCGTCTTCGCATGTTGACATTTTAGATTCTAACATGGATCTTTCCACCCTAGATTTGTAGAGCATTGAGTCTGTTGTTGAGAGTCATGTTATGCTTTGTTTTGTGTGATTCTCATGACAGTTACTGCCTGCTTAGAGGATACATACCACAAATAGTCACAGAGCACCACTTACTCTATGAACATATTTAAGTTGCCCATAATGTCTCTAGTGTGAAATATCCTTTTCTTGCCATCCTGGGGAAATAATTAAACCTATATTACAGCTATATAAAACGATTATGCTAACCATTATAGTGTAATTATTTCGAACACAACCGTAATTCATATTTTTAATTCTGATGAACAAGTGGCCAGAAAAGGAACATTATGTCTGTGTTTATTTCTCTCTAACATATGTGTATAGAGAGAGAAGAATGTGAATTGTATTGATTGAGTCAATGTCCTCTATCTTCTCAGGTCCCCAGAGTCCTTGTGAACGAACAGACCTGCGTATGGCTATCGTTGCAGATCACCTGGGACTCAGTTGGACAGGTGACAAACATTCGGCATTGCATATTTTTTCTCTCGCTTAATCCGCCTTGACCAAACTTTCTTTCTCTTGGTCTCAAGCCCTGTTAATTACTGCCATCTTCAGGCTCACAGAGTAACGTACATAGAATATATGTCATTATGTCGGCTATCTAAGTTCCTTCTGCTGTGTTTGGAATATAAGGAAAAAGTCCATTCAAGTTTCAATATTTCTGCGTTGACGTCTTTGTCTCGTCACAGAGTTGGCTCGGGAGATGAACTTCACAGTGGATGAGATCAACCACGTCAGGCTTGAGAACCCCAACTCTCTCACAGCCCAGAGCTTCATGTTACTTAAGAAATGGGTCAGTCGGGAAGGAAAAAACGCCACAAGTAAGACTGTTTTTTTACATCTGAAAAACGTTTCTGTACCTTTCTTGGTCTCTCTTTCCTTGATTTATGTCTAAAAAGTGAATCACCTTGAGACAAACTTCTCATGCTATGAGGTTTTTTTCTTCCACAAGAGTCTGTGTTATCCATCTTAGTCAACTTCAACATCCTTAAGCATCAACCCAGACAAGATGCTTACATTTAGGAAAAGGCCTATTGCTACATGAGCCAAGACGCTTTGCTCACAATTACAAACCTTGTACATTGTTTTTTTCATGTGACTCGATACATTATTTTGGTCTTCTATTTTTTCTGCAGCGGATGCCTTAACTTCAGTGCTGACCAAAGTCAATCGGATGGATATTGTGACTTTACTGGAGGGCCCAATATTTGACTATGGTAACATTTCAGGCACGAGATGTTTTGCCGATGATAACGCTGTTTTCCGGGATCAGGCTGATGGTAATGTTTAGCTCTGTCTAGCTGACCTCTTACCTCTCCCTGCTACCTTTTTTTGTTGTGCCAATGCATGGATGACATACTTATAGTCCTGGTTTAAATCTCTGGATTTTGTTTGGACAACTGGTTCCTAATGTTCCCCAAATGCATCTCTGATATCCATGCTTTACAGTTTAATTGCCATATAAATGATTATGCTATTCTACTTTAAATTAGATGTTTTTTGCTTTTCAATTCATTAAATTCTAGCCATACTTTTAATAGCACATGCACTGATTTTGAATTGACGTTTTTTTTTATTAATCAGCATCAGGTCTTTCTCGGGGGGAAATGCCAATGTTTCCAGTTGTCACAAATGAGCAATATCCACTATTAATAAGTGCATGCTACATACTACGTTCTACTTTAAATGTTTTGTTTTTTCAATTTCTTCTGACCTAAGTAGAAATTATATAACCCTGTAGAGTTTACTTTTCCCTGTTGGTTTAGTTTAGTTCTCCTAGTTCTCCTCTAGTTCCTCTGAGCCTTCCTTGGATAGATGAGAGAATCTCTCCAGACTGCCTCCTCTTCCTCTTTCTCCTGCCTCCCGTCGCCTCCTCACAGCAGCATCTACTGCTGATAACAGCACATTACAGCTCTTAACCCATTAAGAGTCATGTGTTGCCCTGTCCTTATCCATCTTTCATTTAGCCTCCACACACCCTTGAATTACATCATCCATTGTCTTCTTGTGCAAGCATGTTTCACATTCATCAATATGTTATGTTTTCTTCTTCCCTCATCCTCCAATTCCTTTTGTCTTATGTCACCGTGTCTGCATACATCCTGCCTTATTCCTTTCCTATAGTTTGCATGATTATCCCTTTAACCACCAGACGCACTCAAGCTGCCACCCCAACCCCCCCACCCACTCCCCTTAGACCCATTGCAGCGCTTCACTGCCGCTCCTTTTCCCCACGCCGATCCCCGAGTTACGAGTCATCCATTTCCCTCAAAGACTTGGCACCTCCAGCGCTATTCAAACTACCACGTGCCAACGTCCTCTCCCCTCGTCACCCACGCCTCATCCCTCAGCGCCCCACTGCTGACCATTGTCAGCCCTCTTCCTTCCCGTTCTCGCCCCACCCGTCCTCCCTAATCCCCCTCATCACCTCACGTTTACCCCCCTCTCCCGCTGCCGACTCACTCATTCCTTCTTCAGTCCCATGCTCTCCCACATCTGTTCCAACCTCCGCCTCACTCACCGCGCTGACTCCAACCCCTTTATTAGGTGAACCAAATCCCTACTCTCTCACATTATCTGGATCTACCTCTGACCCATCCTGTCATACTACTGCCCCCTCTATAACAGCAACCATACCTGCCACCCTCACCATCATACCCTCTTCTACTGCCCCTAAACCATCTGAACCTCTTATCACATCTGTTCCTCCAACCTCACCCTCAGTCATAGCCTCATCCACTGTCACTATGTCTCCAAGAAAAGAGTCTCTGGTGACCCTGCCGACCTCCTCCTCTCCCCCTGTCTCCCCTCTCTCCATTTCTACTCTCCCTTCCGTCTCTGCCTCTGCGTCACGTTGTCCAAGCCCCACTCCTTCCTCCCCTCCTCTCCGCTCTCTGTCTCCCTGTCCTGCTTGCCAGTTTATTTTTGCACCATCCATCTCCCCGCCTCTACCTCAAACCCCCATTGACCCTTCAACAATGGAAATATTGATTTAGCATTTATTTAGCATTTATGTTGTTCCTTCTCCTCCCCACGTCCTTCGGAAATATCTCATCTGTCATCTATGTCATGTGAGCATGTAACAGAATACCCTGGCAAATATTAATATCTTACACTCATCACATTCAATCACTATACGATTAATATGGCCTTACGTCACTAATGTGACCCACCTCACCATGAATGAAGTTCAACTATTGATGGACATGACATTACTTTTAGGATGTAACATTTTTACATTTTTGTTAAGAATTTAAATATTTGCATTTTCAAACCTATACATCAAAATGTAATGTATACATATATATTTAATACATATGACTTGGCATGTTTGATAATAGTGTGTCAACTGGCAAAGCTGGTGACACATCACCATGCCAGCTAGCGGTTGTCTGGATACATGCTTTACACTGCAGCCTCTGTGCCATCGTCCACGTCATACAGTGTGTGTGTCAGTGTGTGTGTGTGTGTTTTGTGTGTTGTGTTTCCTCTGTGGTATGGTTAGGTGTGTGTATGTCTCTACATTTATCATCCTGTCACCTACAGATTATCAAAGCATTCTAGCGGAGCTGCAGTCCCCCGCCACACTGCACTCTGACCCCAACTTCTTGGAGCCCGAACTCCCCGTCACCCCCAACCCTTCCCTTGCCCATCACCACCACCACCACCACCACCACCATTACCCAGAACCAGACACCCCTTTGCTGGCTTGCTCCCAGCCTCAGTCCCTGCCCTGGAGCCCAGAGATAGAGTCAGACAGCCCCCCTAGGAGCCCCCCCAGACCCTGTGAACTGGCCCTGCCTGCTCCAGTCTTTGTACTCCCTAATCCTGGTCCTCCCAAGGTCATAAAGCCCCACATCGCTCTGAACGACCAGCTGCTTTTGAGCGAGGAGGAGGACAGGTCTTGTCAAGAAATGGAGTTCAGCCACAAGCCCAAGTCGCACTCCCTCCCTGCAATGTGTGAGTTAGACATCGACATGGCTTACTCCACATCTTCCCCTTCACTCTCATCAGTATCGTCAATAACCCCGTCATCGCCCGACAGACCACACATGAGAGATGGAGTGCAGATGGGTTCCCCCGATGTAATACAGGAGGATTTATGTTTTAAAGCAAGTGGAAAGGAAGAGACAGTGGACATGGAGAAGGTTGTTAAGATGTTTGCAGCCGAATTAGCGGAGGGAAATGGATTTGTGGAAAAGTGGGTAGAACAGGACTTAATTAAAAATGTGGAAAGAAAATGTGAGATGATAACAAAAGATAGGTCTAAACTGGAGAATAACATTTTGAGGGAACAGAAGGAGGGGTGTGCAGAGGAAGAGATAGATGTAATAAGTCATGGGAACACAGGTACCACCTCGGAGGTGGAGGAGCATCAACATCTCATAGAAACTGGGCATGAGGTGGGAAAAGGTTGTGCTCCATTGGAGTCAGTGGGTTTAAATGAAACAGCTGAGGTCCAAAACGTTGATGGGGGCAGTGGAGAAAGGGTCCGCCAGGAAGACATCGATGAACAACTGCGGTTTAAAGATGAAGACGGCTTGTGTGGCAGTGAAAGAGATATGTGTGGGACAACAGAAGGGGACCAGACTCCCAAGGAACAAAATGTTACTCCGGTCTCCCCTCAGGCCTGGGTTGAGGCACTTGGGGAGCGTCAGCCCAGTGACTCTGAATCCAATGAGGAAGAAGAGGAGGGAAACAGAGAAACACAAGAGGCATGTCAAGAGGAGGTGGAGAAAGAAGAAGGCTCGGAGGAGAAAGAGGAGAACAGAGAGATGACCAAGGCCAGTGTTCAGGAGACTCTTGTTCAGGTTGAACACGCAGAAAAAGAAGTGTGTTCACTTTCAGGTTGGCACAGTGAAACATCCAGCGTCAATGTGGAGCCTCCGACGCCAGGCCGGAGCGTCAGCTCAGAACTGCTCGACAGGCGGGAAAGGTAGGAAATATTAAACAACTATCAGCTTCACACACAGAACAGCAAATAAAGTGTTTATTATATTTTCAGATGCAAAAGAATCCACAATATTTCGCTCCGTCTGGGCTGCATATCGCTTTACCAAAGTGCTGCAATAATCAGATACAGAATAAATATACTGTGTGAAATCATCACGCACGTGAATTAAATATTTCAGACTTTCCCATGACTATCCTAACTCTGTGCTTCTTCGCCAACAGCCAAGAGAACTCCAGTGAGTCTGTCACTTCCTCGTCTCGAGCCGAATCGGGGAGGTCCCGACATAACGGCAACGGCCAAAAGCACTCACCTCAGGACCGCTCGTCGGAATCATCGAGTGGCAGAAAGGAAGAGGGAGCACTTGTGTCGGAGAAGAAAGTCCAGGTAATAAGGATAAACCAATTCAAAATACCTGTGTGTCCTGATAACTGTGTAGAACATAATTATCTGTAGCTATGAAATAATGCTATTTTGTTATTGCAGGAAAAACATCTAAACCTATATACTTTGCGCTGAAAAAAACATAAACGTCAGTGTTTTAGTCCAGGTTTCTCTTCTTTTTTTTTTTGTTCAGCCAACCGTGGAGTTAAAGTACATAAAGGACATCCACAAAAATGTATCAACTAACACATTTTCCTGCTGCTTTCTCCTCCTGACTCCCTCCATGTGTTTTTGTAATGGCCTCATAAAACCTTCCTGGACAGCAGTTTAGTGTAGACTCCGGTTCAGAGGAAGAACAGACTGTAACCACAAGAATCTTCACACGCCGTCTCATTTTTAAGGTACCTTCGAAAGCCTCGAGGAGAAGCTGGCCTGAGCTTTGGTTTGGTTGGGGCCGCTCAGTCTGGTGTGCATCGTAGTGGTATTGCTTGGTGTGCTGATGTTGTGAGAGTCATGTGTGTGAACATGACTATGCAACATGTCACAGCTCATTTTGTTTAGATTGGCACTCTTTGGTTGAATGCACTTCTTGTAAGTCGCTTTGGATAAAAGCGTCTGCTATATGACATGTAATAATTGTGTAATTGGCACTTTTTGTGGAGTGGCGGTTCTCTCTTGAGGTGGTGTTTCGGTGTGGTGATGGTGAAGGATTGTTTTATCGGATTTGAATCGGCCCTTTCTGAGCTTTTAATGATGCTAACCACAAATGCTTGCAGGGAGAACAAGCAAAGAATATCTCGGGCGATACTGTGACCGAGGAACACTATATGGACCACGATGGTAACCTCGTCAGTAGAAAAGTAATGTATAAGTCATATAACTAATACATTTCTCATTCAGCTCTGAACAATCACAGGGAGCAGACTCCATCAGGTGTTGTTCTTCCTTTTGCTGACGTCCTTCTTGCAGGTAATCAGGAAGGTTATCCGGCGGGTTTCTACTCCCACACCGGAAAACCAAGGAGGTGACAGGTGGCACCGAGACCTTCAGCACAGTCCCCTTCTGCAGGAAGACGGGTCAGGAGTTGGCATGAACTTTATTACTGGGTTCAAGGTTTGATCTGGATGGGATGGCTGGATCAGGAGTTGGGAGAATGTAACTGGTGGAAGGTTCACAGATGATACAAAAGTTAGGCTTAAAGCTTCACTGAGCAAGACTGAATGTAAAAAGAAAAGCTACATTTTAAGAGGCTGGATAAACTGGGGCTGTACCAGAAAAGTTTGAGGTCAAAGAAAAGCATTGTTTTCTCCAATGAAGATAACATTAACTAAATCAGAAATACACTCAAAAACATTGTTAATGTGGTAAATGACTATTCTAGGTGGAAAGGTCTGGTTTTTAATTACATTTCTACACAGGTGTATAGAGGCCCATCTCCAGTGTTCTAATGGTACATTTTGTTTGCTAATCGCCTTAGAAGACTGGATGATTAGAAAACCCTTCAGCAATTAAGTTAGCACAGCTGAAAACAATTATGCTGGTGCGAGAAACTAAAACTAGTCTTCCTTTGAGCTAGAAGTTTGACGAACAAAATTAATATCTAATCTTTTAAATGTCTTGACTATATTTTCTATTCATTTGATAAATAAAAGTGTGTGTTTCCGTGGAAAACATAACATTGTCTGAGTGACCCCAAACTTTTGAATGGCAGTGTATGTACTGAATCACATAGACATTGATATGAAATGATACACACATTTTAAAAATATTTCACTCAATGCTGGAACAAGCATATACAGAATAACTGTATTGTGTGAAAGTGTCATGCATAACATAAGATACTTTGCTTCCCTGTAAAGCTTCTTTATTATTTATATTTATATATTATATAGCTTTTTATATTGAGCTGGAAATCGTTTTCTACAATAGCCCAGTGTGTTAATACCACATGTGATTTGCAGGCACCTTATTTTTACATCTCCCTTTTGTTTGAATGAAGCTTTAAGTCAAACAATGAAGTCAAACTGAGGATCAGTTAGGTGTGATAATGTTTTCCTCCAGCGGTGCAGGTGATTTTTTTGACTAACACTGGATTCACTGGTTCTGGATAACTGTCCTCATGATCTCTCTTCAGAGCAAAAACTAAAACAAATGTAAAGGCATCCATTTGAAGTGCATTCTTGCTTGCTGTGGTTTGACACTGTGCCGTGTCTATTGTGTTTGCATAACAAAGGGATGCTGACTCTGCTCCTGACTGTGTGGTTTTAATGGTCTTTTAAATTATTGAGCCGATTAGTCAACAATATGACTAATCAGTGCCGTGACTTTGCAGTGAAAATACAATCTGCCTCCTTTGTTTCTGACTCTTTCCATAATAATATAACCAGTCTTTCTTGTAGGTCTGGTTGCTCTTGTGTTTTGGGTCCTAATAATATTCCTAACAATGAAGCTACTACTAACGTGCACTTTTCTGACTGCTTTTCCTACAGTGTGGGGAGTTTTGCTTTCTCCTTTGTCTCAGCTTTGTGTTCCGGGTTTGTGTGTTGGGTTGTTTTCCTCTCATCGGAAGAGAGCAATGCCTCGTCTCAACTCTATGTCTGTGTGTGTGTGTTTGTGTTTTCCAGCAAGGAGGGTCAAGAAACAGCAGGCGAAAGGATGACAGAAGATCAGGGGATAAAAAGCTACACTCATAGGGATGGTTGTGCTCTACCAGGTACAGTGCCACCACACAATCAGCATTGTATGTCTATGTAGTATGAATGAATCCGTGTGCAGTATGTATCTGTATATTATTATTTCCATATGGTTACATTCACACCTGCTCCAATTTTTGGCAATTTCCCAAGTTCAGTTCTTTCAAACATTATGCTCCATTATACTCGGATCCTATTTAGTTTTCCTCTCCTCAAACTCGCCTCTCTTTAGTGCACACTCACTCTCTACTCTTCCCCGGAGATGATCATTTTGGCATTTATGCTTGTTTGCTTTTTTTCTCCTCTTGCTTGCATCTCTCCAAAGTTCAGAAATCCGTCAACCACCGTTGCTAATTGCATCTCGTATACAAAGGGTAATGTAATAACGTTCTGTGGTTTGAGGGGGAGATGCGTGCTGTAACTGCTTCTTGATTAACGACAGCCGTGCGTAGTCACTTCCAGGAGACAAGAGGTCACGCACGGTGAGGTTGCCAGGCAACCAGTGGATATGCCGCACAGAAGGTTGGATATACTGTCGTTTGCCAAAACATTGTCACAGCACGAAACTTCACCTCAAACTGTGAAGTCATGCTCACCTGTGTGTGGGTTTTAACTTTAGATTTATAATAAGAACTCGATACAGAGCCAGAAAGGACTTCTTCTTTTTTTTAGGGATTTTTGGTTAGATGCCTGAAATAAGGTCTGTGGTGAACACAACAAGCTCAAGAGATTTGAACGTTTTGTTCTACGATATTGTATGTGTTTAGATAGCCGTCTGAAATGTTAAGCTTTTTGTCTTATGTAGTTAAATGAAACTGCAAAACATCACTTTCACTAAAATCATAAAGGTAGTAATTATTTGTGCAGCTTATCTTGCTGAATACGACATGTTAATATCCTAAACCTCTGTTGCCTCAGATCCTTCAATAATCTAAAATCTAGGAGAAACATCCCTTCTGTTTTTTTTACGAGGCACCCAGTGCGATGCTAACTTTAGGGTTCGGCCTATAAAATGAAGTCATCCCTTGAGCATGCTATTGTAAAAGAGACGTCTGTAAAGCTGCAAACAAGGTCAATTAGGACTCTTTATTGTGAAGATTTGTTTAACCTTCCTCAAGGCGAGAAAAGCGGAGCAGCAGTTTACAAGCGGGGCTCGGCAGGTGAGTCACTAGTGAGCATACTAAGTGGACCGCACACTACCGTAAGAAAACCAGGAACCTAGAGAACCTTTACGGTTCTGTCTCGCCGTCCGACAGACTCAAAGGGGGAAAAGGCTGACTGATGTGTGAGCCTGGTTATCCCCGGGTCACATTTGTGTCCTCCGTGTGTGAACAGGGAACAGGGCTGACGGCGATACACGCCTCAGCATTATACTGCCTCTCTGATACCCTCCATGCCTGTTTTTGTCTGCTAAATCCCCAACTCACAACAGCATTGTAGCATCCAAAAAGAGTGCGTTATCCCACTGGCCAGACTGATAATCCCCACTGCTGTTCGCCCACACGTTGTGTTTGCAGTGCATCATTCCATCTTTACAAACCTGACTCAGACAAAATATGGCACTACTGCGAAGCCTGGAAAAAAGTTTCTATGGCAACGAGGTCACAATAACAACCGACGCAACATCTGCTCATCTTGTCATTCAGAGGATCGGAGAATCAAGATAGTTTTTGTGCTTTCACCTGTAGAAAAATCAGAGGAAGATTACAACCTATTGAATTGAAATAAATATGCATAAGAAGATATTTCACTTTAAAATAATGAACTATTGTAGATATTAGAAAATGTATAGCAATCAGCATTACTACTATCAGTTGTAATATATAGACGTATTCCAATAGTGTACTCCAATTTATGTGATGTTACTCTTTTGTGTGTTACAGATGTTCAGGAACAAGGTTAGATGTTTCCTGGGAAGACTAGTTCAGAGGGCTAGAGATCTACAGTGTGACGACTTCAGGGTCCAGTCTGCAACTATCTGCTTCAAACAAACGGTTTTCACGCGAGAGGAGATGACCCTCCTGACTTGCGCATGAGCAACTCACCGCCTGTCAATGAAAGGACCTGGAGCTTCTGGCCTTCTGGCTGTGGTGGACCCGTGGACAATGATTCTGCTTCATGTTTTGTGTGAAACGATACGTGCCATCGGTCCACCGGTGTCGCGAGGGCTTTGTTTAAGGAGCACCATTTGTTGTGAAAACGATAAAAGACTCCATCACGACGACACAGGTGTAACTGTGACCAAAGATGGCACAAGAGCTCAATACACAAGGTGGGTGGGAGGAATGAAGTCGACACAATAACACAACAAAAACAAAATCTAATGGAACACTTCTGATCCAACTTCAACACTCGCCTTATAGTTTTTTCTTGAAACCATTGTTGTCAGGATGTAAATTGTTTAGGGATTTTTTTTCTTCCTTTTTAAAAACTTATACTAACACGAAAGCCGTTTTCTGTATATAAAATTACAATGTGTACAATTCTTAATAAAGCGTACGCGAGGGGTCGAGAACGCACCGAGGAGACGAACCTTTTCAAGTGCTTTCAAAACGTATTGAAACGGTTCCACTTTTAAAGATTTGAGTGTAACTTCACAGGTTCTTGTATAATTAACTATTAGAGCAGGTATAATGTTTGTACATGAAACAAAAAAAGCTGGTTTGATTTTAACTAATGATATTTCCAGAAAATCGAATTTCAGTAAATCCCAAAGTGGGAATGGATCTAATCCTACAAAATGCAGCCTTTCAGAGTACTCATATTTTCATGCATGCAGTTCACATACATTTTAAGTACAACTTTTCCAAGTTTGCAAACACCTTATTCAAATGACAAATGAACCCTTTTATCTGTGTACACATATAGCCCAAACATTTGTCACCGATTTTATACTTTAAAATTAAAAACAATACCATTAAAACATTGACCATGTTGGGATGAGGATGAAAAAGAGTTTGATAGCTTCTGGAGGGTGTGATGTCTTGTCTGTCTTTGTAAAACCGGAGGACAGCTTCTGCTACAAGAACGAAATAATCTGAATGTACTGCTAGTAGGCTGGCTCGCTGTAAAACTATAACTGTATTGTGCGTATTGGCTATAAGGTGTAGGAGTCTCTATACACTGTTAGACTGTTTGTAATCATTTCCGCAGTGTGTCAATTTGGTTTTCTAACGGCTGCTGTGGCATTAAAGGAAAACTGGGGCATTTCATTTTTCGATTTATTTTTGGTGAAGTATTTCCTTAATTTAAAACCTACTCACATTAAGGTCACATAAAGACATTATTTGATTGCAGCTCTGAATAGCATATTGTATGACAAAAACACTGGATGGTCAAAAACAATTATTTAAGCATAAAATAAATTGTGTTTAACTCTGAAACCGTGTGATCTTTTTAGGCTTGAGAGTCCGTACATGCAGTGTCGAAGATTTTACTTTACATGACATTAGGAATTATCTTTGTATTGGTTTTCATTAGATGCCCATGTAGTTCAAGTGTGGTGTTCTACTGGCAAAATGGCTCAGTATGCTGATGTCTATGCTGTGGACATTACTATTATGTGACTTTTCTTTGGGGGGGGGGGGGTAAAGGAAGTCAGGTAGGGTGCTGTATCACATCCCCATATACTACTGTGTCAATCAGGGGGTAGAGGATCCTTTCATATGGTTGAACTGTCAATTTTGTTTGATATGTGTTTTCACCTGAGAAGATGTTTTGATGTACAATTCTTACTAACAGAGTGAAGCCATTGCAATGTAACTATTCTAGCACTTTGGTTATTCAAGGTCTTTTAGAGGCTATAGCAGCAATGATGCCACCACAAATGTTTCAGACGTCTTTAAAAAAAAATACAAAATAAAAATACAAAAATAAAAATGCATTGATTTCGCAAAAAAATATTTGTTTTCTCGTCCTGTCTTTGTGTCCTAAGCATTGTTTTGGTTATGTAACCAATGCAAGTGGTGTCATAAGAGACACAGCATAATGTGCTGCCCACCAACGTGTCCTTGGGCTGCTTATCTCTATGTTTGCGTCACCTTGTTGGGACCAGAACTAAGAGTTTCCCATGAGGATATTGCTCATTTCTGTTAGATAAGTAATTAATGGCGTGCATTTACAAAGCCAGAGGCGGCGGACAAGAGGAGTCTGGGATTAACCACCAACCCTGACCAGAGGAGAAACCCTCGAACTCCTGAGCCACAGCCGCCCCACAATACATGATTAATTTCATGGCAGTCCCGTCTAGTCTTGCCTCTCACATGTATGATTTATTAACATTTCATATCCCACTTTAAATGTATGCATTATGCAGATGATGACTAAGGACTACTTACTAAGACAATATGTATACTAGAGGAACTGTCCAGTTGATCATGGTCAACTTTGAGGTGGAACACAGTATGCTCGTCTACAGACTGATTATTTAATCGAATAATTAACCAGTAGGTAGAAGAGTATGTATGTAGAGCCCAAATCTTCCCACAGCAGGATGAATCTTTTTGTGGGCCCATATTGCCCCTCTCTATGTGCTGCTTTGAATAAACACAAACGCATTTACTAATATCAGGGTTCGTACGGTCAAGGAAAACCTGGAAAAGCATGGAATTTTAAATTGGTCATTTTCAGGCCTGGAAAAGTCATGGAAAAAAATTAAATCATAAAAGTTATGGGAAAGTGTTATAATCACATGTTCATTTACGCCGAATTTAAATATAAGCTGGCGTACGCTCTCAATACTCTAAATGTTCAAAAGTGTTCATGTTTATACCGATATTTTTGTTTGGTCATGAACATTTGGTTTAAAGTCCTGGAAAAGTCATGAAAAAGTCATGGAAATCCATTGGTCAAATATGTAAGAGCCCTGTAATATCCGCCTTGTAGATTAAATGGTAAATATTTAGAAAATGCGAAAATGACCCCAAACTCCAGAGGGTTAAACGGGTAAACTATACAATTAAGCCACACACAAAAAATCGATTGTCAATCAGATATAAACTCCATCTATCTGCTGCTCTTACCAAGTCAAATTCCATGTTTGTGCAACTTACTTGGTCAATAAAACTGATTCTGATTCTGATTCCGATTCTGATTCTTAAACAAAAGGTATGCACGGTTCCAATTCCGCGTGTCGTAGACGCGTGCGTGCAGTACCGGAGACATCCTGGTGGCGGCGCTACGCCGACGCGCGAGCGCAAGGTCACACCGCGTACCATTCCGCTGCCTGCGCCGCTCCGACGCTGCAGCTGCCGTCGTCTTCTCTCCCACACACTCCCCTCTCCGTCGCACAGCCATGGCCGACAGCGCGAGCGAGAGCGACACGGACGGAGCGGGCAGCAGCTCGGCCACCCCGATGTCCACCTCCGCCTCCAATTCGGGGAAACCGAGCATTGTCATTTCGCAGTTTCGTCTGGAGGAGCTGACGAACCGACTCGCCTCTCTGCAGCAGGAGAACAAAGTTCTTAAAATTGAGCTGGAGACATTCAAACTCAAGTGCAAAGCCCTGCAGGAGGAGAATCGGGACCTCCGCAAAGCCAGCGTCACCATTGTGAGTAACGTTAGCATCGCTAGCTCGCTAGCTAGCTGCGATGCACTTATCGTGTTAGATGTGTCAGCACCTGCGATGCGGATTATGTTAGTTTACTGACAACTAGTTCACGTTTATACACCAGCAGCTTTACGTGGACGTGTTACCTGTATGTACACGCATCCCTCCGGTGCTTTGCTCCACTAAGAAGAGCTAACGCTAGTTTGGTGTGTTGCTAAGTTAGCCGGTGGGCTAACGCGGTGGCTGGACAACAACAGCCAGTTGGCTTTGTTTTGTTTTGCTAATCTTTGCTCGCGCCTAGTAAACCAGCGGTAAAACAGCAGGTGGGTCACCCCACGGAGCGAGTTACTGCCCGGTTAGCTGTCTGCTCGGCGAGACGTCGTCTCCGCGTTATGCCCGACGAGGAGACGGGAACCTGGGGAATAAATAGCCGCGTTGGCGTCATGTCTTCATGCTCCGTTTATCAGCCCCAGCTTTTATTAAAAAAAGTGTAACCGATCTGTCGGATGGAGGTAGAAGTATGTAGGTCAAACTTAGTTAGCTGAATGCCAGGCTCGTGTGTTGGCCAGTCAGCCCCAGCGCACCCTGTCCCGTAAAACGCGAGGCTCAAATAAGCTGCTTTCTTTATTTCGTCCCCTTATTGTTCTTCAACACCTGACACGTTTGACCAGCTTGCGAAACACGTTTATCTTTGAGGTCAGTGGAGAACGAAGAGGATTGAGAATGAGACCCTGGGAAGGCGTATCATCACAGTGTAATGCTAGCTGCTGTAGCTGTCCCACACGTTTCCTCTGGCCCGTGTTTCACTCTTCCCCACACTGTCGGTACTGCAACACCCATTGAGTCATGAGGAGGAATGATGCCTCCTCCTTGGTTGGCAGATTTTCACTGCAGTAGGTTTTGTTTGTCTGGTGCATATGGTTGCAGCGTGCCTATATACGCTGTGGTCGATTTAATCTGGATTAAATGTGACGTGCTGTGCTCTTTTCTCGCCTCTTGTTTTTTTCCCTCCTGCAGCAAGCGAGAGCAGAGCAGGAAGAAGAGTTTATCAGCAACACCCTGTTTAAGAAGATCCAGGCCCTCCAGAAGGAGAAGGAGACTTTGGCAGTCAACTATGAGAAGGAAGAGGAATTTCTCACCAATGAACTGTCAAGGAAACTCATGAATGTGAGTTGTTTTCACCAGACATCAAGATTAATGCCCCAACATCGGTTTACACTTTCACCCTGTTGATTGCAAGATCATGTAGCGTTATTCGCTGCAGTACTGTCGAGCTTGCAGGGTGCATGATTATCCCCCCCCCCCAAGTAGGAGTGAACAGCAGCTATTGCATTTTCATCAACAGTATGTCTCCATGCCTGACGCCTGGGAAGGGTCAAGATGACTTCCCTCTGGCTGCTAGCTACCCTAAATGACTCTCAAATTACACTCCTCTCTTCTGCAGGTTGTCTGTTTTCCACATCTTATTTTCCCAACTGCAGAACACACAGCACATACACACATGCTCTCACGCCTTCAATGGCTAGCTGTGGGCTGACTAATGGTTTGTTGATGTATAAAGAAGTGGGAGTCTGGATGCCTCGGCAGCCCCTATTTAAGGTCATACAGATTGTTTGGGGTTTTCTTGTTTGTCTTCTCACTCGACAAACCTGTCTGTCTGAAGACGTGGTACGGAAAAATGGCCCAAATTATGTGTCGAAAGGAATACTAACATTTTATATTCTTGTGACGACTAAGGCAGAGTTGAGCTCATGTGGTCGTTTAGTTTATGGCGTGTAAATGCTTCTGTGCATTCAAATTCAGAGTTTTGTTTTCCCCCACACTTACTTTTGATGATGATCTTCATTTGTCTGAACTAGAGCACCCAAATGATACAAGCATATCAGCAGGTCATGCATACACTGTCAATTTGATTTACTGCGTCCCTTTTTCTTAAATCTTGTATTGTTCCAATTAAGATTTGTGTTTTTAGAGTTATTATGTAGACATAAGCATGTTGCCACTTTTCATGTATTGCTTACAAACAGCCTCTGCATGAAGGACAAAGAGCCTCTCTGCCCAGTGTCCTGGGACTGAAACTAAAAGACTCGGCCATGGTTGCCACGCACTGCACAGCAGAGGGCTGGGAGCCTTTTATGGCTGGTTGTTGTTTTAGCTGAAGGGAGACATTATCACAAACAATACCCACAATTGTTAGTGTTAATTGGAAGAAAAATGTTTGCACTGGGTGTGGCAAGACTTGCTGGCTTGTTCTTTGATCCAGGATTCTGCAGAGCACTCGCTTCAGTAATTATGAATGCAATCGTCGTAAGTTAAAACCGACTGCCCTCCTTTGAGGGGTTCTGGTTGTTGCCGTTAGTAGCGCGATGGAAATGATTATCTTCCCCTATCCAGTCTTTTCCTATGAGTGGATTTAAATCCCTCTTCCCTGTAATGAGTGATCGCTTCTATAATTCATCACACAGTCATCCCGTGTTTAATGACTGCCGAGCCGCACCCTGTCTTTGTTTTGGTGAACTGCCAACGGCGGTTACTTTCTTTTGCCAAATCATTATTTTTTGCCGTTTACTCCTCTAGGAAGTTTAACCTTGAATCTTGTTAGAATTGTATCGTCGGCTTCCTGGTTGGTTGCACTTTAAATGTGATGAACTGACACCATTGTGTGCGTGTGTGTGTGTGTGTGTGTTCACTGTGGTCATTGAATAGTTATGTGACTCACCATGTGCCTCTTGTGCTCTCATCCCTCTCAATTCAACCACCTCTTCTTTTCCTCTGTTCATCCCCTTTTTCCGAACCCAGCTCCAGCATGAGAAGGCCGAGTTGGAGCAACACTTGGAGCAGGAGCAGGAGTTCCAGGTTAACAAGCTCATGAAAAAGATAAAGAAAATGGAGAACGAAACCATCTCAAAGCAACTTACCCTGGAGCAGGTATGCTAATTGTACCTGAGAGAGAACGGTTTATTATACTCCTGAACTTGTCTGTCCAGTTGTGGTATTTTAAGACACCAACATTTCACCAGCGTTAATTCGTCCTATTTAATTTTAGCTGGAAAGAACGTTATGGTCAAACCTGTGTCTGCTGAAGCCAACACGTGTGTTTCCATGTTCTGATGGTCGGATTTCTCTTGAGATGTGCATGCATGCATTCGTAGTTGCAGCTCAGTCGTGAATGTATATGTGAGAGTGATGCTTGATGCCACTGCATTTAGCAGTGGCTCTGAGGCGCATCCAGTCAGAGACCTTTTGTTTCCGTTGGTCTATTTGTGTGCAGTCTCGTGGAGTCTTCTCCACTTCAAGGTTGTTCTACCTCTGAACGGCACTCTCCACTCTCTTTTATTTTCCAGTTGAGGCGGGAGAAGATCGATCTTGAGAACACACTAGAGCAGGAGCAAGAAGCCCTGGTCAACAGACTGTGGAAACGAATGGACAAACTGGAGGCGGAGAAACGGTGGGGAACGATCGTATACGTCCACCACGATGGGCGTTTAATAATCTGCCTGGATTCAAAGCGTGTTTTCATCAACATCTTGTGGTTTAATCAATTAATCTATAATTGTGGGTGGAATGTCTGCACTAGTTATTCTAAGTTTGAAACCTAAAATGCATGCCCGTCTTTTAAAACGGAGGGTCTTAGCGAAGTAGACCTACCCATCATCGACTAACGATAGGATGAATAATCAGCTCCTGAAAGGCCTTTTCAAATCAATTTTGAGGATGTCTTGAATGAAGAATGGTTGACATATTTTTTCCTTTTTGAGAATGAAGTAAACCGTCTTGAATTCAACCAATAGGCTTTCATCCAGTCTTGTGTAAAAGCCACGGGGAGCTTAAATAGATTTATTTGTTTACGTTTTCAACGCTTGTTATCATGCACAGCAGTCCTGTCGATTCATTCTAATATCTGTGTTGTTTCTTTGTTTTCTGAACTAGAATCCTTCAAGAGAAGTTGGACCAGCCCGTATCAGCGCCTCCCTCCCCAAGAGACGTTTCCATGGAGATAGACTCGCCAGAGAACATGATGCGGCATATCCGTTTCCTGAAGAATGAGGTGGAAAGGCTGAAGAAAAGCTTGCGCACAACTGAGCTGCAACGTAAGTGGCCTTTCAACTTTCAAAGTGGCCTTTCAATGCCATCAAGTGTTGATTAAGGATGTGATTAGTAAACTGTGATGAACTACAGTATGCCATTGAAATATAAGTTCACCCTACACTGGGGCATGGGTTGATTTCCATAGACCAGAAGGAACCGGATACCTTGGAGCGTTGTCTGACTGTCTGCTTTACATCTTTGTTACCTACTTGTTATTCACTGGTCACTTTGCACCTGGTGGTACTGGGATATACAAAGTGGAAGAAGTGGAAATGCAGTCATCAACAATAAGCATTGATGAAAGTCGATGTTAGTCATAAACTACTACTGCTTCCCCCCTGTTCTAAAAGCCCATCTATTAATTATACAACATGAGGACGGACTGTTACTAACATGGCAAGCTACACCCCCAGTCCATCTGTAGAAAGTGGTGATCTGGAATAATCAACCGATGATGTGCATACTACAATACTGTAATAAAAACAAAAAAATGATATATATATATATATATATATATGTATATATATATATATATATATATATATATGTATATGTGTGTTTTTACGGAATGGAAATGCAAGCAGCTACCATTTAAAGAGAGCACCTACCTACAAATCTGAAGACGAGGCATAAAACAACTATATTTATAATATTTTTGTTGTGACATGTTAAATTTTGTTTTTAGTTATTATGCAAAACTAATGTTTTCAAAACGGTCACAGATCTATTTTCATCTTGCTGATGAGATACTTGGAATATAAAGACCAGCAAATTCCATACAAAAAACAGACAAAAAAAAAAAAACCTGCCATGCAAAGTGCTACCTGCCCATCAGGAGTCTGATATTTGCACACTTTCACACACCGCAGGCACCGCATGCGGGAGCTATTTTGGGTTGAGTATGTTGTCCAAGGACACATAGACCAGCAGATAATGGTCACTGCATTATCAACTGTTTGCCAATTTAAATGTTTTTGGGTTTTGCGAAAGCTTATAGGTTGTGGACAAATAGCCGACAACAGCTATTGCGTCAAAGTTAATTGTACTTGTCTGTTGTTCAGTCAATCAATAGCCCGATAACATTTCAGAGAAATTACTCAATTAACCAAAATAAGTCTGATCACCTCGCTGGGAGTGTCTCAGCGTTATCTGTCCATGCTTTGTTTTTGCCACTAGAGGGCGCTCTCAGTCCAACTCTCAGTCAACTGCCAATAGTGCTACTATGAATATTCTGATGCTGCTCACCTTATCTGAAATTGTAATCTGCAGTGACCCACTTACTTTATTTTGTGAAAGAGAATTTTGGTTGCTCTTTAGCAGGGTTCGTACGGTCATGGAAAACCTGGAAAAGTCATGGAATTTTAAAATGGTCATTTCCAGGCCTGGAAAAGTCATGGAAAAAACTAAAATCATCCAAGTTTTGGAAAAGTCATGGAAATTTGTTACGATCACGCGTACGCTCTCAATACGCAACATTTTCAACCTTGTTCATGCTTATACCGAGATTTCAGTTTGGTCATGGAAATTTGGTTTAAAGTCCTGGAAATCCATCGGTCAAAATGTGTAAGAACCCTGTTTAGGGTCTTTGAAGGGGATTCAGTTATATCTGCACGCAACTGTCACAACTGTCTTTTTACAATTGGGTAATTGCTCAACAATTCTGACATGATGAGCATTAATACTATCGTCCTTCACTTTGATATTTAGAGACACGGATGTGATCGCGACAATAGCTCAGCTGGTGTAATTTATTCCGTCTTTCCCCTCGCAGACACAGAGAAACGTGCCCAGTACATCGAGGAGGAGCGACACATGCGGGAGGAGAACATCCGGCTGCAGAGAAAGCTTCAGAGAGAAATGGAGCGCAGGGAGGCCCTGTGCAGACAACTGTCGGAGAGCGAGTCCAGTCTGGAGATGGACGATGAGAGGTAGACGATCCATATGATCAAAAGGGTCACAATAACCTGAGGTGCACATAACTGGTACGCATGCGCGAAAATAATCAACAATGCGTAATGCCACTTGTGTTCCTCCGCGCCTTTTGCGTACCTGAGCGATCTGATGTTGGTCGTCTCTCCAGCAGCACGTCGTCACCACACGTCGCTCCGTCTCTACGCGTGGCGGTAACGCAGCTCGGCGTGTGCTCAGCCGAAATCGCTCCGCCTGACCCACCGAGATTGCTTAAGACGCTAATATTGACTCAGGGAGACGTGAACACGATTAGCGGGAGGCGGGCTTCATCCAGCCAGTTCTGTGTTTGCTTAATGTAATAGGAAAAGAGGCAAACTCTCAGGACCATATAAGCCAAAGACCGCCGTCTTTCTTTTTTTGTTCGGCGAACAGAATGTTTTGTTCTCTTAACGTGATCCCGGTCCCTCCTGGCAGCCATCACCCTAAAAGCTCCGGCAGCCGGGTGACGCCCAGACGGTTCCCCGGCTCGTTGTGAAATTGAATACAAGGTTGTTGTGACGGCTCTAGAGCTTCACACACAGTCGATAGACCACTCGGACTGCTCCGTCTCAATTTGTATGAGATAATCTAGCATAATCGAGTCATCTCGTCGCTATCTTTTTTTTGTATCCACTATCGCACTGAAACTTTGACCGTCATGTCAGTGTTCATTTCATTTGCTCGGATTCTTCTGTTGTTTGTGCGCCTGTTTTCTTTAAGTTCTTCAAGTACTGTATGGTATCATGCACATAACATTCGTAATTGCTTAGGCGTCGCAATTTAAGTACAAATGCTATAAAAGATTAATTTGAATGAAGTGGTATTTGCAATGACATGTACATAAACCGTCTGGTCATACTAGAGGCGTTGTACACATTCTTCTCCTTAAAGGATCAAACATACAACTTTCTCAAATTGACCCCACCGGTAACAGGAGGGTTAAGTAGCCCTGAAGGAGCTTCTGTCTTTGCGTGCTGAGATCATCGATAATCCTCAGTAATGTTGCACATTTGAAATCTCCTGTGTGTTCATTGACCGGCCGTGTCCTCTTCAGGTACTTCAACGAGATGTCTGCGCAGGGCTTGCGAGCGAGGACCGTGTCCAGCCCCATCCCCTACACCCCGTCCCCCAGCTCCAGCCGACCCATCTCCCCCGGTGAGTTCGTCTGAGGGCATCGAGTTATACCGCGTCAGAGGATCGCCATTAAATTATACAACTTGTTTTCTGAAAAGCAGCTTCCTCTGTGTAACAAAGGTTGACAATGAAATCCATCATTTTATAGTATCAAATCTAGAACTAACAATCATTGATGAGTTAAAGTCTCTTTTTTACGGTCGGCGAAACCATAAATGCGACCTCGCTACAGATGGCCGTAAAATAGAAATGTTTGCCCCTTGATCTCTGTCCGTTCAAATCAACGGCTTGCTCTCTTGTTTGTTGTTTCTGTGGAAATCAGTCGGATCATAAAATCACCATGCTTGCATAACAAATGCTTTACGACCGAATATTTTTTTCTAATTGGGATTGACAGAAGATGGTTGTGGATAATAACTTCAGGGTTCTTACGGTCATGGAAAACCTGGAAAAGTCATGGAATTTTTAAAAGGTCATTTCCAGGCCTGGAAAAGTCATGGAAAACTTAAATCATAAAAGTTTTAGAAAAGTCATGGAAATTTGTCATGATCACACCGAGTTTGAAATAATTAATGTTTTTTTAAAGAAAGATGCTCAAAATATAAGCCGGCGTACTCTCTATATACACAAAATGTTCTATATTGTTCATGTTTTACCGAGATTTCAGTTTGGTCATGGACATTTGGTTTAAAGTCATGGAAAAGTCCTGGAAATCCACTGGTCAAAATGTGTAAGAACCCTGTAACTTTGTATTCACCTGTCTGCTGCTGAATTATTGCACACTAAAATAAATAAATAACCCAAACAAAGCTGTTGAGTAATGCCGGATTAAGGAAAGTCTAAGAGAAAGCTGTACTTCCGGCTCAACAACAGTTGCATTTCTAGTTTTAAAACGAAGACCTGTAACAAAAGAACATGCAGTGCAACCGTCTCCTCGTGCCCGTCTCCTCGTGTCCGTCTCCTCGTGCCCGTCTCCTCGTGCCCGTCTCCTCGTGCCCGTCTCCTCGTGCCCGTCTCCTCATGCCCGTCTCCCCGTGTCACAGGCCTCTCGTATGGCAGCCACACAGTCGGCTTCACTCCTCCAGCGACGCTGTCCAGAGCGGCCATCTCCCACTACAACACCCCCGCCCTGCACGTTCACGGAAGCTCCTCCCATTCCGTAGCCGTAAGTAACATCCACCCCCGCCTCGGAAAACCCAGATGTGTAGTGAGCGGTTCTCAGGCTCTAAAAGGTGTTTTTAACTATTTGTGCAAGTATCTGAGTTTGCAACCCGAAGCTCAAACATTTAGATCAAACCGTTAAGACGTCCAATAAAAACTTTATGCCACAGGTTTACATCTTAGACTTTATTGGGCCTTTTTCTTTTATCAATAAGCCATATAAACAAATAAAAAAGGTTACAAGCCCGATACTGGTAACCTCTTATGGGTGTGAACATTTGCCGTTCTTTAACAGGCTTGGCTATCTCACCGATATTGTTGCTATGGCATACAAAATAGACGCAGCGATTACTGGATCAACACACGATGATCATCATCTGTGATCAACACGCCTCATCTGAGTCACTTCTTCCTTCACTTAACCTTCAGATGTTATGGTTTTATACCAGGGTTATTTTTCGTTACAGGCTTTATTCTTGGCCATCCAATGTATTTGTAGTTGGTTATGATCACACTTGTATCAACTGTGTCCATTAAGGTCTGCATGACTGGAAGCATGTGTCCTAATAGTAATATTTCTTAAAATATTGCTGTTAGTTTGGATGGTTTTAAGAAAGATTCTCAACTCGGAATCTTATGAAGATTAATTAATTCATTAATCCACTACTTAATACATGTATCCTCTACTGGCCAGAGCTCAGTTAAGAAGATATTTATATGTATTCTAATAAATTGTGAACCATCGGAGCCACCAGAGGTCCTCGAGCATGCAGCCATAACTGGCCTTACGGTTTTAGGGTAGGCTACAACCTCTGAGAGAAGCTGATGCGGAAGTGCCTTAAAATAGCATTCTCACTACTGACCAGCAGAGGGCGACTTTGTTTTGGGAAAATATGTTTAGATTTCTTTTTTTTGTTTTTTTCGAAGTCTGATAAAATGACCCTACTCTAAACCTGATCTATTTCCTGTTATAAACTTTATGGTTTCAATCGCTAGTTTTGAGTCTTTTTATACAGCATGATGTCCATGTAGTAAATCATTATCAGATTTAGAGAACAGTAGACGATAAAGCCGGGTTCAGAACATGATGGCCTATCATTGTAACGGCAGAGTAACCTCTTGAATAAGTCCTTTCATTGCAGCCTCTTCCTTCCTCAAGTAAACCTTTCTTCCCACTGTACCTCTGCAGGCCCCATCCCTTGTGTTCTCCCTCTGTGGTATTTGACCCCCATTCATTTCTCTTGATCTCTGTGGATGGTACAGACCACATCTCTCCATCGCCACTCGGACCACCCAGGAGCTAAACCAGGAGATGATTTGATCTGGGAGTTCAGAACCTCAGACAGATTATCTTTTCCTTTTTCTTTCCTTTTTCCAGTCCTCTGACTGGAATTGCAGTTGTCAGGTCTTAACTAACATAGTTAGGAAGGGAAACCGTGACACAGACGAGCAGCCTTGGCACGCAGTCCTATTTTCCTTTTGTATTTTGAAACCATGGAAACACTAGCGACCAAAAGTAACGGCCTCTTGTTTTCTTGCATTGTTATCCAAGTGTAACTATATGCAGGGTTCGTACGGTCATGGAAAACCTGGAAAAGTCATGGAATTGTAAAATGGTCATTTCCAGGCCTGGAAAAGTCATGGAAAAAAAAATTGAATCACAAAAGTTTGGGAAAAGTCATGGAAATGTGTTATAATCACGTGTTCATTCACACCGAGTTTGAAATAATTAATGTTTTTTAAAGAAAGACGCTCAAAATATAAGCCGGCGTCGGCTCTCAATACGCAACATTTTCTATATTTTTCATGTTTATACCGATATTTCAGTTTGGTCATGGACATTTGGTTCAAAGTTATGGAAAATTCATGGAAATCCATCGGCCCACATGTGTAAGAACCCTGTATATAATAGTAGCTACAATAGTTTTTCCATTTGATTTCCGTTTACTATATTTACCTCACTCTTATTGCTCTTCTATTTTGCACAGGTGTGAATATTACTGCACTAATTACGACTCTATTGTTCATATACATTTACATGCTGTGCCTATTGTTTCTTCTTCTCTTTTAACCTTTGATGGAACTCTGGCCCGTCTCCGTCGGGGTTAATAAAGTTCCGTCTCACCGTGAGACGAGATGACTCACGTGTTTTTATGTCTTCTCTCTCTCTCTCTCAAAACAGAGGCCCTCGCCAAGAAGAAGCAACAGCCCCGACAAGTTCAAACGTCCGACGCCCCCCCCCTCCCCCAACACGCACTCGGGGGCCCAGCAGGCTCAGCCTCCGCTCCCCCCGCCGGCCCAGCCCATGGTCCAGTCCATGTCCTCCCCGGCGGCGATGTCGCAGCACGCGGCGCCGCCGCCTCCCGCCCAGCCTTAACGCGCCGCGCCCGCCGCCCGTCTTTACGCGAGAGCGCGCCCGCCGATCGCCATGACGCTACCGCAACCGCAGCTTCCATCATTACCAGCTCTGGAAGTCGAGTTTCTTACTCTTTTCCAACTCCACGAAAAGAAGCGGCTTCAAATGTCTTAGAGGGGAAAGCAACGCGGCGGGGGGGGGGGGGGGGGCTCACCCTCCAGTGGAGCCCGCCGCTGCCGCCGCCGCCGCCGCCGGCCAGCCAAATCCACACGTGGCGCCTACTCAACTACTCTTAAACGGAATGGATGGACTGAGAAATAATCACTTCTGGGATTTGTAGGCCAATTATCTGTTTGACATTCTGTCTTGTACATGATGTTTTTTTCTTGTTTGTTTGTCTTTGGGACTTTTAGCTGGTTGAAATTGATGTTGTGGCGCTTCTGAGATAGCACAAACAGCACATAAAGTATGTTTCATGTTGGTGTTTTCCGATAGGTCGGATGTTTGGATCGACGAACGGACCGACAGACGGACGCGGTTGGTTCTTTTCACGCCTATAATATGACACTCGATTGCAGTAATGTACTCCACTCCAGCGCACCCCCCCCCCCCCCCCCCCCTCCGTCTCCGCAACAAAGTCATCGAGTCGCCCCGAGCTTAAGCGGACTTCCCCCCCGTAGAAGGCTTTGATCGATCCGTGCTTGTGCCAGTTATTTAGTTTCTGAACGCATTTAAGGCTCTGCTGCTCTTCAGTTGTAATGAAAAGAAGAAGAAAAAGCATCCAGGAGGATGGACACTGGTACATAGACCACAGATAAATGTCGCCCTTTGAGGTGTTTTAAAAAAAGAATATGTAGTCAGGTGTTACAACTTCCTCATGTACTCGGTCTCTCGGCTCTTCTCTCTATCGCTCTGGTGTGTTTCTGAAAGCTTCTTTCATCCTTGTGGATATTCGTCATCGGAAAAAGGACAAAAAAAAGCCACCGTAATGCTCTTTACACTAAATATACATCCTGCTAAAACATTCTCAATGAATGGTACTGTTGAACTAAATTTCTATGTATGATTAAAGCTCTCGAGATGACAACCTCCGTTTTTAACCGTCAGTTCTCTGGGTCACTTTCGCTCATTTTTAATGTGATAATATTAAGAGTTAAACATCGATGAGCGTTGTCCACTTCAAATATCCGTCTCTGCTCTGACTCGTCTCCTCCCTCACAGGACGCTGCGATCCGATGCGCTCGCTGTATTTGGCAGCTCTTTAACAAGTGCACTGATTCCGAATGGATTTGATCTTTTTGTGTATTTTCTTCACTGGATGATTTCATGTTTTATTTTTGTCTTACTACCATAGTTCACGACCTTGCGATTTTCTGACTGAAATAATAGATTGCCATTATTCCGAATTGCATATTTAATCCCCTGATGTTGCTCCTCGTCCCACCGTGAGGTTGACTGACACCTTTTGGGAATTGTGAAAATGGGTGCAGACATTAATGGTGGACACAGAGGATGAATTGTAATAAATTTGATCCCCTGAACTTTCCTCTGTAGCTCCGTCATCAGGTACGATTTTCTTCTTGTCTTTATACCGCTATAATACTTTATACAACTAGAACGGGCACTCGGTAGAGCGCATACCTTCGCATAACACAAGATTGAGCATTGAATTATGAACATTTTGGCATTAGTTGCATAACAATTGGATATAAATTGTCTGCCCTATAGTAAAAAGAAGATTTTGACCTTTTCATGACCTTGACCTTTGACCTGATCAATCCCATAATCTAATCAAATGGTCCCTGGATAAAAACCAACCATCCCACCAAATTTCATGTGATTCAAGAAGATGTTGACCTTTTCATGACCTTGACCTTTGACCCGATCAAACCCAAAATCTAGTCCCCCAATCATCCCACTAAATATCATGCGATTTAGTTTAATACTTTTTTACTTATGCGAATAGCACGCACACACACATTCAAATACACAGCGATCAAAACATTACCTTCTGCAATGCGAAAGTAATGACCATATATTTGTAAAACTAAAGACATTCCAATCCACTCAGTTGCCTTGTTTCTTTGTCACCTATCTAGAAAAAAAAATATGTCAAGAGCAAAATAAAAGTGTAAATTCTAACTAACGGTGGAGTAGTGATGTTATGCAGTGCAGGAAAAGTCAGAATACACGAAAATTGCAAGTAAGTTTTTCAGTTCCTACATATGTTAATGCCCATGAGTGTGTGTGTGTACACTACTTGGTACATATTAAGTTGAATGTAAATATCTCGCAAGCCTCGTATTTGGCGTCAAAAGCGTTGCACATTTTCCATGTGAGCACATCACGTGCAAAGTCGATAAATGGATGTGAATATAATCTATTTAATTTTAGCTCTGCGTGTCCTGTCGGGAACAAGTCGTCTCCGGTCCGTTGCCAGGGCCGACGGTGCGGAGTGGTCGTCACAGCTACACGCCCGGCTTCGTCTTCATGATCGATCTGTGCGCTGCTCCGAGTTTTCTCATCATAATTACAACTAAACCTTGAAATGCAACTCTAAAACTGAGCTTTTAAAGAAAGAAAAAAGAAGATAGTCCATCCAGTCTGGGCCCATGCAGACGGCCCGATGATAATCTATTGTAACTAATCAGCATCATGTGATGAGCCTCCTCCACGCAGCAGCTATATCGACTCCTGATTCTGGGTCGGTGTGCAACTTCCCTCTCCATGTCGACGTGGATTCAGCCGGTTCTAACTGGCTGAAGACCAAAGGAGTGTTTTCAACATCAATCACTCCAGGATCATTTAACACGGTAAACCTTCTGTAATGTGGGAGCAATGACCTGGTGGGAGGAGAGCGGGGCCAAGATGATACGTCAGGCCTCCAGCAGGTAATTGTAGCTCATTCACACATACGGCGGGTTCAAACCCACCAGGATGAAAATACACCCCATCGTAAGAGGGACACGAGGATATGTGTCCAGAGACTTGCTGAGCGAGTGATGCAAGTGAAGCTTTGTTTTTCTACCGCGTTGTTGTTGCTCTCTTGCGGTTGAAGCCAGCAACCTGAACTAATGCAAGCAGGATTCTGCACTGGAGACTCGGGGTGGCCTCGCTGGGGGTCGCAGTGACCTTTGACCTCTACAGCTTGATGGAGCTGGGCAGCTGAAATCAAGAGACATGTATCCGGACTGCGGGGGAGGCTGTGTGTTTACACCTGCCAAGCCTCCTACGGAAAAAGAACAGCAGGCCGCTGCTCTCCGGTGTCAAAGTGGTGGAGGAAAGATGATAACTAATGTCAAAATACCAGGTTAGTTTATGTAAAACCCCAAAATGTAACATCCACCTCACTGATGGTAAAAACTGATCTAGGACAAAAATGCAGAGGCATATTACCCAAAAAATGCATTTTGGAACATAAGGATAATTTAATCACTCTAGCTCTGTTCTTTATTGGAAATGTGGGCCATCCTGACAATACATGTTGATACAGTTGCTATACATAAAACAAAAGACTTTGTGCCAGGGCGAAGTATTGGACATTCAATTTTCATGCAAAGTTCAAAGTTTCTCCGTAGGTTTAGAAAAAGTCAATAAATCATTGTGTTAGTATTTGATTATCCAAGAGGACTACCAAAACAGAAGGAGCTGAGCTTATGTTGTTATATAGGCCAAACAAAACTTCCGGAACCAAAACCAATATATCTGTTTATTGTGCAATCTGTCATGGGCTTAATGAGTCGGCCACCCTAAAGTATTATTAAAGGCTATCTTCGGTGCAAATCAGTCATTTTAATTGTGCCTATGCTTGTAAATGGCATTTAAAAAAGTGCTTGACCAGCCTTTTCGCTGTGTTTTATTACCAAAAAGCTTCATGGCACTCGATTGACCACACAAACTGAGCCCTTGCCTTCAGCTAGTCAGAAATAATCTCCTATCCCAAAGACTCTCATGAGCTCCTTTTCTTGGAGCTGGGCGCTGCACAGGAGCCCCATGCCCCTGTCCAATCCCAGTAAATCAGTGTTGCACAAGCAAACTCGCACGTTGCTAGATTTACTGTGTGCTTCGCCTCTGCCAACCGGTCAAACAACGCTTTAATCTGCTGCCTGTGAGAAAACCACGAATCAATATAGGCCACTAAATCCTCCAAATAATCTGCACATCCGGCCGGGCCAGAGACGGCCCGATTCATGAGCCGTGTTCAAGTGACCGGAGCATGTCTTAACCAGACTGCCGTTATTTACAGGAATACAGCGCAGAGTGATAAAAGCTCCCGCTTCACCTCACGGTAAAACCTTCAGCAGATCACATCTGTTGACAATTAGTGTCACCCTCCATTATGTGCAGCCAAGCAATGGGAAAAAATATTGCTTTGTCCCCTTGTTGATCTTTAAAAAATCTGATCAGAACCTGAGTGTCTTCTTACTTTAAGGCACCAACAAACATGGAGAAGACCAGACGGTGCTTACCTCAGCATCTTAATACTTATGCATTTCGCAGGTAAGGCTATAAAAATGCTGACGGGTGAGTGCCAGGACCTCCATCAATAACGTGGTCAACCCAGTTAGTGGGCGAGCATGTCCCCAAATAAATCTGGATACTTACAAATCAGCTCAGGCTGTGCTTCTGGAAAATGGAAGACATCTAAACTCTTCTGGGTCCCTGAATTCCTCAGATAACTCATCAGGGTCAAGTTTCGCATCAATACTCTCAACTGACCCGGTATCAGCCACAGGACTCACTGCCATCAGTTCCTGCTGGTCAGCATCAGGTGGACTGGAAGAGTGAGCATAACTGTGTTCAAGCAACTTGACATGGAACAAAGGTTTCATCGGCTTCCTAGAGTACGAGTCAAATATATATCTTTGTCTGAAGGGGTGGAAGCGCCACAGATCCCGGAAATATTTAGCCTTTTCAGTTCCAATTTGTGTCTTTTTCATTAGATAATGTAAAGTATTTATTGCTGCTCGAAGATAAAGGGCCCTGATGCAACTGACAGTGCCTTTACTGATTTATAAAGACAAAGTCCCTCTTGCTTAGATCAATATCTTCTGCAATGAAAAGAGCTAATCTCTCATGCAACGATCCCGAAACCCCTCGAAGGAAGCAGCACCAAAGTCCCTTCACCTTTGAATATCCATCCCAAACTAATCCACCTCACTAAACCATGATCATGCCGATTAGCAGTTGGCAAACTAGTTACTCACCTCCCAGCTTTGGATGTGTCCCCGAGGCAACTGCTCTCGTCACACACACACTGCACACAAATGAAAACAAAAAGCAAAAACAAGATAAGATAAGAAAAGATATTCCTTTATTAGTCCCACAGTGGGGACATTGCAGGATCACAGCAGTGGGTAGCATGCGTGGTCAGCCCGGTCCAGTTTGTTGTTCAGGGCAACACCCAGGTAAGAGTTCACAATCTCAATACCCAGTCCCTGGATGCCCACTGGTACCGGAGGAGAGTGGAATATGTTATCTGGTACATAATGTCCTGCACAAAAGAGGGAGGTGGCCAAGCAAATAAACAGATGATGTATTAAAGGCCACAACACAAGCAAGCTTAAACTACCCGTGGCATGTGGAGTCAGTCATTTCATCAGCGGAGAAAAGTGCAATGTAGTATAGTGTCAAAACACAAACCATGATGTCACCAAAAAACAAATGGGTGTCTCAGGGAGGAGAGAAGGTTTCTTATAGAGTAGAGTGCACTAACGCACAAGACCCGAGCTCAGGTGTATCCACTGCTGATGACCCTCAGCCACGCCCACCTCCAATACCTACCACACAGAGGTACAGGGTAACAGGGCAGAGGGGGCCGTCACAAGTGTGTGTGTGTGTGTTTCTCTCTCTCTCTGTGTATATAACTGAATCCCTTATGCAAGCAAGTGAAATTCAGCACCACCACTGATTGTGTTCGTAGTGCAGCACGGTAATCCACTCCCTCAGATTCCTCCTCACTGTCCCCCACATGCACTACATCTGGTTGGAACTGGTCTGGGGCAACATGCCAATGTTATGCCAGAGTACAGTACAATTAACTGTGCCTCCCTTGTTCTTTTTTCACATCATTTATCAGGCAGAAAGGGATTAAGGAGCCTAAATCTTTTCTTTTCTTTTCTTTAAGATCATTCCAGGCAGCAGACCTCCGTTATGGTGGTGGTGGGGGGAGCATCAAAGTTCCTGAAGAATTGTAGTTGCATTCAGTGTGAAAACCAGTCTGACCTGTGATCCTTCATCCCTTCCCTGCTCTGACGGCCCCTCGTTCTCTCATCTCGTCTTCTTTGAATTCTTCTTTCCCGTCTCTTTTCTCTCCTCCTGTTCTTTGCTGTTTCCTCTGACTTAGTGTCACTGTGTGGCTGACCCGAGGTTATGAGGATATGCAATCGCATGATGATATAACTTTATGATGCTGCTGCAATGTGATCAAGAGGATTTATTCTGTCTCCTTTCACACCATGAAATTAACAAACCCAAGTCAGGGGGAGAATATGTGTCAGTAACCGACAGTGTTCATTTAAATATAATTAACAATGTGTCTAGTCGGCTACTTGTATGTTTCTCTTTGTAGAGTCTGGATTCTTTAAAGTTGGAGTCAAATAAACTTGTATTATTCTCAGTTACTTGGAGAAATATCAAGTCAGACTATTCTGTTAGTGTGTGACTATAATGGACTTATTTATCCTTGTGTATCTATTAATTTGACCACTCTGTGTAATGTGTACCTACTCTTTATCTATTACTACGCTTCATTGGTAACACATTCCCACTGTGTGGGGTTCCTCAGGGTTCACTTTTAGGTCCATTTCTCTTCAGTCTTTACATGCTATCAATAGAAAGAATGTTCCAATCTCATAACATCTATCTTCACATACGCTGATCATACCTGTGCATCTCATTAAAAATAATTCAGGCTCAATTAACTTAATTACAAAACTATCCTCAAGCTATTAAAGGCCAATCATGTCCTTCATTTAAATGAGGATAAGACAGAGATCCTAATCTCCATACTCTTTTAGTTGTTCAGAAACTCAATCATCGCCTATGTTAGACCACATGTTAAGAAAGTGGATGTTATTTATTTATTATTTGATAAAGATCTAAGTTTTAACAGGCTGCTAAATTCCTTAGTCATGTCCAGCTTCTTCCAACTCAGAAACATCTCCAAAAGTATGCATTCCCTATATCTCCATTTAGAGAGAGACATGCATGCACTAATATCATCCAGGCTGGACAGCTGTGACTTCCTCTAATAATAATTTCTCGGGCAAACATATCATGTCAACAAAACTGTTTGCTTTCCCAGTGCGATCAAAAATGATATATCATTAAACTTAAACTTCAGACATTGACATGTTAATTTAAGTCACGCATGCACCACCTCACTAGTCATCTTACTGCCCTCCTGTTGGATTTAATTCAGTGTAACCATGTTGCCACATGGCTGACTGTCTAACTGTTGCTGCATATTCATGAACATCACTCTTATATTCATTTAGGTTCAAACGTGTTGTTTTGTTATAGTGACGGCCCTGACGGGCAGACTATAAGAATACTTTATGAGCCTTGTGCATGGAGCCTACTGCTTTAATCAAGGCTCACCAAGGAGAGGACTCCAAGCAGTGCACCCTGCTGGTGCAGGGTGGCGCTTTTATTATTACCATCCATCAACCGGTTCAGACTGGACGGATGGCAATAGGTTCACGGAGAGAGTATTGCCTCCACCCAGCCTCCATCGTCAGCTAGACTAGGCAGAAGTATATATATAACTAAATTGAATTGTCTACATGGTGTTTGCAATTAATAATGAAACTGTACAGTTACTGTATTATAAGCGCGGTATACAAATTAACCTATAGGTAAAATAGTTGCGTGTTTTGGTGCATGTATGTATACTATATGTGTAGCCAGCATCCTTTCTGACTTGTCGATGACTTAAACATCAAGAAGTATTGGAGAGTAATCACGAAGTATATAAATAGCTTTGGCCACATGACTGAGAGCGGGCGGAAGGACTTCGTGCTCTTCTGGTGGCGGCGCGGCGCGCTCCAGACGCGCAAGAGGAAGCAGCGCGTTTCCTCCTGTAGCTGCACTCAGAGCTGCTGCTGCTGCTGCTGCTGGACCAGCAGAAACAGCTTTGAACCGGTTTGGTCGCCAGCTTCAAAGAAGAAAGACACGGATACATGATGCGCTGTCTTGGCACACGGGTGTCAGAGATTCCAGCTCGGCAGTCATCCGCGGACACGGCGCCGTCTTGTTGGTGTCATTTGTCGTGATTTTGTCAGACGGGATTTAAATAAGGAAAACCCTCCTACATGGGAAGTTCCCGCAGAGCGCGCAGCTCTGAAGGGTCCTGCTGCGGTTGTTATAGATGCTGAGGTGAGTGTCGCATGGGCTTCCAACAAAAACAAATAACACGCACAATGTGCGCGTGTTTAAATTAAAGGAATTAGATCACGTGAGGAAATATGGGTATGGTTGTTGTTGTTCAATGAAAAGGATAATTTGAATGAGACGTGTGTGTCATTTGCTTTAGGATATTACTGTCTTTTAATTTTAATAAACAAGTAGGCTATTTACCGTCATCATGCTGTACGCCTGCTTTGTTTCTTTAATGTGCGGAGCGACGCACCAGCTGCTCGAAAAGAAGCAACAACGCGCAACCGACGGGATCAGGCTGCCGCATTGATGTATAAAGTTGCTCTGGGCTACACATTATTCATGAAAGAGTGCTGAACAACTTAGGTCGGTATAGGAGACAGCAGGCCTCTCCCATGGGCTTCAGGACCAGAGCGGAGTCGTAAAGGAGGGAGGGGAACAAAGCAGCGCAGCGTCCTTTACTTTCCCCACCTCCGAGGTGTGGTTAAATAGAGACGGGAACAAAACGGGCAGCAGCCTCCACAGCCAGTCCGTGCTCAGGACCTCTCACAGGTGGCCTGCCTGTTTGCCCAGGCCCAGTGCTGCAGCAGCCTTCCCTGCATTAAGGCTTTAAATAAGTGTAAATTTAGGAACCTATAAGTCCAGTTTAAAAATACCGTTGTATAACTAACATGTCCTGCGCTGATCGTTCAATTATTGTGCTGTCAAACTTACGACTGTCTATGTTTTGTCATTCCCAGGAGCCCCGTCTCTGTCAAAGCTGTCGCGGATCCCAGAGGGCAGCATCATCACCATGGCTCCATCTACCGGGGTGCTGGACGGCGGATGGGGATGGGTGATTGTTGCGGCCTCCTTCATGGCCCAGCTCCTGGCCTACGGATCGCCCCAGTCGGTGGGCGTGCTGTACCCTGAGTGGCTGCATGCCTTCCAGGAGAGCAAAGGCATGACGGCCTGGGTGGGCTCCCTTGTGGCTGGAGTGGGACTGATAGCCAGTGAGTAGCACACGCTTTAATAATGTAATAATCCTCAATATGGGTCTATAAAGACCAACATAAATTGCATTTGATTGTGAAGATTTGGACTCATGTTTTAAGGGTCCTTTTAAAGAGATAGATGCAAATAGGGTAAACTGTGTGTCATTTATTTTAGGTTTCATTGTTCATATGGTAGTTGTATACTTTAGTAGAAAATGTGTGCTTTTCCACTGCACGTCATTATGAGCAATATATCAGCTGACGAGCGATTCATGGGAAGAAGATACTATCTTCTTGGGTTTAGTGCTGAAAGTACAGCACTAAACACTTTACAATGATCTTCCTTCCATTTCCATTTCAATCATTGTACCACATGATGCCATGCCACTGATAACAAAGCAAACACAATGCGTGTTCAAAGTCTGGGCGATGCGTATATGCCATGTCAAGAGGAAATACAACCCATCATCAAGGAATCGGTTTACTGTAGCTGCCGGTGTTAAAGACTTCTCCTTGCTGTCTCGTTTCTCCCGGATGGAGAGAAACGGCAATGAGATGGCCACTTTGAAGAGAGTTGCTGCTATTGATTTATCTAGAAGAGCAAAGCAAGTGCAAGTCATCCATGCTCTGAGTGTAGGAGGATGATTTAGCCCGTAAGCTGATGGAAATGAAGACAGATTGAGGGACAGACAGGGAAGAAACTCAGAAACGTAACAAACGCTGTATTTGCTGAGCAAGCTTGTGAGTGTATACGCCTCCTTGATACAGAAAAGAAAAATAGAAAGTAGAAAGCTGGTGAAATTAATACAGAGATATCCCTCCAAGACCGAGACGGATTGGTGACAGTCTTAGTTCACATTACCCGTGTACGTCAGAGCTCACTCGCCAGCTGGGTTTGTTGCTGTCCTCTTTCTCAAATAGGTGAAAGTCACGTCTAGACTGATCTGGCCTGAGGCCCAGCCGTGTCCGCGACACATGTCCCAGCTGTCAGACAGCTGCGGCGCTGCAGGTTATGTAGCACTTCATCTGGTTAGAGGAAAAGACGTCTGGATTTCACACCATGAAAAGACAAGCAAAACAACATCGTCACTATTCCTGGTTCCCTGACTATTCCTCCTTCGTTCACGTTTCCTCTTTTTGCATCTATACTCTTCTCCCTCAGGTCCCGTCTGCAGTGCCTGTGTCGACAACTTTGGGGCTCGTCCCGTGACGATCTTCAGTGGGGTCATGGTGGCGGGCGGCCTGATGCTCAGTGCCTTCGCTCCAAATGTCCAGTTCCTCATCTTTTCCTATGGGATTGTGGTCGGTAAGGAAACACTTGGGGGGGGGGGGCATCTACCTGTGTGTTTTAGTGCTACCCTAGCAGAGACAAAGTAGCAACGTTGCAGTTTTGTTCAGGCGCTAACAAGCGTTTGTCCAATCAGCGGTCACATTTTCAAAACTCTAAACACAATTAGCACTACATCCGTGTTGTGTGGCCGTACCACTCACACATTTCATGTCGTTTTCACACAATATGCAGTCACTGAACACATTTCCACAATGCTTACATTTTCTTAACAGACAAGCTATACCTCCCAACAAAACGATGGATTGTTTTTGTATTATTTACGAATGTTAACACACAACATCCCACAATGGAAAACACAATATTCCAATCCTTAGATACAGTCTAAAAACCTGTTCAATACAGTTTTTTTCAATCGCTCACAAGCGCTTACCCATACTTCAGATACTTTTTCTAAACTATTAACTCAGATTCACACCTACAAAGCACATTTGGCCAAATAGATAATGTTGTTCTCAAAAGCACATTTTGTTAATTATATACTAACTCTTCATTTCAAAATAGAACACATCCTTCTCTGCTAACTTTAATAAAACAATGGGAAATCTGACTCAGAATGAAATTTTTAATGTTCACATTCAAAAGCTTTTGAACATTACATGAACATTACATGTGGACATACAGTTCCCAACCAAGACATTTAGTGTAAAAACAGTGGATTACATGTTTTGCATGCAAATACCTGAAAAACTTAAACATAAAAGTCTATGAAGTCTTTGTAATGTCAGCAATAGCCAGTGTTTTGAAACCTGGTGTACTTTGACTGACTGGAAGGAGCTTGTGAAGTGAAAACAAGAGTTATTCTTTGACATTTTTAATCAGATTTCCAGTATTCTGGTAAAGTTAGTTTCTGCAGAGAAGGATGTGTTCTATTTTGAAAGGAAGAGTTAGTATATAGTTAACAAAATGTGCTTTTGACAAGAAAATAATCCATTTGGCCAATATTTGTAGGTGTGAGTCTATGTTAAGAGTTTAGAAAAAGTATCTCAAGTATGGGTAAGCGCTTGTGAGCGATTGAAAAAACCTGTAACGCTAACAGCCCGTCCGATAGAGGCGTGGGTCTTGTCAGCGTGAGAAAAAACAAGTGTTTAAAATCTCTTTAACCATAGTATTAACTGAGCTTGTTATCCCTAAAATCGAGTATCTCGTAACAATATTGATTTTATAGAATCAGGGGCACATGCAATGTTCAGCTCTTATGCAACAGCAGAGGCAGACGTGATCCTACATCACCAGTTTAACTCTTACCATTTCCACAGAAAGTATGCAGTCACACAGCAATCACCCGTTGAGTATGTCCCCATCGGTTTGTATGTTTAGGGATGGTGACAGAAAAAAAGGACATTCTGGCTTAGCCTGATCCCCATGTGACTGTATTGCCCACACAGCCTCAGCAGTGTGCATGCCTGGGCCCGGCACCACCTGTTATCATGCATTAAGTGACAGCTCAGCCGTTCTTAATCCTGGTGAACCTCTCACAGTCTGTCTTTCTCACAGGCTGCTGAGGAGATGCCATGCATATTTGAAGACAGTTATATATATTTAGAGTTGCCCTTAGATGTAGGTAGTGCCTGTCCATCCACATACAGCATTCTCCTGCTCACCATATGCTTTTTTTGCATTTTTCTATTTGCATTGCGCAAGAGATCCTATGCACGGTACACTGGGAACTTTACAATTTTTATGCATTGTAAATACATATTAAGAAGTATTTCCTGAGTGTGTCTGCTGAAATACACAGTGCACAACATTGTTGTGCAAAGTAGTGGACTAATATCAGGGTTTGTACGGTCATGGAAAACCTGGAAAAGTCATGGAATTTCAAAATGGTCATTTCCAGATCTGGAAAAGTCATGGAAAAAACTTAAATTTATAAAAGTTTTGGAAAAGTCATGGAAATTTGTTAAAATCACATGTTCATTTACGCCGAGTTTGAAATAATTTACATGTTTTTTAAAGAAAGACGCTCGAAATATAAGCCGGCACACGCTCTCAGTACACAACATTTTCTAAAATGTTCATGTTTATACCGAGATTTTCAGTTTGGTCATGGAAATTTGGTGAAAAGTCATGGAAATCCATTGGTCAAAATGTGTAAGAACCCTGAATATACATACTACTTACAATTTCAAAGAAACGCAAGTGGCCTTTATACAACACCTTCTCCTGACATGCGCTGTGCGATTGAATTCCCATTGTTGAGTTGACTCTTCCCTTGTCTGTCCCTTTCCTCTCTCCAACACAGGCCTGGGTTGTGGTCTGGTCTACGCAGCCACGTTAACAATCACCTGTCAGTATTTTGACAAGAGACGTGGCCTTGCCCTCGGCATTGTCACCACAGGTACTGCCCCTCTGCCCTGCGCTCACGCTTCATGCTCACTGCTTTCCTTTATGAGCTGTTGGGAGCCTTGGGATACTGAGGTAATAATCTGTAGTGTAGCAGAGGCAGAGTCTTCTCTTAGGTAGGTAAGTCGACTCGTGACCAGTGACTGGCTCTGTTTTGCTGGGAGTCAAAACGTTGATGGTAATGATTGCAAAAAAGGTTCAAAGTGTACTTTAAAGCTGCAGTATACATACTAATCTTAAATGGGGAGATTAATAAGTATAGCATCCAAAGTGTATCTTTAAAAAAAATAGTCCATTATTAAATCCCAGCTACTGAGATATCGCAAAGTCGGGATATTAGTCATTTAACATCCTATAAAATGTTTTTTCCTGCTGACCTCCAATGGTTTAACCTTGCTGTAGTGATGTAGACGTGTACTCAAGGGCGTGTCAGTACACTCCCACATCATTGTTTTCTTTGGTCAGAGCAGGGTTCTTACGGTCGTGGAAAACCTGGAAAAGTCATGGAATTTTAAAATGGTCATTTCCAGGCCTGGAGAAGTCATGGAAAAAACTTAAATCATAAAAGTTTTGGAAAAGTCATGGAAATTTGCTATGATCACATGTTCATTTACACAGATTTTGAAATAATTAATATGTTTTTTAAAGAAAGATGCTCAAAATATAAGCCGGCGTACGCTCTCAATACACAACATTTTCTAAATTGTTCATGTTTTTACCGAGATTTCAGTTTGGTCATAGACATTTGGTTTAAAGTCATGGAAAACCCATTGAAAACTCATGGAAAAGTCATGAAAAAGTCATGGAAATCCATTGGTCAAAATGTGTAAGAACCCTGTCAGAGGTGATTTTCATCCTGGATACTCTGTATTACTTAATTGCTCTCTATAATTATTAAAGCCACCATGTACAGTAGAATCTGAACATTAAAAAAACATGGATACAACCTGTGAACACAGAGATGAATGAACTAAATGATCATATCGACTGGTTTTAAATCAAGATGGTCAAAAAGTCATGCCATTAGCAGAAGTTGAAAAGTGCCGTACTCGCACTAACTTCTCCAGAAAGTAACTTTGATTTTGATATCTGTCCTTTACTTCCACAAACACTGACTTTCCGTCTGCCTCTGCTCACCCAGGCACAAGTGTGGGAGCGTTCATCTACGCCACCGCTCAGAACGAGCTGATCGTGATGTTCGGCCTGGATGGCTGCCTGCTGATCATCGGAGCGATAGCACTGAACCTCATGGCCTGCGCCGGCTTCATGAGGCCCCTCAACATGCCGGGGTACTACCTCAAACAGAAGGCCGCTCTGGAGCGCGGCACAGAGGAGCAGCTTTTCGAGAAGCCTCCGCCGGATGACCTGCAGATCACGGCGGGCTCCACCTCAACCAGTGCGGAGAAAACTCTGACGGTGAAGGAGCTGCTCATCACCATCGATGCCAAAGACAAAACCGTTCAGACGGAGACGAAGAAAGGGGGCTTCCTGGCCGGGTTGACCGTCATGAAAGTCATCAAGAAGAAGCAGCAGGCGTACTGCGAGTACATGCACTCCATGTACGAGATCCTGCAGGACCAAGTCATGGTGGCCTTCTGTATCGCCGTCTTCCTGTTCAGCCTCGGGGCGTTCCCCCCTGTGCTCTTTATAGAGGACGTGGCGCAGAGCGAAGGACTCATTGAAGAAGTTAGTGTCATTCCTCTGGTGTCTATCGGGGCCATTGCCACTTGCGTGGGTAAACTGGTGCTGGGTATGCTGGTGGACATCAAGTGGATTAACGGCATCTATCTGTACGCCTTCACCATGTTTGCTGGAGGTGTGGCGCTGCTTCTTATCCCAAGCACTAAAACGTATCTGGGACTACAGATTCTGTCTGTCGCCCTGGGTTTCTTCTCTGGAAACTGGTCTCTCACCTCCTACATCACCACTAATATCGTCGGCTTGGACAAACTGACACAAGCCCACGGCATCCTCATGTTCTTCGGGGGATTTGGGATCATGCTGGGACCCCCTGTTGTCGGTAGGAGAGCTTCTCTTTATCTTGCTACAATTGTAATTATTAGTGAGATACAAGTAGAACATATACGTCAACTATTTTGTTGCTGGGATAACCCCTGTCTTAAGGTCATGAGAACATCGTGTTAAACCAGGCAGCGCGAAGAAAAGGAAAGGGCATGTTGACTTGAATAAGGAACCGGTGTGTCATTATTTAGCTGACTGCTGTATACGACAGGAATTCCTGCTGACTCTGCTCACATGTTTTTTTCTCATCTGTTTTCCAGGGTGGTTCTTTGACTGGACGCAGTCATATGACTTGGCTTTCTACTTTAGTGGGGCCTGTGTGGAGTTGGGAGCACTCATTCTCTTTCTGCTCAACCTTCCCTGCTGGAACAGGAAGCACTCGGAGAAAGACAGACCGGATGTCCACTACTCCAGCAACTGTGACAAAGTTGCCTCTGTAGCCTGAATATAAGCAACGTTCAGAAGGACTCAAATCGATCCCCTACCTCCCAGCAACTGTCCTCCGATAGACTACATACAAACACCTTCTGGGAGGAATTTTCTTTCTTTCACTTAACAGGAATTTTCTCCTCACTTCTGCTGCCAAGTTCTAATATACCAAAATACTTGCCAGAGATTTTGAAATACAGGCCTTTTTTTTGGGTAGGCTGTAGCTCAGTGGGGTGAGTGGTCGTCCCGTAACCATGAAGCAGTCGGTTCGATCCCCACTCTCCCCATTAGTTGCATGTCGAAGTGTCCTTGAGCAAGGCACTAAACCCCCAGTTGCTCCCCGGGCGTTTCTCTGCAGCCCGCTGCTCCTTAATACCGACGGATGGGTCAAATGCAGAGAAGAATTTCCCCACTGTGGGATCAATAAAAGTGTATATGTATGTATTTCCTCACATACCTTGCCTGCATTTCTCAGGTTCAAACCATATACTGCAGATCTTTTTTAAAGGTGTGTCTCTTATGCCTGTATTGATTTTTATTTTTTATTGCCTCATTTTACGAGGTCAACTGAACAAAATTGTTCAACTCCCAAATTAAAAATGGTTGTCATGTAAACACAGGTTTTCACTTTACTGTAGCTCTGAAAAGAGAGACATGGTTCCGTTCATAATACCTGGGAGAAAAACGTTGAGTGTTAATTTTACATAACAAAATTAGAAACCACTCTGCAAATGCACAATAATCTCCCAGGAATCTTACTGGAACGATGGAGCGAGCGCCTTTTGATAACTGTTATTATAGCAACACATTTCTATTTGGTATATGTTTTTTGATGTATATCTTAATTACACTACTTTGTATCTTTCCAAAGCATAAATGATAGTCAATGCCTGTCAACACATAATGCCTATTGGAACAATACAAAAGCCTTGCTTTATAGATCATTTTTCAGTTCCACATACCTCCTGTTTCTACATCAGACTGAGAACTTTTGAATAAGTTCTGCTGATTCAAAAAGATGTAAAAACACTGAAGAGATCCTTCTGTATTTTTAACCTTAACAGCATGTTGGTTTTCTTTGTGGCATGATTATCGTGACCCCTGCTGGCATTGCTTTGACTTTACCATTATTGTTGTGTGTGATACATATTCATGTTTACGTTGTGTGTGATACATATTCATGTTTACGTTGTGTGTGTATTTTGTCTGCACATGCATGTTCGCATACGTGCACTTGTGTGTATGCATTGTCTGATACACTTTTGTGTTAGGACTAGTTTGTAAAGTCCTATGCGCTAGTGAATTTTATATGCACACCATGGAACTGTATACACTGTTTTTGCTTGAGTTGATTATTGTGATCATGATGGTAATCAATTCACTGAAATAGGCTTTTAGAATCACTTGAAAGTTGTTAATTACACCACAACAAATGCATTTTTGATAGCTCCGGTTTCAGGCATCAGGGTAAATCTGGGACAATAGAGTGTGCTTATTGTGTTAGAAGTATTCACACGGAGCAGAGGAAGTACAATTAGTACTGGCCTAGAAGAGACATGTGTCTGTCTGTCACCCCTTAGCCACTCTTATTTTGTAAGCCAGTATCACAATATGTATATGGATTGTTGTTTTACTACATCAGTTTATTTAAAAAGTGCCAATAAAAGATATTTGCATTAATGACACGGGGTGTCAAGGCTTGTGACGTATGCATCACGGATAGATGGTCATTAACGGTGAATATACCGTTGCGGCCGTGTGTGTGAGCCGCAAACCGACGCACGCGCACTGTTGACAAAACTCCCATGCAAACTGTAAACAATAAAAGAAACATCTCGACCCTTGCTCTCTTCCTTTTTAGCTCCTCTAACACGAAAGCTGTCAAGCTGCTCAACAATGTCTGCTGCTTGTTCTCTTCCCCTGGCAACCTCCTCCGCGCGAGTCACCATGGTTACGAACAGTGCGTCACGTGACCCGCAACATAAACACTCCGCGGTGGACGCTCGCCCTCCTCGGAGCCCAAACGGTGGGATGTGAGGGCCATGGCGGTCGTTATTCGTCGCGCGTCGGACTTTCTGAGAGTGACTCGTCGTGTCGAGGAGGTGAAAAGACTTCAACAGTTCAACAAATACCTTAGAGTTTCCCCGTGAGCCGAACAATGGGAGCGAGCGCTTCATTGTCGCTCTGCGTAAGTTCTCGTCTATTCCGCTCCTCGGGGTTCGTGTGGTCCGGTTCATGTTCGGTATACGGTTGTTGTGGGTCTGTTCGCAGCATGTTGTGCATGTGAATTTTTTTTCTTCTTAATAGAGAAAATATGCCAGCATTGTTTCCTCACTTCTTGCTAATCAATGGTTTTACATCAAGACATGGATTCGGCCATGAAGTGGACACTTCTACATCTCATGTGTTCTTGAAATGTAGGAGGGGGTTTGGGATGAATTACTTTTGTTGCACGAGTCAGCGGAATTGTCCTCTTCTTTCCCTGCAGAGTGACCCGTCCTCGGTGAGAATCCTGAAGCCAGGTGCTAAGGTTAGCCCAGAATCAAATATTCCCACCCTGGTTTCAGAGCCTGAACTCTCCGCCAGGTGTGTGTTTGGTGTTACCTTTGAAGCACTAAGAGAGCAGGGGCAGATGGTTGGTGGAATACCCTTCGTGCTCAGAGACATGGTGGAGTTCCTCGATAAGAATGGTAATTGAAGCTCTTCTTTCATTCCCTTTACTTCCCTCTATCTTTATCTTGCTCTCTCAACGCAAAAAAACAATTCTCAAACATGACATTTGTGTGTGTGTACTGATTGATTCTTTTGTTTTTCTTATGACAGGCATGCAGCACAGAGGTCTGTTCCGCCTGTGTGGGTCGGTGGTCCGGACCAGGAAGCTGAGGCAGCGATGGGACCGTGGAGAGCTGGTGGACCTGGAGCACGAGGGCGACGTCTCCACCGTGGCCTCGCTCCTCAAACTCTTCCTTCGGGAACTGCCCATCCCCATCGTTCCCGAACCCCGGCGCAAACAGCTGGCTCTGAGTCTCACAGGTACCAACGGTGTTCGACTGGCATTATTGGGTTCATTCAAGAATTCAATAATGCAGCTTGATAGTCTCTGATCTTCTGTTACTTGGTTAATTGTAGGCGTGATTACATAAATGCTGTTATTGGTCATTTCTGTACTGCTGTACCTCGTAATAACAGCGGGCGTTGCAGACACACCTGTCGGCGATCTTTGAAATTAATCAATAGTAATGTAGTTGTAGACAGAAAAGCTCTATTGTTATCTATTTTATTATTTAAAACGTTCTAAACTTGAATATCTCTACGCTATGGCTCGGGTCAAACGATTGAAACCAGTTTGGGAACTTGTGGGATGGATGTTATTCTTGTAAGAAAGATAAGATAAGATAATATATTCATTTATTAGTCCCACAGTGGGGACATTTCAGGATCACAGCACTGGATGTACATTAGAGCATTAATAAGAATAAAAGATACAAATAAAAACACAAAATACAAAAACTAAATACTAAAATACAAAATACTAATACTACTACTAAAATACAAGAAATACAAGAAAGTGGCAGTGTCTGTATTTCCTTCTCTCACACTTCATCTTCTATAATGGGGAATAAGTTAGTTTGAAGTATGAACACACAAAGTTTTACAGGGTTTACAGCATATTGTAGATCCTTGAGGTTAAATTAATCTTATTCACCTTCTGTGCTCAATGTTTTCCCCTTGAAGTAAAGTAGCAATAGACTTCAAGCCAGACTTAATGTAATGATTATTCTCTGAGGTACAAATTTATTATTTACTTGGAAAATTGCAACAACTATTAATAAAATCTCAAATTACTCAATTTAAGTTTGATTATTGTTAAGCATTGTTTATTTTATATGATAATTGTCCATACTTTTTACATACATACATAACAATTAGTCTCTGCATTTAACCCATCCGTGGCAATTTAGGAGTGCGCTGCCGTGTGGGTGGTTCTCTTTTATTAGGCTGCTTATATTCTTCATTTGTATGCACTGTAAGGCATAAAAGAGTGTGTTAACATATGCAACATGAGTCTGAGGCTGCTTGTATATGGTGTATTCATAGATACCAAAGACTATTGATTTTAAGTGCATTTTAATAAATCCTTTTTTTAAATGTTTTTGCTCATTTTTAGGATATGCAGATGAGGCCGAGGTGAACCGGTCTCTGAGAGAAGTCCTTTACCATCTCCCTGATGAAAACATCATTATTCTGTCCTACATCATCCACTTCCTATCCAGAGTGGCTGCTCACAGCCAATCAAACCACATGCCTGTGAAAAGTCTGGCAACCATCTTCGGGCCTTGTATATTTCAGTAAGTTGTGTTGTTGATGCCACATTTAAATCCCCTCCAGAGCAGTACTGCGACACTAGATTCCCGCCATCAAATCCGCACAGCCTGGGTGGACTTAACTCTCATTAAGCTTCAGACAGTTGGTATATTTGTCTTTTACGACAGCAAAGCTCGTCTTAGTCACATCCTGATGTAAAACAAACAAACTACAAAAGCAAACATTTTCCACAGCTACGCCAGTATGTCGGGGTGGAGTCGGATGCGTCCAGGAAATGGGTGTGGATGTGGCTGATAGCGCGGAGGATGGCACACGAGAAGACGTGCCGATATAACAAGAGGTCATCAGGATACTGATGGTCGCTCCTCCCCTCCTGTTTACAGAACGCAGCTATCGCTGTAAACAAGCGCGATCCCTCGGCAGTCCCACTTATTATTAGTCGCGTATTGTTTCTGCTATTGCCGCTGAGGAAAGGATGTTTTCTATTCAATCAACAACCTTTCAGCTCTTCCCCCCCATCTCTTCATCTCCCGCAGTCTCATCTATGCCAGCCTTGTTTTCTCCGAAATCCAACGGCATGCCGGTGGAATGCGTTGTTAGTCACGCTGTTCGGTTCTCCGTATGAGGGGGAAATGTCAGATGGTCATATAGCGAGGGGAGGAAGAGCTGCTTGGGGGGGGGGGGGCTCCGGGGTGGATTTAGGTTGCTGTAGCTGTGTATACACACACACACACACACACACACACACACACACACACACACAAATATAATACTTTGCACAGTCATTGTATTATATTTGTCTGTGTATGTGTGTGTGTGTATATAAATATATACATATATGTTTCATTTTATATACATATTTACTTCATTTTGTATTTTATATTTTACTTGTATACATCTATATCTTTCATCCCTGTTTTTCATATTTTATATTTTATTCTTCTGTGTTTAGTTTATTGGTGCTGCTACTGTGACGACATGTTTCCCCTTGGGGATTAATAAAGTATATATATATATATATCTAGCTGCAGTTGAAGTTGAAGAATGTACTCTTCTTTCTGGTTATAAAGCTTGTAGAACCATATCAGAGCAAAAGGGGAATGCTATAATGATTTAAATTAAAGAATGAATGAGAAATACAAACAATGTCCACTTGCACAAAGCAACTTTTTTTCCAAAATGTTTTTAAAACTCAATTTAGGTATATGTTTCTATTCTTTTTCCAATGTTTTAATAATAAGGCTGTCAAAGTCAAATGAAATGACTTTGTAAGACAGATATTGCAGCTCATTTTCTTGCCATGCAGCTTGCGTGGCAGTTTTATTTGGCCCGCTGCCCAATAACCAGCCTTAACAGCTTGTTGTCCGTGTACGACTGTGTTATGTAATCCATACGACCGTTGCTGCTATTCTAGTTGACCCGCCCACAAAGGAAACACTTTTAATATTCACATTTTTCACTTTCTCTCCCCTGTCGTCATGCTAAGCTGACCTTGACCAACCACGTTTACATCGTAGCCTTCCTAAACACCACAGTGGACCACATCAACCACAACATGGTTCATTTTAAACAAACAGCTGCTGCAGGGTCATAAACATGTAACGACTATTTTGGTCCGAGGTGGGGCTCACCTCCATGTTTAGAATGCTTAAGTCAAATGTAAAAGGAACGGGGCACATCTCTCAATGTGGAAGTTGCGATTTTCAAAGTGAAGCCGTTGGACCTTTTAGTCAGCGGAGCATCTTTTTTTTCGCCCGTCGATTTTGATTCACCGAAATCTGCCTGACTGCTTCATCTTCGTGCACGTCTGTATATGCACCCTTCCACTAGATGGAACCCTTTTCCATTGTATTGACACTTAAAAGAGTACCATTTTAAACGTTGCTAAATGTGACATTGTGTTGTTGTTGTTGTTGTTGTTGTCCCCTCTCCTCGGGGTGCAGTGTTCCCTCTGGACCCCGCATGCTGGAGGAGCAGTATGTGAGTAATGCCCTGCTGCTCCATCTTCTGAGGCATCAGAAGGTTCTCTTTCCAATCCACGCCGATGACGCAGAGGCCTCCTCTATCACCTCCTCACCCCCACCTACTCTATCTGCTCTTTCGCATTTTGAGGTAATCCATGTTTTCTTCCCTCCTCCCTTTTGATGATTGTTCCATCAATGATCGCTTTTTACGGTCCGTATTTTTTAATGACAATTTTGACATTTGTATTATATTCTATCTTAAAATGTTTGTTCTTGCCTGTCGTAACATTATTTATAAATGTTTTGTGTATGCGGTTGCTGGGTGTGATGAGATAACATACCTGTACACTAGAAGTGTGATTGCTGCATCAGGAGCAGTTTAACCCTCTGTTGTCATCACCATCACACCCTGGTGTGCTACTGCTAGTAGCCACAGTAGCTACTGATGAAGCATATCCACGTATCTGTTGACTGGTTGTGTTAAATTAGTAACTACATTACTTGGTACTAGCAATATATTCAGCTGGGAAAAAACTGTACAAATCGCATATAAATGTAAACAAATTCATGCTCTTAATAAATAGTCAACGGCATTACTGTCCTGTTGGCTGGTAGGGATTTGATGACCGGTATCAACATGAAAACAAACATTCAATTACATTTTCTGTGGTATTGAAAAACACCTAAAGCATCTGGAATGTAATTTCTGTATATTGTTAATGTTAATTGTGTGGTCATGTGATCACTTTGTTGTGTCCTTGGTATAGGTCCGATCCAGCAGCTGTCTCTCGGAGCAGAGTGGTGTGGACATGTTGGTGGGAGAGAGCACTCCCAGCTCAGCCACCAGCGCTCTGAACCAAACAACATGGATGCAGTCGCAACTCAACAGGTATCTGTAACCTTGTAACTGCACTCCACAGACAGACAGACAGACAGACGTCTCTAAATGGTCATCTCAAGCCTCTCCCTTATAAATCGTGTCCTCTGGGAATATGTGGACCTGCATTTCCGTCTGTATTCAGCATTTCTGTAGTCCGTTGTCCGGTTGATGGTTGTATCATTCAATTCAATTCAATTCAGTTTATTTGTGTAGCCCAATTTCACAAATTACAAATTTATCTCGGAGTGCTTTACAATCTGTAATTCTGTACACATAGACATCCCTGCCCCAAAACCTCACATCGGATCAGGAAGAACTCCCAAATAACCCTTTAGGGGGAAAAAAAGGAAGAAACCTTCAGGAGATCATTGGTGATGAGGCTGAGATGTCATCCACAGATACTTAAGGACAACCACTCTGTGTCACTCATGTTTAATTTAGTTTAGTTTAGTTTATTTCGGTAATATACAAAAATCAAGATTTTACAACAAAAGAAGAAAGCGGCTAACCAAAAGGGTCAAGGCTGAAGCTGTCACGCTTATAATACAATACAATACAATACAATACAATACACTTGTATTGTCATATTACATATAGTTATATACATATATGAAATGTATTCTCTGCATTTAACCCATAAGTGCCCTAAACTATGATTTCATGAGAAAACTTAATTCAGAGAATCATATCCTGTACATATACCCATATAATTATATACATATATATACACACAAACATATATACACATACACATGCACATATACATATATGTTCATGAAAGTCACAAAAGATGTCAAACTGTTGCAAATCTCTCCACAGAAACCACGACACCCAGTATCTTAAGTCAACAGGCAAAATATCTGTTGTTTGTCCAGCTGATTTCTGATTGCACATTTAAAAGAAAAGCACCACCGTCTTTCTGCTCGAAGGAACAGATAAATGGGACAATTTCAAATGGGCGCCCCAGTGAGAATCTTCTAGCTGCCATCTGCTTGTGAGGAACTTTTTTCCACTCAGCTACTGTGCTCTTTTCTATTTTTAAAATTGTGGATGTGGGTTGCCACAAGGCTGCAGTCATCAAAGTGCATTTATATACACAGCCTCCCACCTGCAAGATGAACCTCACCCTGTTTCACAGCAACAGACACTAAGCCATTGTCTCCATGTCCCGATTCTAAAGGCTTAAAACACACCTGCTGAGAGCCAAGCTTCAAGTAGACGCCGTCCCGCGTGGGTCTTTGGTGTTCTCACCACGTGCGTTTTCTTTTCTCTTCTTTTTTTCTGCACTCGCAGGGCAAATTCCCACAGCTTCCCACTCGTTTTAGCAGAGAAAGGATCTGCATCATCAACTGTCTATCTTACTAGATCTGATTATATCGTCTGGAATCTAAGGCACAACGCTTCTCCTCTTTTTCCGTTTTGTCCATGTTTGAAAATATATTTTGTTGTTATTCTTCGTGACAAAGTGCAGCAGCACAGGATTCAGACACAGCCCGCACGTTTCCCATGGTTACTTTGTAAAAAAAAAGAAAGAAAAAGAGGCTGCTCTTAGGTTGAAGCTGGCATTTAAACATATAAATGGGCCCTTTTACCGGTTATGTTCTTGTATACATGTCAGACAGGGATTTGTCACTCCAGAAAGGCCAAGCCCTTGCATGCTGTTCTGTCTGGTTCTGTCTGGACCTCTGTGCTGCCCACTAACGTCACAGTCCATATTGATTCTGGTCTAATTATACCCACAAAGGGTTTAATTCTAAGAAATAGGACAGACGGGTTTCTCTTGCATCTAAGCAATACAATGGATTCCTAAAATTATCGATTTTCAGCTCAAGTCTGGACATGTAGGTCAAGAAGCATGTTTCATAATCGGGTTTGTTGGTCGATGCTCGTGAAGAATATTCCCCTTCGTTGTCAGATCACCGATTAAACCTCAGTGTTTGAGTGTGACACCGTTTCTCAATATGCGTACGGTCAAAATGCCCGGATGTGACTCGATCCTCCCACTTTCCGGAGGATGCATCAGAGGAGACTTGTGCGTACTCAGCAAATATCCCAGAATGCATTTCACCAGCAACCGGAAACAGTAGCGGAGGAGAAAATAAACTACTGACGGATGACTTTTTATAAATACGACTGTTGTTGAGTCACGGGATGTCATTTGAGGATGTTTTGTTTATTCGACTGTAAAAAATAATTTACAGTGAATAATTAGAGTAAACTCAGGAGCAAGAACAGCTGATGTGGTGACGTCATCAAGTCAGCTGCTGGTCCAATCGCAGAAAGACCGTCCTCCCGTCCTCCCGTCCTCCGGAGTCTGGACTCCCGAGGACGTGTTCTTGTCTCGTCTGCGTCAGCGTCGTTGGCGAGGGCCATGCGCCTGCAGACCTCCTCGAGGTGGCCTGTAGTTCCTTTAGAGCCGTGCATGATGCCGTCGCCTGCTCTTAGCACGCTGTTAGGAGACATAAAGAAGACATCTGTGGTTTGTGTCTTGGCTTATTCTTTGACTACGTTCTTGCTGTGCTGACCCGCCTGCTGCAGGTCACGGCTCTGGGGTCAGACGCCACTTTAGGCAAGTACGCCACCTTTGGGCTGATTTGGGATCAGGTCTTAAAGCTCCAACGGGCTCCGTGACTCACGCCATGGTGGAGCATTAGCATGACCTACGTGATGTCACCTAGTTTGGAGGCCAGCAGTTTTCTCAGGGAATAAAATGGCGTTAAAATGTGTTGTTAGATTGTACATATAGAATAGAATAGAATAGAATACAAATATACTTTATTAATCCCCAAGGGGAAATTTGTTGACAACAGTAGCAGCACCGATAAAACTGAACACAATAAAATATAAGTATAAGAAAGAAAAAAAGTGACTGTGCATAAAGTAAAGTGTGCAAAGTGAAATATAAAATACAAAATAACATAAAATAAAATATATATGTATATATACACAACATATATGTAATTACAGCACTGTAAAATAAAATAATATATATATATATATATATATATATATATATATATATATATATATATATATATATATATATATCTAGATAGTGTGCAAAATGCAAAGTGTGTGTATGTGTGTAGTGTAAATGAAATGTGTGCAGTGCAGAAATATATTGCCATATAATGCTATTTTCTAGGTATCTGATCAATATTCTACAGATTTGAGCGCAGTCGTTTCCTCCCCTCCTCCCCTCCTCCTGTGTGTGCTCTCCTCTGTCTATCTCACCCTCTCTCTCCCCGTGTCTCTCCCCAGCCCTGACACACCGGAGCGGGGTCGTGAATCGGCCTCTGACGTCAGCGCTGACATTCAGAGGCCGATTCACGACCGCGAGGCTCGGGAGGAGGAGGGCGGCGGCGGCTCAGAGGCCGGTTGTGAGCTCTCCAGCGCCGCTGACCCAGGGCCAGAACAACGCTCGCTCCAGAGCACCCCCCCACAAAGCCTCGGGGGGGAGCCCCCGGAGCGTACCGCGCCAGGGTGAGCGCTCCTTCCTGCTTGTCGCTCCCTTTTCTTCACACACAGGTGATGAGTCATTTCACAAGGTGACAGATGCTCTCATCGTTCTGAGGAGATAAGACTCTCGAGCCCCGTTGCTTCTCGAGACTCAAACGTACATTACGTTTGACTTTAATACAACAATTAGGATGTGTGGAGCCCCTCTACATTTTAATGACTGTTTAAGATAAGATATTCATTTATTAGTCCCACAGTGGGGACATTTAAGGATCACAGCATTGGGTGTACATAGAGCATTAATACAAATAAAAGATACAAATAAAAACACAAAACACAATATTAAATACTAAAATACTAATACTACTACTAAAATACAAAATACTAAATACTAATACTAAATTACTAATACTAAATGCTAATACTAAAATAGTAAATAGTAAATACTAAATACTTTATTTAGTATTTAGTTTATAATTAATTTAATTATTAATTATAATTAATAGTTTAAGGATGTTCTGAAACTGGGCACTTCACAAATGATGGAAAACAGGCTTCCGGACGCGCAAATTAAGTTATCAACATTTAATGGCAGGAAGTGTAAAACAAACATTCAAGGCGTCACGATCGTGGTCTTCATCGGTCCCGGCTCCTCAGGCCCAGCCTGCAGCCCGGGGCCCATCGGAAGAGAGCGCGCTCTCTAATCCACAAAGTCTTAGACGCAAAACCAGCCAGTCCTCGCTCTCAAAGGTGAGTCCAGCCTTTAACAACTAGTGATTGGCTCAAAGTCCCGCTAGAACAATGGAGGAGTCGAATGTCACTGAACCCCGGGTCAAAACGTCACTAAACAAGTATTTTCACAATAAAAGTCCTGTCTATTATTATAAGTCACGTCACGGATTTCAACCGTCTCCGTCGATCTATAATACTAACATACAGTCACGCTCATGAACATACATTCATTCTTGCCATTGACATTTGCATAGAGTAAACTTTACCCCTATGCTTCATAACACATTAATAACAATATCAATATTCTCCCTAATATTTCCGATTATAATATCTTTCTATACGTATTCATTTAAAGCATAAGACCTCAGCACATGTTATCAAAATAAACTACTACAACCTATCAATCAACAGGATCTCTGCGCAGCACAAGATGCCACCGTTCACCTCCCCCTCAATGGAGACGGAGGAGGAAGAGGAAGAGAACAGGAGGACACCTTCCTCACCCGTCGAAGACAAGTGTTCAACGGTGTGCATTGTGGTTTCTATTCATCCAAGTTTGTCTTTCTATTCTTCTTTCTTTCTCTCCCTTTCCCAGGCCCATTCCATTTAGCTCCATCTTTTCACACTCATCTCCCGCTGTGAATGTCATTGAGCGACAACGGTTTTCAGGATCCTACACGTTTATACTTAAACTATATATCTAAAAATGTGCTACATTAAATAAGTAAAACAGTACAGTCACCTGCTGCCTCTGCACATGCTGCTAAATATACGATGTGGAGCATGTAGTGTTGAATTATGAAAGCACAATAATGCTTTTAATGTGGGAAACGGTTCAGCTCAGTGTGTGATCGGGACTGAATTGTTTCTTCAGGCTTCCGCAGATGCTGGACAGAAATCGTCAGACTCAGACTTCTGCAGAGCGAATGAATCACGGAGCAACAACCGAACACAGACTCGGCACCGGGAGAGGTGAGAGGAACATTTCTCCACAAAGACATTGATTTGCATATCTAGTTTTCCTCCTTTGTTTCGGCGGTGTACCGGTTTTCAGAAGCAACCATTTGTTCATTGGGCTTGACGGATAACGTGGAATACATTACATTACACAGGGTTCGTACGGTCATGGAAAACCTGGAAAAGTCATGGAAAAAAACTTAAATCATAAAAGTTTTGAAAAAGTCATGGAAATGTGTTATGATCACGTGTTCATTTACGCCGAGTTTGAAATAATTAATATGTTTTTTAAAGAAAGACGCTCAAAATATAAGCCGGTGTACGCTCTCAATACGCCAAATTTTCTAAATTGTTCATGTTTATACCGAGATTTCAGTTTGGTCATGGACATTTGGTTTAAAGTCCTGGAATAGTCATGGAAAAGTCCTGGAAATCCATCGGTCAACATGTGTAAGAACCCTGATTACATTACATCACATGACATGACATGTCGTTTACTTTAGCAGACGCTTTTATCCAAAGCGACTTACAATAAGTGCATTTCAACCTAGAGTACAAACTAAGAACAACAAGAATACAGAAAGTTAACATTTCCTCAACATAGTCAAACTACAAAAGTACCACAATAAGAGCTATCTGTGTTTTAATCCAGATATAGACGGAATACAAATTCTTCATTTTATCCAATCAGCGATTATAATACAAAAATAAACAAATCAAAGAGAACAACCACCACCCAAAGGGGATGTGTCAGAGTAAATCTGATCTCATTCCTGTGGATGCTCTGTGGCTCTCAGTCCAGCCCGGTTAGATGAGAAGTAGGTTACCGGGCCACTGCTTTGAGAGGATTCCAGTCCGCCTAACATCGACTTATGTGGAGCCGCCCAGCTGGCTGGATGAGGTTGACCCGAGCACGGCCGCACACTTTCTGTTTGCGCTGCATCTACAGGGCCACAGGGCCGGTATCTCCATCATGCCTCATTAGTGTCAGACACGAGTAAGCCATAACTTTAATGTTAAAGCCACAGAAAGCTCTGGGAAGTCCTGCCTCGTAACCGCTTTGATGCGGAATCGGTTCGTGATATAGACGGAGCGCAATGGTTATTAGAGTTTGTGAACCACGGGGAGAAACGATGCTCTTTACTTGAATGCCGTTTGATCGTATCCGCCTGTTGTCGACAGTCTTTTGTCTTTCAGCTTGCTGTGCTGCAAAGTGTTCAAGACAGAAGCCCCGAACACGGCGCCCGAGAAGGTAAACAGACCTCCGCCATCTCCAAATCATTTCCACTGGCCTCGTTTTACATTGGTCCGTCCTCTGAAAGCCAGGTCTGAGAGTTGTAGCCGTCGGCTCGTGAGCTGACAAAGTGGAACGCACTAATGCACACAAAGAGCCCCCGAAAGGGCCCAGAGTCGGCTCGGTTGCCCTCGGCTCTCAGATTAAAAAAGAAGTTTCAAGTGGAGATGAATACGTAGTTAGATGTACAGCACAGACGGAGGAAAAGGGGCTGATGTTTAACTGTTATGTTGCTAGTTTACATTGTTGCCATAACCACATTAACCCGGAATACGAAATACACTCAGGATTACCTTTTTAGTTGATATATATATACATTTATATATATATATATATATATATATATATTTATATATATATATATATATATATTATATAAATATACAGTATATGTTTGTATATGTATATATATATATATGTATATATATTGTATATACGTGTATATATATGTATATATATATATATATACATATATATTATATATATGTTATATATACATATATATATTCATATATATGTATATATACATATATATTCATATATATATATATATATATATTAGATTATAGTTAAAGAAACGCTTTTTAACTGTTGATGAAGCAATAATTTTACCTTGTGAAAAGAAATGATGAAAAGATGTGTCTCTGCATGTGTCACTGTAACCTCCACGTTTGCGTGGTCATGTGTGTGTGTGTGTGTGTGTGTGTGGGCGCGTGTGTGCCCACGCCGGCCTGCGTGGGCTTCGGGAGGAGAGGGAGGGGCTGTAGTGGTTCTCCTGACAGACGCCTTGATTGCAGAGGCAGGAACAATAGCCATGACGTAGGTTCTCCTTCCCCGCAGTCTTTGTAGGAACACCCCCATCAACACTCTGTTTAGGGCATCTAAAGGGTATCTATGACAACAGGACAGCTAATACCTTCAGTACGGTATGTGTGTGTGTGTGGGATCTTATTTGCCCGTGGGTGTTTAGCTTTAGTAATAGCAGCCTCACGTCTTCCCCTCCCTCCCTCCCTCCCTCCCTCCCATCGTTCCACCTCCTCTGCGTGACGCACACAGCAGTAATTCATTTCTTTTTTTTTTTGTGAATGAACACCCGTGGAGGGTGGGAAAGGAGTAGCTGAGCCGTTATCTGCTGCTGCTTCTGACGATAATGATGATGATGATGATGATGATGATGATGATGATGATGATGATGCAAAGAATGATGTCAGAGCACCTAAATTAATAATACAAAAGCCCCAAACCAAATCTGCGTTATAATCCAACGTTTCAACCCTCAAAATGTTTTTGGTGCAGTATTTTTTTTCACTCTGCATCAAAATCCATTGCATCCACACCCAATATCTCATACGCACACACACACACACACACACACACACACACACACACACACACACACACACACACACACACGCACACGCCTCACATTCACACCCATACAGAGGCGGGCAGTAACGCGACTCGCTGCACCTCCATCAAATCGACTCCTTCGCTCGGTCTGACAACGTTGCCATGGAAACGCCTCGTCATGTACAGTGGCTCTCTCCTCCCCTGCGCACACACCCACACCGCACGTACCGACACGAGCGGCATTCCCGCCGCCCCCCCCCCTTCCCCTGTGCACGTTGAATAATCCATGTGGAGGCTGTGCAGCAGCAGCAGCAGCAGCAGCGGCGCCGGTCAGGAGGAACGCCATGTGGACGTCGGAGTTCTCTTCGGGGAGCGACAGCAGAGGACCGTCCGTCGACTGAAATAGCGCACGACCTTTCTACGATTTCCATCTGATTTTGCTCTTGATTTGGATGATTGCAGATTTGCTGCTTGAGGACTTTGTAGCCTGGATTACAGCGGGCGGCTCGTAGAGCGCCGAGCGCCGTCTTCTGACTCATTTCTTTGTCAGGAGGACGAGGCGACCGCTCGTCTCACCCCGTGCTGCAACCCTCTGCCGAACCACGCTTCAGATATCCGCTTCAGAGCGTATATTTTTAATCGGTTTCACGGGGCTTCTCAAGATCCCCGAGCCGCGTGTGAAACGCCGAACGACGCCGTCTTCCCGCCTCCTCCCGCCGCCGCTGCCCCCCCGGTGCATCCCTGAAGGCATGTTCTGCTTCTGCTTCCAGAGCCCCTTCCTCAAGCTGCACGCCCTGGAGGCCGACTCGGGACCCCTGCCCTCACGGGTAGAGACGCAAATTCAGGATAACCTCCCAGAACAGCGACCGCCTCCTTATACCGAAGAGGAGAACCTGTATGTGACCCACAAGCGGCGTCTCCACTCGCCGCCGCCGCCTCAGTCCCAGTATGGTAAGACCGTGACGACCGAGCGATGAGATTCACTTGTCAAATATCTCTACGCGGTTGTAAATGCCCATTGACGGTTGTTTTAACGTATCTACTTTTGTCGTAAATGATACCCAAAGCATGTCACGGTGCCTCGTCAGATCGGACGGTCTCATTGGGAATCAAACTCATAACCCCGCCACGGACCACACTTTATTTATAGAATCTAATTCATCTTTCGGAGCGTCTTCCTCGCTGCGGTGATGTTGAATAAAGTCGTTGGCGGCGAGCCGTGAGCTCCATCGTTCTCCAGAGATGGGTGTGTCTTTGAGTTGATGCATTGAGGCACGATGCTGGTACAGCACTGCCCAGCCACCGATGACACGAGGAGTTAGAATAGAATAGAATAGAAATATACTTTATTAATCCCCAAGGGGACATTTGTTGACACAGTAGCAGCACCGATAAACTAAACACAATAAAATATAGATATAAGAAAGAAAGTGACTGTGCATAAAGTATAGTATGCAAAGTAAAAAATTAAATAAAATATATATGTATATATACAACATATATGTAAATACAGCAATGTAAAATTAAATTAAAAAAAAAAAATATATATATATATAGACAGTGTGCAAAATGAAAAATTACAACATATATTCAGTAATATGTCGTATTTATCATCATGTAGATCGTGTTGATGCGTTGGTTCGTCCATGTCTTTGTTCTGGCCAAACATTGATAGAAAGTATGTTTTAAATGTTTTGGTAGCTTGAATAGGAAAAGGGCTTTTTGCCATTCTTATATTGTCCTATTTGTCTCCTCTCCTTTTCTTCCTTACCTACCCTCTACCTCCTTTCTCCTTATCTCACGTCGCTTATTTTCTGACTGATTACATAAAATCGTGCTTTTTAAAAATCTGACAGACTTAAATGAGAAGTAGTAAAAGCTCTTCAGGATGTCAGTTGATATGTTGTCCTCTCTGTCCATTACAGGACTCGTGGAATCCCCTCCTTCATCAGAGTCCAGTCCCGTCCTGTCCTCCGCATTTCATCCTGAGGGGACTTCAGGAGATTACCTGCCGAGCCCACCGGGCCCGAAAACCAGCCCCCTCCTCTCCCGTTTCACGACGAGCGACTGCCCCATCCCGTCGCCTCGCTGCCCCAACCTCGGTCACAGCCTGCGCTACAACCTGGACCCCGACTCGGCCCCTTCTCCACCCTGCGCTCAGCACATACGCATGTAAGAGCCCCTGTGTCCAGGAATGGACGGACGGATGGGATGAGAAGTATTTCTTCTTTACTGCAGTGGCTTAACCCTCCTGTTACCTTCACATTTACTAACATATTTGACCCTCGGGGTCAATTTGAACCCCGGTAATTAAAACCTCCAGAAAATTCTTGGAATTAATATTGTTTCCCAAGTTTAAGTGTGAGGTACTTTATGTTTGTTTGTTGACGACCTAAATGGCCCTTTATATATATAAAAAGTTGATATTTCTTATATGTTTGACACAGTGAAAAACAGCCTGGGGTCAAATTGACTCCAAAGAACATCGACGTTAAACATTGAATGGGGTCAAATTGACTGTCAAATATACACTGTCTATATATATATATATATATATATATATATATATATATATTTGTATATATATATATATATATATATATATATTTGTATATATAATTTTATTTGACACTGCTGTGTTTATATATATATATATATATATATATATATATATATATACATTTTTATTTTATTTTGTATTTTATATTTCACTTTGTATACTTTATGCACAGTCACTTTCTTTCTTTCTTATATTTAGATTTTATTGTGTTTAGTTAATTGGTGCTACTGTGTCAACAAATTTCCCCTTGGGGATTAATAAAGTATATTTCTATTCTAAAGGTAACAGGAGGGTTGAACAGATCACAGTGGCGATGCTGATCCCTGATGGTTTTTTTTCTGAATGGCTGCCGTGTTTCGGCGATAGTTGAATGCACGTTAACGGTCCTCCTTACATCGTGTTGTTTTGTCTTCAGGGCTCGCAGCAGTGTCCACACAGAGTCGCACATGTCCATCTTAGTGCTCAGCAGGAACATCCACGCCCTGAAGAAGAGGATCCGGCGCTTCGAGGAGCGCTTCGAACAGGAGAAGCACTACAAGGTGAGGGACGACGCCAGAGACTGGATTCTGCCGTGTCATGATTTAATTGAAATTGTAAATAAGTAAATAAATGACAAGGACGTTCCAAAATGAAGTGTGGACTACGAGAGGGAGTGGCTCCCTCTGCTGGTACATTGGAGGATTACATTTTGTGAAACCATACTTTCTGCTCCTGAACAAAATGGTGTTAAACAGACTCACCCAGACCAGGGGACAACGTACTGAGTCAAGTTACAGACTTAGTGACAGAGGCCAAGTTCTTTCAGTGATGTGAGTGTGTTGTTTTCTGTCAGCCGGCACATAACGACAAGACGGCGCATCCAGAGGTGGCGAGACTGATGAAGGAGCTCATCAAGAGTCGCAAGCAGCTTAAAGGTCAGCTTCAAAACTACGAATACACACAGACTCAGGATTTAATGATGCAAGATGTATTTAGATTGCTTGAGAAAAAGTGTAAATACAACAATGTAAAAATACTTTAGTACTTAGGAGTAAAAGTACTGAAGTATAATCAATAAAAAGTGTACTTATAGGATCAAATTTAAAAGTACTCATTTGGAAGTTATGTCCCAACAAGTAAAGCCTGTATGCATGTATAGTATATTATAAATATGTCATAGTTTTTCAGAAAAAAAAAATCCTATAAATCAATTAAATCAATACAAATATATCATAAGAATGTCATGGTATGTGCCAATAAAAAGTTTACCATCAAGTCTTTAAAAAAGGCGTTGTATAGTATACCATAACAGATGTTTCCACAAAGTCACCATAATATCAGAGGATATGTTTCATACTACTTTCTGAACTTTTGTCTTTTTCAGAGCTGAAGCTGAGGCGCTCGGGAGAGGGGGGGGGTCCGATGGGGCCGGGAGACGTCAGCCCGTCAGCGGAAACATGCAGTACCAGCACGGGCCACAGGGAGGCAGCACTCGCGGGGGCTGAACTGCAGCTGCTTAACGACAGCAACAACAGGCCAGATGTGGAGGAAACCGTCAACACGATAACCAACCGACTGAAGGAGAGGCGGCGAGAGCTGGGCCTTCCCGACCGTGTTCAGGTGGGGTTTGCCAAAATGCTTTCACGACATTGTATATCGTAAGATAGAGTTTGTGGTCTGATTCCCTGAATTAAGACGTAAAACATTACCATAATCTATGCAGGGTTCGTACGGTCATGGAAAACCTGGAAAAGTCATGGAATTTTAAAATGGTCATTTCCAGGCCTGGAAAAGTCCTGGAAAAAACTTAAATGTCAAGGAAATGTGTTATAATCACATGTTCATTTACGCCGAGTCTGATAGAATTAATATGTTTTTTAAAGAAAGACGCTCAAAATATAAGCCGGCGTACGCTCTCGATACGCACAATGTTATAAATTGTTCATGTTTATACTGAGATTTCAGTTTGGCCATGGAAATTTGGTTTAAAGTCCTGGAAAAGTCCTGGAAATTCATTGGTCAAAATGCGTAAGAACCCACTCGGGCGGTTCCCCCGTTAACAGTTTCCCCTGTGCATGTTTAGGAGATGTCTCATTTCCAGACGACCTTGGAGAAGGTCAGCCTGCAGAAGTGTCTGCTCTACTTTGAGAATATTCACGGGCGACCGGTGAGACCGATCTGCACGACGCTTCCTACACGTTGTTTTTAATTCATTCGATGGCTCCACTTTAACGGTTTAGTGCTCATCTCCTTGTCCGGGTCGGTTTCTGTCCTCAGAGTACCAGGCAGGAGCGGACTCTGATGAAGCCGTTCTACGATCGCTACCGTCTCGTCAAGCAGCTGCTGCCTTGCTCGGCTGCGCCGGCAGTCATCACGACCATCGTGAGTAAACATCCAGTATAATAATGATAGGATCTGTAGAACTACGCCGACTGTATTTCACTCGCGTGGATAAAACTGAGCGTGAAGTACAAAAGAGTGTCGCTCTGTTGCTCTCTAGTGGCCAGATGTGAGCGCTACACATGACGAGCATTACCACCCTCTATGCGTTTGTGTCCACGTAGGAGGAAGAGGAGAGCTCTGATGAAGAGCATCCTGATCAGCAGAGCCCCCGGATGCCTCCGGTCCGACTGAACTCCTCCAGGTGCGATGAGTCTGCCGACGAGCCGCCGCTTCTGCCGCCCCTAGAAATGTCCGAAACCCCTCTGGTGTCCCCGCTGGACGACGGGAAGGCTTTCCAGCCGCAGATTGTCGCCATGGCAACGCTGCATGAAGCTTCCAGGTACTGTGTACGTGAAGGGGTTGTCGCATCGTCAGCTCCACGGTGTGATTTTCCAATTTATTTTACCACTTGGTGAGTTTTGGGGATGAAATAGATACGTCATTCAGGATTATTTAGGCTTTTCGTCGTGAGAGTTGTGGCTTAATTTAAATGCGAAATCTAAATTTCTTTGATTCTTATATTTACAGATCAGAATTGCTGGATCACCTCAAGACGGCACGGTTAGAGAAGCGGAGGCTTCACTTCTCGCTCCGAGAGTTCGAGAAGCACTTCTACAGGCAGACCGGCAGGTAGAACACGAACACACACACACACACACACACACACACACACACACACACACACACACACACACCAGACTTTTCCTGCGCTGTATAACATTACTATATACGGTCATTGTATAAAGTGTTGGAAGAAGAAAATCGTACCTGATGACTTGTCTTTTGAATTTTATTTTGTCTTTTAATAAACTTGGAACATTTGGTTTCCAACAATGCCTTGTGAAAAACAAAGAGAGAAAAAGAAAACATCATCCACAAAAGAGATTCCATCGTAATGTCACGTCAACACGGCACAGAGAGCTCAGGAGGGACGGGGAGACGGACGTGACCTCTGACCTCGACACGTCCGTCGTACTGCACATGTTAGTCCCCCGAAAGTAAACGCTACATTTAGTTTTCGATTACAATACACACTGTACAAAGCGATCCGAGTAAGGCAACGTAGGGACTGTCGGCCGGTCGTGGAAGCTGCTGCGGGTCGTTTGCTGCCTTGTTTGCATCTTTTTGTTTCTCCGCCGTTCGCAGGCCGTGTCAGAAGGAGGAGCGCGGGCCGATGGCCGAGGAGTACCGCCAGTACAAGAACCTCAAAGCGAAGCTGCGTCTCCTCGAGGCGCTGCTCAGTAAACGGGACTCGACCAAGACGAGTTGAGTCAACTCACAGTGGGACTTTCGGACCGAACCAGACTCTTTCGTAACCACGACGTCCCGTGGGTTCATGCCATGCTCGTGATGTTGATGCACTTTACACGAATAACGCGGATGGGAAGTCTTAATGAGACGCTGCGCTACTGCAGTTGTCCGTCCCAAAAAACACATCCGTTGTCATTTATGACACAAACTGCATTTTATGAAGTACTTATTTATGTCAAGTATGATGAGCTGTAACAACTTGTTTATTACACATTAGTAATTTACGGTTACTAAACATTGTTTTATGGCACTACGCTACTTGCCTTTTCTCTCCTCGCCATAACACTACTGTTGGACAGCTCTGTCCAAAGTTAATGTACAAACAGCTTCCTCTTTTTTTTGCTATATCGGCAAAAAAAAGAAGGTGTAAGCTTAAATGCAATCAATGAAATACTTGTGTTTGTGCATGTCAGTTTTTTCGTCCTACGTTGTGCTATGATATGCGTAAAGAATCTCAGAGTTGATCTAAATTCAATGAACGTGTTCACGTTGGAAAATATGAGAACGTTGCAAGTTCTATATGCCGTCAAATTAGTGTTTAACCCCCAGTTTGCCTGTAAGAAGTTAATTCCCGCTAAATGCAGTTGTTGATAATGGTCAGAGCTTTTGACATTGTGCACTTCTGGTTTATATCATTTTCTATATAGAGAGAGATAATATATATATATGAATGTATCAATAAAAATAAATATTTTTTCACATTTATTCTGCTAAACACAGTTTATGGTTCTACTTTCTTTCTTAATTTCTCACGGTAAAACAAGAGTGACTGCTGCAGAAACAGTTGCTGTGGTCGAGGTACTAACAGCTTTCATTCTCATGCTGCACAGAGTTGCATCATGCTTTTTTTAAAAAGGTTAACAAGTAGTTCACACTTGGTCACCAAAGACTTAGTACTAACGCAACAGCCTTCCAAATGTGTAGTCACTGTTAAGATCCTTTAGAGGTCTCATGTCTGGTTGTTTTTTTTATACCTTTGGTATCACGAAAGATGACCATCGATGCTGCAGCCCGAGAACATTGTAGTACCAGTCCGTGCCACTAGGAGGGGAACGTGTGTACTGTGGAATAAGAAGAACACAATTCTGAAATAACAGTCAAAGTAATCGGAAACAAGAAAACGAGTATCCACACGAACCGTGGACACTCAATCGTCAGCATATCAATAATAACAAGGCAGAAGTTTTAACAAAATAGAGGACAAGTGTTTAAAGATACCAAGAGGAAAGTGAAGAGAAGCAGCCCGAGCGTGTTAATAAAGTTAAAGGGTTTCGTCGGTACGCCGGGGTGGACTTGCTGCATGGATGGGTCCGTGTTGTTGTGTTGTCGCCGGTCCCTTACGTGTGGGATGTCTTTAGCTACGTGTTTTCTTCTTCTTTTTAACATCGAGGGTAACTCTTTTGAGACGAGGAGGACGGCGGTGCAGGTGTCAGTGCGTACCCTCCTCTTCTTTGGGAATGACCCTCTCTTCAGAGTAGAGATGTGTTGGTGTGCTGCTTCATGCGTGTTTCGCTCCGCTTCATCAGTCCATGTGGACTCACTGTGTGTGTTTAGAGGTCAGTCACCACTAGCCCCCCCTCCCCCCTCCCCTCCCTTCCCCTCCCCCCCCCCCTCCTCCTAAAAGCTGCCTCTTCTTAGCGTCCCACGCTGATGTTGCAGGTCTTGCAGCTGGGGTCCTTCTTGGCGTTGACCGTGGACATGCTACTCAGCTGGTGCCCGCTGATCTCCGCCACCGTGCCCACCGCCAGGTCCACCTGCTCCGTGTAGATCACCTCCAGGATGACGTCCTGGGCGTGGTGGAACACCAGGCTGCCGTCGCCCTTTTCGTCCTGCTTGCAGGTGAGGAAGCGGTTGTCGGTGATGTCCAGCGCCGGGAGCCTCTGCTTGCAGAAGTCGTCTCCCGCCGAGCCCTTGGGCGCCAGCACCAGGACCACGTAGTGGTAGGCCGTGTACATGCAGTAGAAGTCTCCGAAGTAAAGGTTGCTGTCGGGGCTGAAGAGCGTGACGGCCTGGACCTCGAAGCGGTGGCGGCCGTACGGGGAGTCCTGCGGCGGCTTGCCCGTGTTGAACTCGGTGTTGCAGCTGAAGTAAATGCCCTCCAGCTTGCCGCTGATGGGGGAGCCGTGGCTGCCGCTGTTGTCTTTCACCGCCTGCAGCATCCGGTTCTCATGCATCTCCCTGGGGTTAAGAACAAATAAGATAAGATGAGATATTCCTTTATTAGTGTCAGCATCACAGCAGCGGGTGCACATTAGAGCATTAATAATAACAAAAGATACAAAATAAAACACTCAACACAATAACAACTGGAACGGGCACTCGGTAGAGCGCATACCTTCACATATCACAAGGTTGGGCTTAGAATTATGAACATGTTGGCATTAGTTGCATGCCAATTGGATACAAATTGACCGTGCTATAGTAAAAAGAAGATTTTGACCTTTCATGACCTTGACCTTTGACCCGATTGATCCCAAAATGAAATGATCCCCGGATAATAACCAATCATCCCACCAAATTTCCTGCGATTCAGTATAATACTTTTTTACTTCTGCGAATAACACGCACACATACAAATACACGGCGATCAAAACATTACCTTCCACATTTTCAATGAGAAGGTAAACAAAATATAGCAGAAAAGCAGGGTGAAAATAATATTCCGCGTATGAGACGGTATGCGACTGAATAAATGTGTCCGATTAATCAACGCGATATAACATATCTAGTTTCAATGTTTCTGGAGCAGTAATTACATTTGCTTCGTCCAATTTGTCTGACAGAAACGAAGAGAGAGAGAGAGAGAGAGAACATTGCCGGATTGAAAACTAAACTAAAACAATTGCCCATCAGGATGACACACTGCTGGGAAACAAAAGCAGCTCTCGGAAAACAAATGAATAGATGAACTTTCAGAGCGATGACTAATTCGCTGGCAGCTGAATTTGAGCTTCACAACCTCCAATTATCAATTGTAATTGGAGCTGCTATCCTCCAGAGGTTATCATTATGGCTTAACTGATGCTTTGTTGTGGGCATTATGGAATTAGTCAGTTCCCAACCCCGGGGCAGAGGCCCATGTCAGTACCGCTATTGCCCACAAGGTGGTGCAGTTTAACAGAAGCACCTTTATTCAGCCAAAAGAGAGAAGTCTATCCAGATGACGTCATGTTATAAAGCTCCACAGAGTGCTCACAAGCTGTGGCTTTAGTACCGAAACAATGTGCTTTGTCCAATGTTACACTGTTGTATTTGATACAATATTTAATGGGAAAACGTCATGGTATTAATGAAAAAAACATTGCATAGTTTGAATTGTACAGTATGTATCAAAATGTCCTAACAATATCAAAGAATGACTAGTATATAGTATGTTATACAATGTGAAAATAATGTCATAAACATTTTGTATAAAATACATTTCCTTAATAAAGTCATATATATAGTATGCCCAAAAAACTTTTCCCAGATTTACTAAAATAAAGTCCATTTAAAGTGTGTGTTAAAAACATCGTAAAAATATGACAGAATATATATATATATATATATATATATATATATATATATATATATATATATATATATATATATATATGCATAATGTGTATGTATGTGATAAATAATGCCATACATTTCTTTTTCATGAAATAGAATATCATGAATAAAGTCCAGACATACTACTCTCATTAAAAATGTCATAATATACTGAAAGGCTGAATTCTGTATATTTCTTTTCTTTTTATTTTGATGATGTTTTTGCAAGAATCAAATCATGATTCCCTGGATTATTCTACAGAACCGCGAGGGGAAAATAAACTAGTTGTTAAAAATCGTGTGTAGTCCAATTCAATGTGCAATCCGCACAACACAGTCATAGTTAGTGATGTCTTGAAAAGCAAAGATATCAGAGGAAGACGAGTTGAGTAAAGCGATGCAGAAACATATCTCAACAAGAACAACGATCAAAAGGAAAGCATAGAAAACACTACGAGTAATAAGTGTGGCGCGCCTACCTGGCATTGTCAAAGTACTCTTTATTCTGGTTCCTGTAGAAGACGGAGAAACGCAGCATCCGGCCGGCGATGACCTCGGCCTTCTGCATCAGCTGGTTTAGATGCACAGGGGAGTAATCTGGAACACAGAGGCAGCGCGGGGGAATCAGGAGGATCAGAAACCAGCGTTCAAATGTCATGAGTAGACACTATTTTATTACATTACAGAAACTATTACATGTTTAGGGGGTTTACAAGGTAATTATTTATAAAACAATTCTTGAGAGTTATAAATGTGATTAAAAACGTATTTATATGGAAGATGTATGTGGTAGTATATATAAATATATATATATATATTTTCAATTTTTTTTTATTTATTTTATATATATTTTATGATTTATTTTGATTTCAATTTAGGATAGGAATATATAAGCATTTTTTGCTTCTACCTAGACCTTTTCAGTCTTTCTCTTTTGTATATTATATAGACTAATATTGTATTGTATTTGATTTGATTGACTGAATAAAATACACAAACAAACATCGACCAGGAGCGAGTCCTGGAATATGAACTCTTCATATTTCACTCACCGCTATGTAAACAGGACTCACACAGGGCAGTGGATTAACCCCAAAGATTATAATAAAGTTCATAATGATCGAGGCTCTTTCCCCCCCTTTCCAATTCTCCTTTTCAAGTGCTCGAATACATTGAGAAGAACAATTTGGGGAAAACGGATTTCTCTTTTCTAAACGGCGAAGAAACAAACATGAAAGAAGACTTAAGACTATAGTTTTTATTTCAACCGTCAGCCTATTTTTCAAGTCGAGGCTCGTTCTGTTGGCCGTGAGACATAATTGAATAAATGCTAGTTCAACAATTCAACTGAGGATGTCACAGGAATAGAAGGTCTTAGCAGCAGCATCTATGGCCTGCTTGAGATGCAGAGCATCAACAACATCATTAAGCATCCTCCATCAATTTGTCTCACTACACCTTACACACACACACACACACACACACACACACACACACACACACACACACACACACACACACACACACACACACACACACACACACACACACACACACACACACACACACACACACACACACACACACACTTCCGCTGATTGTTCTCCTTCCATCTCAACTGTCTCCTCCCTCTCCCCTCCCCCGCTCTAAGCCACTCGCTAGCGTTGTTGAACCGGGTGACCTCTGCATCGGAAACACATACAGCACAGCTCCCCTGCTTCCTTTAATCCACCCTTTACCTCACCCTCCCCTCCTCCATCTCTCCATCCATCTTTCCCTCCGCTCGCTCATCGTGTGCTCTATCCTGATTACCTCTGAGGCGCAAATACTCAAATATAGGCAAACAATAAATACATCAAAACGCACTACTTGATGTCCAGAATCCTGAAAAAGGGGCATGTTGGTACTGCAAGACGCATTGGACTCACCCGCAGTGCAGAACTCGATGATCTCGCTCCACTCGGAGATGGCGTAGTCCCCGTCCGTCTGTTTTGAGGCCGTCTGGACCGCCACGGTGTACTCAGTGCGCGGGCTCAGGAACCAGTGACCTCGAACCGTCATGGGCAGGGGCACCGCCTTGGCTACCAGTTTAGTGGGAACATCCTTGAAGGAGGGAGGGTGAGGAGGAAAGAAAAGGAGGTGATGGATGAGAGGACATTGGTCAGGAGGAGATACTCCAGTTACGCATTTTGCAGACACCTGCGTGTAAACGTAAACACGTACACATTGTACGCACACGTCCGGTAAGGGTTCTTTTTCTTTATGCATGTACACTATTTATTTACCCCCCCTCCCCCCTAGCATCAGTGGGCCTCAGCAGCTCATTGATTGGACCAGGAGCCCCTGCCTAGCAACAGAGTCAATCCATTCAGCCGCCAACACTGTTGCTGCACACTTAAAGTCAAAAATACGAGGATGTGGTCAGTAGCGAGGAAGAGGAGAAGCGACGCACACTGCAGGAGGAAAAAGAAGCGGCGTGACGGAAGTAGTCGCCCTGCTGCGGCTACAGCGACGCCGAGTGCCTATTAGAGCGGCCGCTCGCTGTGGCGCCTTTGAGAGAAGAAAGAGAAAGTAAATGTACGCCTTAAGCAAGAATAGAAAGTTCACCTTGAGGTAAACTACGCCGCACCTGTGTCGCATGTTTCAGCCTCAAAGCAATCATTTCAGGTTTCACACGGCACATTATCACGGCAGTGTAGCGTCGCAATCACTAATATGTAATTACACTTATAGGACGAATGTCATTCACTGCCGGTCCACAAAGTCGTCACGGCAACACACAGAAGAAATAACTCAAGTGGAGAGTATACATACATTGAACCCTGAATGACAGCTTTACTTAAATAAATCTGGTTTCCTTACAATTTGCATCACTTATATTCACATTACCTATAAAGACTTTGATGGATTATACTGTTAAGTCTATATATACACACATATATATATATATACACACACACACACACATTTATATATATATATATATATATATATATATATATTTTATATATACACATTTGTTTTTAATACACATAGTAATGTCTGTGGAGATCAATAGTCTCATGCAGGTTTTTTTTTTAAAACTCCAGGAAAACTATACAGTTGGAGCTATTTATTTTGACATTTGTATTCAGTTTTATTGTAAAGTAATACTGATTATTCATTGCTTATTTAGGTGATATTTTTATACATTAGAATAGTTTTTTTCTTATAATAGTTTTCTTTTAGTTTAGTTCATTGTGATCGTTGTTTGAATATATTTAGTTTTAGGGTCGGTTTACTGATTGGGTAAAAAGCCATAGGCCACCCTGGTGCATGCTGGTCCTGAAGTTACCCACACCTACACATAACCACAGGTGACCAGTGTTACGCAATCAGTGAACCAAGTTGGACTTCATATATATGAAATTACTTTAGTGCTAGGGTTGTTCTAGTTGTGTCTACTGCTGATAGTTTGTAGCACAAAACATATTTTTCTTGACACTCGTCTTCTGTGTTTATGAAACGCCGCATATTTTCACAGCTCGAGTCACAGCTCGAGTCACAGCTCGAGTCACAGCTCGAGTCACAGCTCGAGCGCTGCCTTTAAACGGTGTTTATCTGCAGCGTTACCTTGTGTTTGAACTTGTTTGAGTTCTTGTTCTCCTTCTTGTTCAGGTCGATGAAGTAGTGGGTGATGCGCTCCTTGCCGCGAGCCTCCATGTCCCAGCAGATCTTGAAGGAGTCACAGGTGATGTTGCTGATCTTGATGTTCTGAGGAACCGGGAGCTCTTCCAACTCGGAGATCGTGCCGTCCTGGGATTTACTGGCTGTGGGGTAAAAAATAGAAGAAGAAATTAACAGTGCATCACATTTATGTAATTAAATATTATATCAAATGTCCAGATATCAGTTGCTCGTACAGTGAGACGTTCATCAATGATTATCAATCACATTTATATTATCTGAGAAACTGGATTCAAAGCAGCAATGCGTACAATTTGAATAATGTCTTCATACAGCTCTCAGAAATATGATGTGCTTCTCTTTGTCCAAATCCATACTTCTGCAGTTCCTCAGTAATTATTTCAGACAGCAGGAACAGTAATAAAGCGTACACACACACACACACACACACACACACACACACACACACACACACACACACACACACACACACACACACACACACACACACACACAATTACTGACTACAATACATGTTGCCATGGAAACACATCATCCCCACACACTCACACACACCCCTAAATATTTCAAACGCTGCATGGTACTGCAAACGACCTATTTAATTAAGCTGGATCATTTATTCATTTATTTTTGTCCTAGTGCAACATCGTTTCCGTCCAATAAGTTGGAACATCTTTAATTTCTCTGAGCTATAGGAACGCATCATGAAGCAACCGTCTCCAGCCCAACGTGCACACTGAGGCCGGGGGGGGGGGGGGGTGTCCCAACATGATGGGTGAATGAGAGCTTTGTAGAATTAGGATGAATATAGACCCTGCGACACACTGGGGGTCGCCCACTGGGCAAGGCAACAATAGCTTTCCTGTGTGTTCTCTGGGGTATAAACACAAGAGTAAGATACGAGAATTTGGGAGTAATGCACAACACGGCTCTATCGTGACTCTATCGTGAGTTAACAAAGACGGAGGCGGCCGAGCGGGAGCCTCCGTCTCCACCTATCAGCTGACGGAGGGCGGCAGGAGAGAGTTATCCCAAAAGCGATGATTGAATCAACCTGCAGATGCTTCTCTGCTGCGTCTCGCCTCCACACAACAGACAAGCACTTGTCGGTTTATTCAGTTTGGGAAACCAGAAGGTGAAGGTAAGTGTGTGTGTGTGTGTGTGTGTGTGTGTGTGTGTGTGTGTGTGTGTGTGTGTGTGTGTGTGTGTGTGTGTGTGTGTGTGTGTGTGTGTGTGTGTGTGTGTGTGTGTGTGTGTGTGTGTGTGTGTGTGTGTGTGTGTGTGTGTGTGTGTGTGTGTGTGTGTGTTCAGATGAATACACAAGAAACATCCAAAACTTCTTTACCACCAGATCGGACAATACCTCCATGCTTATACGTTTCTCCTTATCCCCTAGTTCCTAATCACCACTAACTGATTACCAAACATTATTTACTCAACACAACAACTGAAATAAAGACATCCAATTGGTCCGTGCTCGGATCGTACCGGATCTGTATACATCTGCACTTTCAGTGATAAACAGACACATCTTTTTGATTTTTTCAGTCGTTGCTGGCATTCAAACAGCCGACTCACTGCACAGGACGTAACCTCTTGACTACGTCAGTGGTTCCCGGCAGCCGGGGAGTCCTGCGTGTGTGAAATGTAAACAGGCCGGCCGTTACATCCTCAGCCTGGCAGAACTTGGCTCTCGTCCCTAACGCGGTCGTTCTCAAACCGCATGTGAAAGCATCTCGTCTGCCGCAGCTGGTGGACATTTAAAGCCCGTCTTATTATACGTTACCCCGCTGAGCAGCGTGTGTCTCAGCCTGGGCAAAGCTCCGCCAGCTCTACGGACCAGACGGGGATGTCAGCAACTATCTTGCTGACCTTCAACACGTAAATAACAACATCGTTGTCATTCATCTGCATGTTTTCAGAAATGCCAAAGTAGAGTTCTTTCACATGTGATGAGTAATAGAGCATGCAACGTGTACTTCAAATGTGAATAATAATGAGCTGTGTTTCTAATTTACACATATAAAGAGATTCAGCAGCTATGTTATGCTTATTGTGATATCACAAGCATTTATCATTGATTTTAGATCATAAAACACGTCATTCATTCGCTCCCAAAATTAGTACACAACACATTATTAATAGTAAAAAAACAAAAAAAACATTTGGATGCACCAATCCAAATATTTAATGTGGGATACCTGACCTTTGAATATCGATACAACACCAGTGTTTAATTAATTAACTGTTTGCCGCACTGTGTGGAAGTGACTGGGATCTTTCTTTTATGCCCTAAAGAAACATCAAGCTTAAACTATTTATAAAACAAAATGTAACAAATAAATAAGTGGATATAAACGTTTTAAATTATGTATCACGCAATTGTAATTTGGCAAAGAATCCTTCAAAATAAAAGAATTGCAATTCAAGCATGCATTTTTTTATTACAGCAATTCCAATTCCAGTATTTAACATATATAGTGAATAATTTAATGGAATAAACCGGCCTCATTGTCTCCATTACCCAAATCAGCCATGTGAGACAGTCATGGCACAATATTCACTATTGGTGCATCCATAGAAAACATCAAACATGAAAAACCTGCTAACTCAGTTGTTGCGCTGTGCCAGAAGAGTCGTAGTGTCTCTGTGTTACATGTTTTACGTTAACAACACACACGTGTCCCTTACCGCTCTGACAGGAGGCCCGTGCAGGCGCTGGCCTCCGTGCCGCTCGTGGCTCGGCTGCTGGTTTATCTCCGGGTTCCTCTGGCGCTCTCCTCATTAACCTGAACACGGAGGCGCTGCTCCGACACAGCAGAGCTTCCCCCATGCTTACGTAAAACTCTTAAGGCTACAAATAAAACCTGGCTCCGAAGAATGGCGCTTTGCTGCGCAAAAATTCTAATGGAATGCTCGTGAGATCTGCAACCCCCACTGTTCACTGTTCTGAATGCGGCCTTTTTTTTTTTTTAAATGGCAAAGAGATATAAAACATATTAACACATATGCAAAAAAATGATATATAGAATTTTCTAAAATAGCTTTGCCTAGCACAGTGCTGCACTCTGAATCCTTCAGGACTCAATCCAGGATGGAAGAAGGGGAAACGCATCAGGACGAAGGTCAGGCGGGAAGGGAAAGTCAAACCCTTTACAATCTCACACGGGACACCGAAACCCTCGGCCGGACCCAGATTCATGGGCTGGTATTGTAGCCCGTAGAATTCAGCTCTCGTTTTTTCACTAGGCTACAAGTAGGATGGGAGCCAGAGCCTTCAGGTACCGCGCTCCTCTTTTATGGAACCAACTTCCACCTTCAGGCCCTGCAGTGGACTACAGACGATCCTCTTTACTAATGCTCATAGGGCTGAGTCAGGTTCACCTGGTCCAGCCCCTCGAGATGCTGCTATAGGCTTAGACTTCTGGGGGGAGGGGAGGGTTAGGATACACTGACCTCCTCTCTCCTCTTCTCTATCTCCTTCTGGAGAAATCCACGTCTCTTTGTTGCACATCACTAACTCTACTTCTTTCCGAGTCTTTGTGCCTTCTCGCCTCACAGGGTCCATTGTACCTGACTCCTGCCCCGTGACTCCTTGCCGCTGCATCCTGCATCCTGCATCCTGCCACTGGCCTGGGTCTGGCCTCCTTCCTCATTGGCCCTGCCTCCTCCCTTTGCGATGCCTTCTGCGTAATGGTCTGGGCTCCTGCCTCCGCGGCCCTGCTGATGCCCCTCCTCAGCACCTCCTTCTGTTTCATTACACATCATGTTTCATGGATTGTGGAGGTGTGGATCGTGGTCCATGCCGACTACTTATTCATCATTTCTGTCATATTTATTGAATGTGTTTGAACTCTGTAACGCTGTTCATTCTGTACACATGACATATATTGCTTCTGTCCATCATGGAGAGGAATCCTCCTCTGTTGCTCTCTTCAGGATTTCTTCCCTTTTTCTCCCTGTCAATGTTTTTTTGTTTGTTGTTTTTTTAGTTTTTCCCGATCTGATGTGAGGTCCTGGGACAATGATGTCGTATGTGTACAGATTTGAAAGCCCTCTGAGGCAAATTTGTAATGTGTGATTGTGGACTATACAAAATAAACTGTATTGAATTGAGTAATACTGCTGTGCAGGAGGCGGAGAGTTTCTCCAATCACGATTAATCTAATTGAGAGACCTTACTTCGGAGCTTAGGAGCTGTGATTACACACAAGTGCAGAGGGTTCAACATTTTTAATAAATGAAAAGCCTTCTCTGATGAATCTGCTCAGCTCAATCAAATGTCCTTTATTGGGTATCGGTCTCTGCGTGTAGTCGAATATCACGGGGGGGAATAGCAAAAGATGCAGACGGATCAATAGAAATCTTGTTAACATACTTAGGCAGAGCCATCCTAATGGCTCTCTGAGGTTGGTCTTGTTCCACTCACACCTGGCTTGATACTGCGACTCACTTTTGATCAGACATCCAATCAAGTGACCTGCATTATGAAAACCTACTCGCTCACAGTGGCAGTCGGTGATGAAAAGGGCCCGCCGTGTGACACTGAAGCTCTATTTGAAGGTCTGCAAAAGCTTTGGTTAACGTCAATGTTGAGTATTGTTGTGGGATTATTTTGTGGGCACTCGCCTCAGACAGTCGAGCTTTCTACTTTTTAGGTTGCAGTGTTGGGTCTGAAATTGAACTGCAGACTTGAGCAGCGCAGCAGACACCCACAAGACATCGATGTTCACGGGCCTTTGAAAATGTGGCCTTTGTTCCTCTAAATGTGTGAATCAGATGGAGGCGGAGCCTAAACAATGCTGGCTTACACTTACAGCAGTCTACCTTTTACACATCAATAAGCCCTTGAACAGTAAAAGAAAAAGAAAAAACGGTAGCTACACTTTAATAACTCCACTTTTAGAGATTAAGTGATTTGATTCTATTCTTACAAATTAATCAAACAGAGAAGACCTTGAATCAGTTTTTTCTAAACCTTTCCACAACCAGAATGAGTCAATTTCACTCATTTACATTCCTTAAAACAAGCCGGTGTAAATTCCTTCTATAAAATATTGTTTTGGCTGTAAAAAAGCTTGAAAATAATCTCCAATAGAAGGATTTCTATACAACTGCAGAAAGTCAGGCACAACAACAAAAAAATACACAAATAAATTTAGCATTAATATTTGAAATGGATTTTGAGGGCCCGACCGCTCGGTAATCGATCTCAAACAGCGATCAGAGCGATGTAGCACAGCCAGTCACACGTGAATATATGAACATGTACCTGCAGCTCTTGCCAACACAGTCACGGTACACAACTCATGCTCCTCCTGAACATCGGCCATACCAGAAGGCCAACTTACTCGGACAGTCCTGGACGTCACGAGGCCGGCGCCATGCTGGAGCAGAGCGGAGGAGCGCCACACGAGTTGCCACGGCCTCTGTGAGGCTGTACAGAGGTACAGTGAGTTCATTTACCAAAGCTGGAAATGTAACACCCCGTTTCTGTTTCTCTTGTGTTCCATGTCTCCTGTCTCCTCTGTCTTAATTGGTTAATTACCCGCACCTGCCCTCAGCCACTCTTGTCTCGTTAGTGCCTGATGTCGTACACCTGTGTTTCACCCCCTATATATTGTGTCAGTCTTTCTCTTGTCTCCTGTCTGATTGTTGTCTATGGTTGTCTCTAGTTCTGTGAGCTTTTCCCGTTGTCCTGTCCGTGTTCCTGGTTCTCCCCGTTGACCCTGCCTGTCCAGAACCCTCTCCCTGCCCCATTTGGACCTTGTTTCTTGTGAACTGTTTTTGCCTCATTAAAGAGTCCTTTTTTTGTCATTTCGTATTGCGTCCCAGCCTGTCTCTCTGTGCCTGAGCCTCGCCCCTTCACAAAGACGTGACAGGAAAAGGAAGAACATTGACCTGATGATGGCATTGGATAAAAAGTGTTTGGTTGAGATATTTCAGTCCGGCCAACGTCGCCATCCAAAGTGCCACATTGCTGCGGCTAATAAAACAACTAAACATTTTGATAACGTCTGAAATGAAGCACATTCGACCCCTTCACCGTCAATAAAATCTTAAATCTTTCAAAATGTCTTCTCGGGGTGTTAAAAAGCAAAACCTTTTGTTCAAGTGTTTCAGCACGGCCTTCAAGGAAACAACGCCGATCTCGAGTAGTCGGCAGGCTCGACGCTCCACTTACTGTGTCAAGTAGAAAGTTCATTTAGGGGATGGTTTCCCCATCCGTCAGTCTATCCGTCTCTCGTGGACACACACACACACACACACACACACACACACACTGTTTTTCAGTCCGAGACATTTCAGGCCGTGCAGACACAGGACTCGGTTGCGAGAATGGCAGCCGTCCATCATGAAGTTAATTATGTCAGCGGGCGCAGCACACAGGCCCTGCAGTGTGTACTTAATGATACACAACACTGTGAGTACGCATTAACGGCGGGTATGAAATCAAAATGGTCGTCGTCAGAGTCCACCGCGCTGAGGTTGGGGGCACATTTGTAGCCACTCTGACGTCATGGAGGCCCTTTACACACCAGCAGAAGACACTTAGGCGAATGTACCACAACACACATTCACTACCTCCTAACCACGCTACTGAACTGAGCCGTTAGAGGCTGCAGCACTGAGACGGGGGACGCACAAAGACAACTTGTATCCCATCGTTTCTTTGTCCATTGAAAAGCTCAAACAGTCCTCAGTGTGTGCGGGAGCTCTCTCCTGCAGACAGTAGGCCCACTCAAGCTGCACGCATTTCCATTTTGCGAGGTCACCATCAGCCACATAAGCCTTTCATGCTGATGATTAAATATTAATGGCTTCAGGAGATGCATTTAGAAAGCTGAGGGGAAAGTGAAATGAACACCGTCCTCGGGAAACATACGTCGGAAACATATTTCCAAGAATGCTAAAAATGGGCTATGCAGCCATCTACATGGGGTGTGGCAAAGGGAAGTGTAAACTAGACATCTGGAGGTCATCTTGAGAGAGAAACTGCGACATCAAAATCCAGGGGTTGGTCAGATTAACAGAGACACTCATACAATCCATACAACACGGCGAAGCATTCTGAATACAATTTAACCTCGAGATTTTAGAAACTACTCTGTGATACAATGAGCATCAGTTGTCCTGCCTGCATAATGTGCACAGAAGGTGGATGTTGAACACTGTTGCTCCATAAACAGAAAGTATGTGTTTGTCTCAAGGACACAGGCACACTATTTACACTTGTCTTTGTCCACTTGATACATAGACAAGTGTCTGTTGTGTTGCAAATACCAGTAAACATGCACACAGCTAGCTCGGGATCCATTCGAGAAGTCCAGCGTCAGCCTACATCCATCATTATTAAAATTACATCTTTAGAATCCAGCCCACAAAGCACAGAGAGGATATACACAACATCCTGCTGTGACACATTATGAGCAGCAGATCTGGCAGATGAGAAACGGTGGTGTGGTACAATGACTGCACTGTGTGCAGATGCTTGGGGGTCCTTTGGATGCTCAATGAAGACACACCAGTGACTCCACCAGTGCACGAACTGGCCGATCCAAATACAGAGGGGGAAAAAATCTGGTTATAGCGAAAGAGGAGAAAAGAGTTTGATTCATTTAGCTGTGAAAAGGTGTAATCTCATTGTATTGCTGGATGTGACTTAATCCTGCTATCTTAATTAAAAGGGGCTCTCTGTAACCATGCATCAGATGTGTAATCAGTTGTGTGTAATTGCACTGATGGGTGTGCAGGGCTGAGCCGCCGGTGCACACACACACACGTGGGTGCAGCCATGTTTGAGCCTCTCGTCTCTCCTGATGATGACTTGCTTTTTTTTGGCTCCCCACCATTACAATTCATACCTGCTTGTGTAAAAAAAACAGCTCGTAATAAAACTAGTTTATAGATTGTCTCTTATATGAGATATAATTCACTTCATCTATGGTTTGATGGTATTTATCCCCAACAACTTAAGTCAACCAGACCATCCAGCATGGATGCAGCTGGATGACTTGAAATATAAATGTAAATGCAGTGGTGAGTTTTACAGGATGGGGGAAAGATATACATATATATAATTTTGAAAAATGGTCTTTTGTAATGAAACAATGTGATGCACTGTGCACAGATACATTTAATCATGAATTATAAATCATGTTAACTCCCTGAGATTAGGACCAGAAGCAGCAGTCAGAGGCGGGGTAGCTCCCGGTCTCTGTCCATGTCTGTGGTGCTGAACTAAAGACACTCAGCACATTGTCCCCTCGCTTGTGCATGTTCAGTTTGCTTTATTTATTTCTCTTTGAAATGAATAAAACCGCGCTGCCACTGTCGAGACACTCAGCTATTCTCCACACGCAGAGGTGCACCATCCCTCCATCCAGGGAACCGGTGGAGCAACCGGCCCCAGGCTATACTCCTTCCACAATTAGGGTCCAGCATGCAGCTGAAACCAATGGCAACACACACACACACACACACAGTCTGCATGCCAGCGGCTCGGAAATGACCAATAGGGCAATGCACCGACAATACGCACACACACACGCACACACATTAGAGTGTAGAGCAGGTACGCGTCTTCTTACCATCCCGCTCACATAACTGTAAAGCGTCCAAGCTCAAGTCCTTCATCATCCCCTCGCAGGGACTTAATGGACTGGTGATGCTGTGCGCCATGGCGGGTACCTCCATCTCCGCAGAAGAGCCTGGGTGATGCTTCCGGGGGAATGCCGTTAAATATCGTCCACGGGACTTGGCACAACAGCACGCTGTCAAGGAAGGAGAAAAGAAAGAGCCGGCTTCCAGTCAGTCCCTTGCTCGTTCCGTCGCTCACTCCTCTCCTCTCCTCTCCTCTCCTCCACCTCTCGGGTGGCGCGGCTAGTGGCGCGTCAGCGGACTCGTCACGGGCGCGAACGGCACAAGCCGCCAGTTCGGTTTTACAACGTGGGGCATGCAGCAACTGCAGATACGAGATTATCTGTATGAAGCTCTCTTTCCTCTCCCCCCTCCCTCCCCCTTTCACGTATATACGCCCATGCACGTGCCCGCAAGTGCTTATGTGCCTTCAGAGCTACAAGTGTGTGCGCGCGCACGTGTGTGTGCATGTGCATGTGTGTGTGTGTGTGTGTGTGTGTGTGTGTGTGTGTGTGTGTGTGTGTGTGTGTGTGTGTGTGTGCGGGTTACTCCGGCTGCACATGAATACTTTAGCGGATTAGTGCAAAGACGTTCCCGCAGATGTAATGGCTTCTTATGTAACCCGATCAGCCCGGTGCTTCCCCTCCGGTTCAGGGCTCCATCTCCACCGGCCGCACTCTCCCCAGTTATTTCCTATTTCGTCATCCCATCAATGGTCGCTCACATGTCCTTATTTGGTGCGGTGCCCTTTCTCGCACGAGCGCAGGTGCAACTGGACCAGCCAATAACGAGCTCCGACACACGGCGCGACATAATGAATTACTCGGCTCCGCTTTGGCAGCTTATGCATTCTAATGACACATAACACAATGCAAAGCCCTGCCAGTGCACAGGCAGAACATCATGCTTCATGCTTGGCTGTGGGGGGGGGGGGGGGGGGGGGGGGGGTGTATTCATTTATAATTATCTCCCCTGCCAGACCATCTTTATTATCAGTGGCTCCCAGGAGCAGCACTGACAGGACATCCAAAGGTCAAACGCAAGGGCAAATTGTGACGGCTGCAGTCGTCTCTCATAACACCACGGAGCCACGCTGAAATCCCTTCTGATCCCCGTGGAGTCGTGTGCATTCTTATATTTCCTACAGAAGCACGGTTTCCTCTATTCAGGGGAGCATCAAGGAGGCAATGTCACTCTTTGCGTTTGTTTGTGTCTCTCAGTGCGACACGTGGCGCCCTGAGGCGACAGAGCGCTTATCTATTCAACGGGCGAGCGCCTCTGCAGCCGCGCCTCTGGGACCTCTGAGTCATGCTGTCCGGAACGGACGCACTGTAGGCTCATATAGGCTCGATCATCGGAGGGAAACCACGCCAACACATCTCTGTTTGAGGCACCGGCATCTGAATCGTCTCTGGAGTTACAGACAAGGCGGGAGAGGGAGCATTACACAACAGCAAAGAGCTACGTGACCCTTTTTCATACTGAATTTTCAAATTTTTAGATATCATCCTCATGCACATTGAAGGATTTAGAAAATGGGGTTACAGCGTGCAGGCAGGGAAATTAAAATCCCGGTAAGCCCATAATCACCGTGGATTCAGTAGGAAACATATTAGACACACAGCCATGACGTACCTGAATTTATTCCACATGTGTATTATTAAGGGAAACATTGCATCTGGCTCTGATTTCCTGCCTGGGAAACACAGCTCATTAGAAGTGAAGGTCAGGAATCAGGATGCAGATCACTGCCTGCCCACATCGAGCCATCTCTGCCTGCCTGAGGGGAGGATGCTGTATCAACAGATGAAATGATCCATCATTTGAGAGGGAAATGTATATATATATAACATTACGCTCTTCATGTGTACTGTGTGCACGTCTTATTTTCCGCCTCCCTGCTGTCTGAGATGGTTTGATTAGCTTACTAAAAAGCTCTGCACCCATATCCACAGATTAACACAGCATCTGCTTTAAATTACTTTTTTCCAATATAATTACATAAAGCAGTGAGTATGTTCATCAAATGTCTCTAGGCAGTCGTGAAAAAAAAAAGAGAATACAAAAAAAAATAGAGCTCAGCTAACGGTACACCAAAGAGAAAGAAAGAAAAAGCAGCTCATTGTCGTGTAGGGCATCATCAATTTCTCTTAGTCACCCTGTCTCCCTTCCCCATTTCCAGGCTCAGGAGGAGGAGGAGGAGGATGAGGAGGATGAGGAGGATGAGGAGGAGGAGGAGGAGGACCAACTCTGGAGGGTCCTTCTCATCCTACCATCCATCCATCTTCCTCACCATCCCTCTCTCCACCCACCTGGATCCCCTCCAGCGAGCGTCGTCGTGCGTTAGCGTCAGTGTCTCCAGCCGAGCTGCAGGAGAGCCGTGGAAACCACAGCCAGCCACGCTCAGCCCCTCCTCCTTTTTTGTTTCCCCGTCTTCACATTCAAATCCACTTTTGTAACATCTTCTCTTCTTTCAGTCGGGTTTCCTACGTTGCTCTCGTGAAGTGAATATCACTGGGTGTGCATGTGTTGTGTTGGAGTCCACTGTATGTATGTATACATCATAGTGTGCATTGTGTTGGCAGTCCACACTGATTTGGTCCCTCTGCTGTGCTTAGAGCTCAGAGGCCACATGGACACACACAGTGACAGATGGGGAACTAGCAGGGAGAGAGCGGTGGAGTCGGAGAAAAGACGCCAAATAGGTTTGAACATTAGGAGGAAGAAGAAGAATCCAGATATCCCTCTCATTATATTTCCTCGCAGTGTTCTACATCATCCTCTCACACACTCATCCTATGGCAAACAACACATCCCTCATCATCCAGGAGGCTCGAGGAGCCAAACTATGGAGCACAGTCCACAACATTTTACATTCGGAGGAGACAATACCAAGTCTCCGGGGTATAATGTGTGTCACAGCGAACCGCACACACATTTGTCTGGGGCAAGTAAATGAGGCGTGTCATTGATTTGCAGTGTGAGTTTTAGCTATAGTTCATCGCTGCAGTTGGATTGATAACGGCCGTGTGCGTCTCCAGGTCTCCAAAGGAAATCCCAGTTGTATCGGAGCTTTTTAAGAAATAAAAGGCCTTCACCTTCTGTCCTTACAGTCACATCTAATGGGAGCCAACAAGCCATGTTTGGTCCAGAGAGACTAATTCAAAGCTGGGATGCTATGAAGGAATACATTTAACTGATAGGAGGATGCAGAATATACAGAGAGCCAAGAGGAATAATTTCACATTTGGGAAATATGCTTATTGGCTTTGTTTATAAGATGAATATGCAGCTAGCCTGGCTCAGTCTGAAGCTAACACGCTCAAAGCCTCCAGCTACTCTGAAGCTCAATAGTGCGGGTGAAGTCAAGAGGTGAAGCTTTACATTCGGACATCAATAAGACAATTAGCTGACAGAGGCAGAAGTACAATCGGATTGGTCGAGGACATTTAGTGGAGTGGTGTTTTAGGCGGGGCAACAACTGATTTGGACAGATGCAAAACAGACAATGTGCATGCGATGCGTTTGCATGCGTTTGCACATGGCATGACACCCTGTGATGGAGCTGGAGCAGCAATCCGACATTTCATCTCATTACTGTTCGCTGGGCTGAACTCTCACATTTGCGTGTTCCGTGTTCCTATTGTTCCTGAAATGCTAGGAAATGTCAGGGATTATTGAAGAGGGAAGGCAGGATTAATCCAAAATCCCACTCTAAGCATGCGTTACGGAGTGGGATTGTGTGAGGCAGCTCATGTGAGGCCTGAGTCCACTTAAAAAAAAAGTTCTCTGCCAGGATTATTACAAGTGCCCTGAAGACCGACGCTAAAAGAGGAGTGGAACTCGAGCCGTGCAGAGAGACCTGCTATTTAAATAGTTTTCCATGTGCTCTCATCATCCGGCCCGATGCTCCACACCTTGGAGCCGGTCGGCATGGCAACGCGAGGACCCTGCTTCGTCTTGGTTGAGATCAAATGACCTGATGTGGAAGACACCGGAGTGGGGTGAAACAGTGGAATATGTTAACTGATGACATCAAAGAAAGTAAAAATCTGGTGATATTTAAGAAAAGATTTAAAGACACGACTCTGGAGAAGTATAGACGTAACAGCATTGATGAAGCATCATAAGTAACGGTTAATGGGGACAAGTTCTTGAAATTCTGGTTTGTTTGTTTTGTTTTATGTATACATGTATGTATGTATATGTGTAATATATATATATATATATATATATATATATATATATATAATATAAATATATTATATATAAATATATTATATATAAATGATATAATATACATTATATATATATATATATATATATATATATATATATAGTTCTTTTAAATACATTCTTTTGAGAAATGTGTAAGTGTGTATGTGTAATATAAATAGTTCTTTTAAATAATTGTTTTTGAGAAATCATAGGTTTCGTTGAGCCACTTACTTCTTTTGTTGAATTCTGATTGTTGTATATTTTAACTAAACTCAAACTAAAATCACACACCCAGTTTGTTGAGAGTCAAGTTAAACTAAGGAAAAACAAAGAATATTGTCAACCCGCCATCTTACATGTGTGTTGCAGTTTACATCCCTGTCAGTCCAAAACGTCATCACTTTATCCTGGAAGACATTTGGGTAAAAAATACATAATTAGCACATGAATTCTTGCGTTATCGACAAATCATGTTTCATACAAGATTTGTACATAAATGCTATTTCCTTTGTGTTGTTAATGTTACCTCAGTCCCTTTGTGATGGGATGTTAACAAGGTCGCCTGGTAAAGCGTAACACCGGGACGACGGGTGAGACAGGTTTAATTATCCAGAGATGGTACTTACTCATTTCTTCTTATGGAGAAAAATACATTTTATTTCAAGACATTTAGTTTCTTGGTTGTTTTGTTACTTTAATTTGAACTGAGACACATGCTGGTTATCTGACTGTTTCTCATCTGCTCCCGTTGATCGTTACGACCACGAACCGGCGCGGGAACCCAGAAGTGGAACTTTGATTGTACACCAATGATACATTAAACTTTAGTCACAAAAGATGCTTTGTCAATCCGGAAGTGTATTCATTTCTTCATAACTGAATGCCACGTGCATCCTGCTGGTGGGTCTTTCCTCTAATAGAGGTGAATGGCTAATTGCCATCAGTTTGCTAATTGAGTTGGATGGGGAAAACAACATAAATAAGAATACATTAAGATATATATATATATATTTTTTCTTTTTTTTTAATTATGAGTGTTTTGAGGATTGACCAGCATTTTCCTCCTTAGAAAGTATACAGTATAATATTAATATATAAACCAAAACAATCAATAATGGTCTGGCTTATTGTGTAAAACTAAATGTAGACTACACTAAACACATTATAACCACATAGTCCCATCCTGAAATAAGGTCACTGAATGGACTAAGAGTTGCAGATATGCAAACAATAATCTGTCAGTTGTGGGATTTGTGTTGTTTTTCATGAACAGGCAGAAAAACCCAGGTAGCCAGACAGAAAGAGCCAGACTGACTGAGCATACTGTCTGTTGGATGGGAGCCAGCAGTGGTGACAGCTCTTCTCATTTACACCTTTCCTGCGAAGGCAAGCTGCTCGCGACCACAATATGCGACGCGCCTGCTGCTCTCCAAGTGGGAGGCCGCGGGACGCAGAATAAACGCACGCCTGGTTAGTCATAGTAAAGCCCATTGCTCCTTTACTCTGTGTTTCAGCCGTATTTCACTCCGTCCCGTGTCTCACAATAGAGCGTTAAATTCAAATTAGTCATGCCGGCCACTGAAGGATTGCCAGCTGTGCTCGACACATAATCGTGGAAAGTGAGGTGAATAGAGGCTTTGATATTCATGATTTAATAGCTTTTCTCTGGGGACCATTGGGCTTGACGCGTCTGTGATTACTTTATATGGTTTGAATATATGTGTATTTATTCCGGTGGAAGCTAGCTCTATACTTTAAGAAGAAATAAAATATTACAATACAGCTCTGATCCATTATTAACCCGATGAGAAATTGGCAGCAGAGATGCATGTTTAGTCAATATCCTTCTTATACATCACCCCTGAGCACCCCAGGATCACGTACCAGTATGGACGTCCTTCAGTGTTGTGCCATTAACACGAAGGAAACAATGGAGGAGGAGGAAGAGGAGGAGGAGAGTGTGAGTGAGACACAAGCTGCAACTGAACACGCTCAGTGGCACCTCCTGGTTCGGCTGAGGGCTCAATTAGGCTCTCACTCCCTCTCACTGTTGTCACGTCATGTTGGTGAAATGTAAATAGCACAAGGACATGGCATACTTTTTGAGGATTTTAAATCCCTAAAATAAACCACCATTAGTTCTGAGTGTTATTTCATAATCTGTAAACAAGTCAAACTGTTTTGCAGAGTAACCATTGCCCATGTTTTATTACGGAAGTGTCATTTTAAGTGGCAACACTGCCCCCTAGAGGTCTTCATCTACATTACCTGTGCAGAGAATTAATCCAAGTGGAGTCGATGAGTTTATTCTCCTATGTTGCCCCTCTGCTTGGATTAAATAAGAGACATCGTCATGACTTTATGTAAATGTGGCACAGCCAGGCGACAGTGTAGAGTCTGTGACTCTGAACTGTTCATCCAAAAAAAAATCCTCACAGAAGAACTGGATGATGTGACCTGGATAATGCATGATGACATGTAGTGAAAACATAAACATCTCAATATAAATGTCACCTACTTAATGGTCCAGAGTCTATGCACTGGGCAGGTGGCCAGTCAATTGAGAGCCATTGATTTGAGACTGACCTTACAATGAATTTGCTCTTGAGCATTATATATATATATATATATATATATATATATATATATATATATATATATATATATTTCTCCATTCGTGGCAGCAGATTCATTCTGTTGGATTAAGCACATCCTGGCTTCGCGGATTAGGCATGGCATCGTAACCACACGGCACGGGACCGGGAAGCTTCTCAACCTGCAGAGTATTTACGGTTTAGATTATCACTGCAGGCCTTTCAAACCGACAAGACCAGGGAATTTAGTGTGTGTGTGTATATATATATATATATAGTGGGAGAAAAAAGTATTTAGTCAGCCACCAATTGTGCAAGTTCTCCCACTTGAAAAGATGAGAGGCCTGCAATTTTCATCATATGTAGACCTCAACTATGAAAGACAAAATGAGAAAAAAATGTGTTATTGACCAAATACTTATTGTACCCAGGAATTTACTAATTAATTCTTTAAAAATCAGACAGTGATTTTCTGGATTTTTTTTCTCATCTTGTCTCTCAGTTGAGGTCTATACATAATGATGAAAAAAAGCCTCTCATCTCTTTTTTTAGTGGAGAACTTTGCACAATTGGGGGGGAAACTAAAAAAAAAATGTATATATATATATATATATATATATATATATATATATATATATATATATATATATATATATATATACACACACACATATATACACACACACAAAAAGAGAAACACATAATATAATAATAATCTCACACTAATAATACTGTTAAAGCAGGGACTTCAAAGGTGCTGTAGTTAACCGTTTTAAATACTTTGTGTTTATCTGCTCTAAAAACCTTCGGGGAGTTGCGGGGTTAAAGCATCTTCCGGATACTGAATAACTTCGAGCCACGAACATCTTTCTCCCTTTAGAGACTACAAAGAAGACGCTGGCAGACCATTACATCTGTACATTCTTGTGTTATGCAGAAAACAAAACCAACAAAAAGGGACTTTGTTTGCATAAATTTATTACCTTCATAATATTTGAACAAACATTTTTTTTGTTGCCTGCTTGACAGTTTCTCCAAAATGTCCTGTTTATATCTGTACCACAATACAATTAGAATAACAATAGCATCAACAGATGCCGCAGTGAACAGAGCTTTGGCCACATGGCAATGTTTATACACAAATCCTCCTCTGGAACTTTGTGCAGAATTGTACCTTTCTCACACAAAAACAATGGTTGCATAAGATGAAAAAGTTGTACAAAAGTTATGTATTATCCTTAGTGGTTTACATTTATTATAAATGTACCATTTGATTGCAGTACAAAGACTCCTTCAAATAAATCCCTTTGGGAACAACAATATCGCTAATACAACAAATCAAAGACATAATTGTGATTCTCCTCATCGGAGGGCAGCGGCTGGCGGTAAACGTTGGGACTCGAGTCCCTTTTCGCTGAGCCTTCTGTAAATCTGCAACAACACGCGGCGATATTTGTCGACCGACATTCACTGGATGAGACGAGAACCTCGACGGGCCTCTGAGCAAACGCATCCGAACAAGGAAGGGAAAACAAATGTCTGCGAGGCAGGAACACGAGTCACGGCACATCAGTGCTCCACAGTTTCTACGTCGTACCATGATGCGTGGGGCCCAACCGAACCCCGGGTTTCCTCTGGGGACAAAGAGTCCCATTAGCGTCTCCCCCCCCCCCAAAAGATAAAAGAGATAATTACCTGGTTGGCGTCGGCAACCGTGTCACACTATCGTTTAGTATCGCGTTATTTACTTACTTATTGACAACCACATTGAGGATGGCTCAAATCAGAAGCGTAGGGCGGCTGGAAAGTGGTTAAAAGGGGACATGATGCGCGACTAATCACCGTAAACGTGGACGTTTAAGAGAAGTAACGGACTTCTCTCTGGAGGAGAGCGTGTGAGGACCGCTAGTACTTTCTTTCCAAGTAAAATTCGGCGAGGTTAATGTTCACGCGCTCGACCGTGATCCTTTCTCAAGGGCGTCCTCTTCGTAGCTCACAGATCACAGATCACACACACACACACACACACACACACACACACACACACACACACACACACACACACACACACACACACACACACACACACACACACACACACACACACACACACACACACACACACACACACACACACACACACACACACACACACACACACACACACACACACGGCTCTCATTCAGACCGAGAAAAGACTCGTTAGTCTTAGATGTTATACACTAAGGACACATTTTGCCAAAAGATTATTATTATTTTTTACAAAGAGGCACTTAAGACTTTGGAAGACGGATCAGTGCGTCGGCTCAACCCTCAGATACAGTTTGAGAATATCACGCAAAACAACACGAGATATCCAGAGTTAAAGAAGCGCTCGAAGAGGATGCGTTTCTCTCGTGACCGAGCATCACGCGGGAGTTTCCTGGATCTTGGATTGCGCGACATTTCAGATTTGCATTTGTTTTTTAATCTTAAACGTCACAGTCCTTTTTCTGACTTTGGGTTTGTTTTTTGCATCTCCTGAAGATATTCTCACGAGACACAGTTAGTCTGTGAACTAAGTGGTTGTTTGTGTGATGCGCCTCCCCACTGGAGAGGAAGGTCGGCTCAATATATTGTTATTCTTAACTTTTTCGCTGCGAAAAAGGCAAGGCTGGGTCCGTCTTTGCTGGGAATGGAACAGCCCGTTATGGGGGAGACCCCAAAGGGCGTCGCACACAGTTCTAGCGCAGCAACTGGAGGTCTGGATACATGAAGGAGCGCTTTGTGAGATCTTTGGCGCCCGGGCGGGGCCACGGAGAAGCCGACACTGACAAATAACAGATGAGACAAAAGACCGTATTACTATAAACTAACAGAAGGAGAACCGTAGAACAATGCCGTTGACATAATCAGAGAGAGGCCTTCAAAGCGCCGGCCCACTGCCTCGTGGCTCTGCTGCTGTCTCATGGCACAGCCACATCACGGCTCCACAGATTAAAACAGGCGGGAGAAAAAAAGTAGAATATACTCATAATCTAATAACAAAAATCAAACATGTATAAAAAAAGAAAACACAAATGTAAACCAATTACCGTTAAACATCCCACCCATTTCCCTAAAATGGTAAAAACAAAAAATAAAATCAAAATGCGTAGTGAGTAAAAAATATTAGATTTTTTTTTGTCTAGTAAACACACAGACATACAAACCGACTGCGGTTGGACACAAACACTGACCTCGGAGGAATGTCCGCCAATCAAAACACTTCAGGTGGCCAAAGGTCAAAGATCAAAGGCCATGCGATACTTTCTTTTGGCCTCGCTGCATTGACGCATGTTGCACTTCCTTTGGTGGCGCCCTAAACTCACTAGTAAGTGCTTACATTTGGTTTTGGTACAAAAAAGGCATCTGTGCTTTTAGTCAATAAAAAAAACAAACAAAAAAAATGCAGTTATTTAAATCTAATGAATTAGGCTCTCACAGGCAAAAGTCTAGTAATATTAAAGTGCATGTCACTGATACAACAGCATAATACAAATGCAGGTAGTATCAATTTGTAAAATGATTTGTACTAATCGCTCTGCCTGTTCCCTTGAACGAAAATTGGACAGAAATACTGGACAGTACCCTTCATCAGAACCATAACAACAAAGCTTCATATAGAAGTGCTCCAGACAGACAGGGCTCTATCAGGAGTGAACACTGAACCGCACTTTTCGGAGAAATCCCTTTTTTCTCGTTGGCACTTCGGGTAAAACTATGGCTTTTTTAATATATATATTTATACTATATGGCAACAACAACAACAATAACATTTGAACAGTCTTCCTTCAGCTTGAATCAGGGCTGTCGGGGCACAGGATGACCCTGGAGGCGGGGCTCCAGGACGGCCCCGCGGGTCTGGAGGCGGGGCCTACCACCGGCCGCTGACGCTGGCTATGTCTGCGTGAAACTGACGGGAAAGGCGTCCGCTGGCTCCCCCTTCCAGGAAAGAGGACCTGATGGGCGGCTCGAATAGTTTCCTCTGGTTCTTGTTTAGTTCTGTGTCGGGAAAAGAAAAGCGCCACAGAACATCAACAGAGGCGAACAGAAGCCGGAGTAAATCACAGGAGGAATGTAGACAATGAAGGAGTAAGAGGACACCTCGGGTAGAAGCACTCGACACGGCGGGTTGTTTTGCTTCCATAACATGTGGACACAAAACCTAGTGTTTATTTAACTAAATGGTCTATTTGGGTCTATTGATTTCTCCTAAGTTAATTAAAGGTTAACATTCGATAATGCTTTATTTGCATTATTACACATAATGTTTCAGATAACCGGTTTTAATCCAAGTAATCAATTTGTTTAGTTTCATGGGACATTTATATAATGGTACTCTACTCGAGTTAAAAGTATTACGTTTAAAACACACATCCTTACATTCTCTCCAAAGGAGCTTTTACAGGACAAACTTTCCAGTTTCATTGATATTCTGAAGGCTTTTACAACCGGGTCTGTTCATATATTATTCATAGCCTCGATAATAAAATATAATTCCTAAAACAAGGCCATTCGTTCATTTTAATGGGCGTTGACAGAATTTTCAGAGACATCCAACAAGCTTCTCTCTAATAACCTTTTCCTCTATTATGTCAGCAAAATGAAACCAGAGTGGTGAACATTACCAGTGTTCAGACGTCTGCTCTCTAAATCTCTGCAAATAAGCACAATGTTAATAAAATAATGCCTAGTTTGCATATTTTAAGACACATGCGACACAAACAGTGATCGTCTTGATGGAAGTAGTGAACTGACAGCTTCATGATGATATTTACTAGTTCAGTATTTTGGTCTCTTTTCAAACTCCGCTGATCAACAATGAGGCGGCGGTTGGGTTCAGATCTCTCCAGATTCTCTTGGATCAACAACAACAACAACAACAACACCACCACTCTTTGGACCCATCTGGGGTTTACCCAGCAGCTTGGACCAAACCCTTTCATACAGAGGTCACGTCATCTCTCGAGGTTCTCATACAGACGACAACCACATCCTGCCACTGCCAGCATAAACCAGCCATCCAGTTTTAATCCATATAATCCGGACCCAGCAGGCTGACCCAGACTTCGACCCGCGACACCTCCCAGCTCCCTCTGGGGGATCCCGAGGCGTTCCCAGGACAGCTGGGTGATGTAATCCCTCCGGCGTGTCCTGGGTCTTCCCCAGGGGTCTCCTCCCAGCTGGGCGAGCCTGGAAAACCTCTAAAGGGAGACGTCCAGGAGGCGTCCAGGAGGCGTCCAGGAGGCGTCCGACTAAGATGCCCGAACAACCTTCGCTGGCTTCTTTCGACGCGAAGCAGCAGTTTATAATATTCTCTATTTCATTTTATGTCATTTTGTATTTTATATTTCACTTTGCACACTCTACATTATGCACCGTCACTTTCTTTCTTTCTTTCTTTTACTTATATTTTATTGTGTATAGTTTTATCGGGCTGCTTCTGTCGTCACCAAATTTCCCCTTGGGGATTAATAAAGTATATTTCATTCATTCATTCATAATGAGAAGCAAAAACACGGAGCGCCAGAGAGAGAGACCAACGCGCATGTTCCGGGTTTGCAAGCCCTCGAGTCCGTCAGTGGAGATGAACATCGAGTCGTACTTGGCCGAGGCGCCGGGCAATAAAAGCGATTCTGGCCTCGGATCGCTCCGCTTTGGCCTCGCCGGTGTTCCCGGCGCTCCTCTTCCCGTCAACCGGCTCTGGAGGTTTCTGACCCGTTACTAAAGGCCCATGACGGGAAGCTGCCGACATCAGCGCGATTAACGCACGCAACCCGACAACTCCAGCCATCGCAACGTCCAAAACATCAGTAATGAAGGGAGACGGCCACAACATTCACATCGCACCCAGAGCAAAAAAACACGGCGGAGGCTCCATCGGCATCAGGGCGGCAGCTGGAGCAACCGGAGACAAAAACAACACGCTCATGTGAGAAGAATGCGCCTCGATCCCATGTAGTCCTGGCGGTGCAGATGACGTGTCTTCTTGCATCTTTACAAGAAGAAAAGTGTCGTCACATTTACTCTCTGGTACTCCTCCACTCGTCTGACGATATTAACCCTCCTGTGACCTTTAGGGTCAATTTGACCCCATTCAATGTTTAACGTCGATGTTCTTTGGGGTCAATTTGACCCCAGGCTGTTTTTCAATGTTAAACATATAAGAAATATCTACTTTTTTATAAATTTAAAAGGGCTATTTAGGTAGTTAACACACAAAGTACCTCACACTTAAAGTTGGGGAAATATTAATTCTAATAATTTTCTGGAGGTTTTAATTGCTGGGGTCAAATTGACCCCGAGGGTAAAATATGTTAGTAAATGTAAAGGTAACAAGAGGGTTAAGCATTAAGCAGCTTAAACTTTGTATTTTTACTGGATTTTATACACACATATTGAACCTTGTTGGCGTTGTTCTAAGCCCACATTTTTAGAACAGTTTGGTGTGTTTGAGCAATTATGGATCAAAAAAAGCAAAAAAGAATCAGGATGTTTAAGAGTTCAGATGAACAAGGGGAACGTTTTCCAGGGAACAGATAATTGTTACCTTGTTGGCGTCTTCGTAAGTCAACATTTTTAGATAACAGTTTTGTGTGTTCACTGTGTCAAACATATAAGAAATAGCAACTTTTTGATATATTTAAAGGTCTATTTAGGTAGTCAACAAACAAACATAAAGTACCTCACACTTAAACTTGGAAAACTATTAATTCTAATAATTTTCTGGAGGTTTTAATTGCAGGGGTCAAATTGACCCGAGGGTAACATATGTTAGTAAACGTGAAGGTAACAGGAGGATAAAAGCCACCTCTCCAGCCAGTGGTTGGCGGTGTAGATGACCTGACAGTTGGAGTTCACCCTTTGACCTCTGCACAGCTGGGCTCCACTCAGGCAACCGACATAATAAGAAATATGAATGAAGCACACGAGTCGGTGTGTGTGGACAGGACGAGGCTCCAGCCGCTCCCCGTGGTCATCCGCACGGCGGAGGAAGCAAACCGGAGACCGGCGTGGTCGTCGTCGGGCTTATCTTTACTGGCGCTGCTCTATCGTTCACGTGTTTGTTTTATTGGTCAATTTCGGTTTCCCCAGACAGATGATTGCAGAGGAGGAAAGGCATGAAAGACAAAATGTTAAGAATACAAAACGTGCTTCTCTTCATGTGTACCTGAGATGGCGAGCAGCATTTTCCTTCGGGCGCCGAAGGTGGTGATGCCCAGTTCCTTCAGGTCCTGGTCGGTCAGAGTCAGGAATGTCTGGAGGTCGATCTGAAAGCAGCAACGGAACCGTTTAACACCACGACTACCACAAGTCAGCAACTTCTACAAGTGATTCAAAAAATAAAATAAAACTTTATTTACTTTAATCACATTGTCCAATGCACTGCTGTACATGGCCTCCTCCAACCCGTATACTTGAGCAACGAAAAGTCACCACATGTCCTATATAGTTTCTTCCTATTTTATTGTACAAACATATATACTTTATATTAATTCATTCAAAAAAGACAATAAAACATACTGCACTGATTGTTCTCCAGAAGCTGAAGAAGAGTAAATATGCCCATAAAGGGAGTAAGTATTGTATTATTTTTTCATATTCAGCTCATAGTTTTACTTTCAGCAATGCTAAGCTAACACCTTAACCCACAAATGTGAATCTCAGCGCTGCTAAAATGTAAAAATCATGTTAGTTTTTACATGCAATAGAGAGGTCACGAAGTTAGTTACTAATCAAAATGTTGGTAATTACAAAGGCGTTACATTCGAAAAATCAAATTTTCCGCATAACGGTCTGTATGATGTTGAATATAACATTAATGCTGTTGTCATGTTATAATCACACTCCAAGTTATATTGAAGAACATTGAAGCTCGACGGTAAGTTCTATTGAAAGGTTTTCACTCCCTGGTTTGATTATGAGACTTTTCAGCTTTATTGCTCACCTTAAAAAAAAAAAAAAATCAAAAAAGTCACACAGAACTTTGATAAAGTAATAAACACATTGACATTACTGATCATATGTTATCCGGATATCCGGAAATATTTAACCCATTACATTTTAAAAAGTGTCCTTAACCCTCCCGTTACCTTTAGGGTCAATTTGACCCCAGGCTGTTTTTCACTGTGTCAAACATATAAGAAATATCAACTTTTTGATATATTTAAAGGGCTATTTAGGTCGTCAACAAACAAACATAAAGTACCTCACACTTAAACTTGGGAAACAATATTAATTCTAATCATTTTCTGGAGGTTTTAATTGCTGGGGTCAAATTGACCCAGAGGGTAAAATATGTTAGTAAATGTGAAGGTCACAGGAGGGATAAGTGGTTAAAAGCTAGAAGAAGAGTTCCCGTTGCTCTACCTCCTGCTGCTGGAAGACGTCCGTGTACTTCCCCAAGCCCAGCGTGCTGAACAGCTCGGGGAGGTCCGAGCCTTTCAGAGACGAGTTCAGGCTGCAGCCGTTGCTGCCGGTTATGGAGGAGATGCAGTCCATGTAGCTGCTGCTGCTGAGGTAATGCTCTGCAGCTGCAAAAAACACAATGATCACTTCAAAACAACGCAAGAAAGCAGCAACAATGAATTCAGGTTATCGTTATCACAGTCGGTAAGTCACAGAAAGAGACGCAGGATGTTTAGAATGGAGCGATCGCACCGTTTGTAATTATTAGTCAACAAATGGAGACAAAACAATGCGCTCCCATTTTAGATTGATGACTATTAGGTTGTAATAGTTTATTTTGATAACATCTGCAGAGGTCTTATGTTTTAAATTAATACATATAGAAAGATATTATAATAGAAAATATTAGGGAGAATATTGATATTGTTATTAATGTGTTATGAAGCATAGTGGTAATGTTTACTCTATGCAAATGTAAATGGCAAGAATGAATGTATGTTCATGAGAGTGACTGTATGTTAGTATTATAGATCGACGAAGACGGTTGAAATCCGTGACGTGACTTACAGTAACAAGGGACTTTTATTGTGAAGGTAACTTTAATACCGAAAATAATAGACGGGAATTTTATTGTGAAAATACTTGAAGATAAATGACGTTTTGACCGATGGATTTCCATGACTTTAAACCAAATGTACATGACCAAACTGAAATCTCGGTATAAACATGAACAATTTAGAACATGTTGCGTATTGAGAGCGTACGCCGGCTTATATTTTGAGCGTCTTTCTTTAAAAAACATGAATTATTTCAAACTCGGCGTAAATAAACATGTGATTACAACAAATTTCCATGACTTTTTCATAACTTTTATGATTTAAGTTTTTTCCATGACATTTCCAGGCCTGGAAACGACCATTTTAAAATTCCATGACTTTTCCAGGTTTTCCATGACCGTACGAACACTGATTACTCGCGAGTCTCCAGTTTCAGAACACCTCACGAGACGGATACAGCTCCTGTTTGGGAGGTCGGCTTATAGCGGCCTCGCTCCAACACGTGACGTAGTGGCTCATCGTCCACTCGTAGTTTCTAGCCAACGGATCAGAGCTTCACTGACCGGACTTGTTCTGCTTCCTCTTCGGGCTGCCGACCACGGAGGGGAACTCGTCGTGACCCGGCAGGCCGTTAACGCCGCCGTTCCGGTCTCGCCAGTTGTCGGACTCGCTGCCGTTGCCGAGGCCTTCCCTGCTGCCGGAGCGAGACAACGACAGCGGGGAATCCTGAGACGGAAAGAAGAGAGAGAAAGACGATGCAAACGTTTAACGAAGAGTTCGGACACGGCGCAGAAACGTCGAGCTACAACGTACACGCCGAGACGAAGAAAACACTTCTTTAAATGAACGTGAAGACGGTGGCTATTCATCCGACACGACGAGGCATGGCTCACCTCGAAGGTGGTGCTCATGCTGGGCTTGTAGGAGACGTGGTTGGCTCTCCGCAGCTCCTTGATGGTCTCAGCCGGCATGGACTTCGAGAAGCCCAGACCGCTCCAGGTGTTGGTCGGAGTCCGCACCTCCGTCACCACGGGCTTCTTCAACATCGCTGCGGGAATACACACGTTCAGCGACACACCGACGGAGAGGACGCGAGTGTATTATCACTCAGTGTCATCACTTGAATATTGTCCATGCTCCCGTTAAATAGATTTAAAGTTTGATATATAACATCCAGTGAGAAAAATATCAACTTGTTTAACCCTCCTGTGACCTTTAGGGTCAATTTGACCCCATTCAATGTTTAACGTTGATGTTCTTTGGCTGATTTTCACTGTGTCAAACATATAAGAAATATCAACTTTTTTATATATTTAAAGGGCTATTTAGGTCGTCAACAAACAAACATAAAGTACCTCGCACTTAAACTTGGGAAACAATATTCATTCTAATTTTCTGGAGGTTTTAATTGCTGGGGTCAAATTGACCCCGAGGGTCAAATATGTTAGTAAATGTGAAGGTAACAAGAGGGTTAAGCACTTAAGCGGCTTAAACATTGTATTTTTACTGGATTTTATACACACATATTGAACCTTGTTGGCGTCGTAAGTTTTTTGAAAACAGTTTGGTGTGTTTGAGCAATTATGGATCAAAAAAAGCAAAAAAGAATCAGGATGTTTAAGAGATCGGATGAACAAGGGGAACGTTTTCTAGGGAACAGATAATTATTGTGACCTTCAGATTATGTGGCAAGGACCATCCACGCACCACTAATAAAAAAATAAATAGTCAACATTGAATTATTTGATCAGACAACAAATAACAACTAACCTTTGGTTGCCAACAGCTTCTTCTGTTCATAGTCAAACGCCTGAAATGACAGCAGAGTTTTATTCCCTTATAATTTAAGAAAATCTCCAAAATGGTGTATTGTTTTTCTGCGTGTGTGTGTGTGTGTGTGTGTGTGTGTGTGTGTGTGTGTGTGTATCTACCTGGATGTTGGCGAAGGAGGTCTGTGGCACCAGTCGGATTCGCTCCCTCTCGGCCGCCCGCTCGCTGCCCGGAGCCCGTTTATCGGCCACGGGGCTGTCAGAGGAGCTGGACTCGGCGTCCGAGAGAAGACAGTCGGAGCTGTTGGGAATACACACACATATAGTTTTAAAAAGTATCTAGTCCTTCATCTCATTGTCTTCTCGCCTTATCACGAAGGCTGGTAGCTCCTATGGTTTTCATCATTACATTACATGACGTGTCATTTAGCAGACGCTTTTATCCAAAGCGACTTACAATAAGTGCATTTCAACCAAGAGAACAAACTAAGAACAACAAGAATACAGAAAGTAATATTTCCTCAACATAGTCAAACTACAAAAACTACAATTCTTCTAATATCCATGCTGTCCAGGGCGAGTGCGTGTAACAGCCAATATGGGACAGAATGACCATCTCCTTCCCTTTGGGTGTTAAAATCCAATGTTGTCAAACTTTGAAAAATAAAATAAGTTTGCTTGGGCGATGCCCCTGCATGCTGCGTCACACCAGTGATTGTGCGACAGCATTTGCTGTAAAAGAGCTGTAGATCGTGGTACTACAGACGTACTGTAGGTGGGAGTTCTTGGTTCCCTGCAGCAGCTCCAGAGCCTGCCGCTTCCCCGATGACGTCTTACACGAAGCCAGCATCTGCTTCAGCTCAATGCCGTTGGCCGAGTGCGAGGGGCTTCTGGGCATGCCCACCTCCACAAATGTGTCCGAACCTGAAGGAACCACACAAAAACACGATTTGATTATTTTCTTAACTTCCATCTCAGTTAAGCTCATTAAAAAAAAAAAAAAAAAAAAAAAAAAAAAATCAGACATTTTACAGCCGTAAGAAAATACAATATCAAACAACTTCAGCTGAAACACTTCCTGTTTGATGTTATTCTGGTGTGAAGCCCGGTGGGCGTATAGACATGCTTGTACTATGTGTGCAGAAGTTTTAGTGTGACACGTCTCAGTTGGAATCCGGGATTAATTAAAAACAGAGCAGCTGTAATTATAGTGGTTTTCCTTCCAGCTCCTCTACTCTCAGCTTGTCAGGAACCCGCTCTGTGTAACAGGATGTGTGTGTGTGTGTGTGTGTGTGTGTGTGTGTGTGTGTGTGTGTGTGTGTGTGTGTGTGTGTGTGTGTGTGTGTGTGTGCTGACTACATGGTCTGCTGTATAGCATAAAAATAATATGATGTCAGTCAATCTCATGAATGTGTCGGGGGTTTAATGTTTGAACAATCTCCCCGCACACTCCCATTCCAGAGCGGAGTCGGACTGGGCGAGCCAGTCCAAACACATTCTGGGACACAGGAGGTGGTAAGGGAGGGAGCGGAAACCTTACTGGGATGCACCGGATTGGGGGAGGACCAGCTCAGAAAACAGCAGGGAAAAGGAGACGCGTGAGAGTGAACGTTTGAGGGGAAAACCGCCGGCGTAAGACAGCGAGGAAACAAAGGCCTTTCTGCACCGCGAGCAGACCGGCAGTTAATGTGTCTCCGATCCCACTCGATAAACGCAGTCAGAGGGCGGGTGAGGTTAGGGGGACAGGACAGAGGAACAGAAATAAGTTCATTCAAGGCATTTTTCTCAAAGTGGGTTTACGGGTTACATAAATCTCAAGTGGGAAAAGCTTAAATTGGACATTTGTGTCAAGTCGGCAAGGTCCGGCAGAGTTGAAAATGTGGACTACTTAAAAAGAAGTGGTCCATCCGAGGTTAAAATAACGAGACTTGACGAGTATCTAAGAGTTTGTCACGACCATAACTGACCCGCAAGAGGGCAAGACTCCCAATATAAGTAGACTTAGCAATAAACTTTAATACTTGATAAAAAAAATCTAAAATGCATGGCTAAAAGAACAAAATAGGCTCATATTTTGGATTGGGTAAAGAACAATTAAACTAAGATGTATGTATTACAACCTAAAGTAGATAGAGGGAATGCTGCGGTGCCTTGCCCTGGAGAAACTTACTCATGTAGTTAAAAAGAAATACAACACCTTTACAAACATTTGGGGCTCATTTCTGGAATTTCTGGAAGGGGAAGAGTTTGTTGCAGTGCTGTAGTCTATCGTTTCCCCTTTTTTTATATGTATGTATTTGTGTACGTACGTATGCATGCATGTGTATATATATATATATATATATATATATATATATATATATATATATTTTTTTTTTTTTTTTTCTTTTATTACTTTCTCTTTTCTTTTGGGCCTCTTTTATTTTTTCTCTCACAAGTCACATTTAAGGAACGTTGTAGCATTCCATTTGTCGGTTAATATATGTATCTATTTGTGCATATGCATATCTGTCATCTTCTATTGTTATTGTTTTGTTCTCTGTTGAGGAACAGTCAGTAACACTTAAAGAAAATGCTAGCGATATTGATATCTCTAGGCCTATACGTTATTTTGTTGTGCCTTTTGTTTTGTTCCGTCTTGTGTTTGTTTGTGCATTTTGGAAAAGACAACAATAAAAATATGTAAAAAAAAGATTATTTAGGGCCCAATAGTCTGAATAATAGTCTGAATATTCTGAAAACAGACGGGGTTGGATGTCTGCATACAATGTTTTACATGTTCTTGGTTGCCTCAGCCTGCACAGTGATGTATTTCAGGACGCACGTGGCCCTGGTCACATGGGCAGATTATCCAAAATCCTTCAACACTTCTCTTTCTAAAAGATATCCGATACAAATCAGAGCAATAACTGGAGTTCAGACATATAGAAAAATCCCACATAAAGTTGTAGTCTGGTTGAGTTTCTCTACAGAAGATCATAAGAGGAATACCGTCATCTGGGCTGGACTTGCTGGACCGCGGTTCTGAAGGATTGTGTCCGCTGGCCTCCTGGACCGAGTCACACGGGGCCGGGCTCAACACGGTTTCTGCCAGGGACGCGCTCGCTATCCTCCCGTAGACGGAGCTAGGATGCTAAACATGCACGTGTGGAGAAAAAAAACACATAAAAGACACGTTCGCTAAACGGAGAAGTCGAGGTGAACTCGAGGCTCCGCAGCACGGTGAATCACTGGGCCGACCTTGACGTGTCCGTTGAGGGTGCAGGGGCCCTTGGTGCAGTCCGGGACCCCGTTGGGCTGCTTGTCGATGGGGGCGAGGCCAGGAGGAGGGGACGGCGTGCTCTGAGTGTAACCCTGAACACTCGACAGCAGGATGCTGCTCAGCGTGGCCTGGGCGGCGGGGTGCAGCAGCAGCTGGGAGGAGAAGCCTGAGAACACGAGCGGTGAAGAACGTAGAACAATGTTAACCCTCCTGTGTGACCTTTGGGGTCAAGTTGACCCCATTCAATGTTTAACGTCTCTAAAAATAGGATTGACGTCATTTTTTTGCTTCATATTTCATGTATTTTCCTAATTTATTGGGGACAACTGGGAAAACATCAAATTCACATGATGAGATGTTTTCAATGTCCTGAACAACTTGTACGCATCGGTGTTCTTTGGGCTGTTTGTCACTGTGTAAAACGTATAAGAAATATCAACTTTTTTATTTATTTAAAGGGGTATTTAGGTAGTCAACAAACAAACATAAAGTACCTGACACTTAAACTCGGGAAACAATATTAATTCTAATCATGTTCTGGAGGTTTTAATTGCTGGAGTCAAAAAGGTTAAAAGATGTTAATAGATTTGAAGGTAACAGGAGGGTTAAACTTTTAGTCTATCAGAAGGGATAAGTACAACATTTCCCTTGAGACCTGCAGGTTTCTGTGTATTTGTCCATCCATTATATATTTATTTATACATAACCCAACAACATAAAACCCTGAGCGCATTTAAACAAAAGGATTAAGCACCTTTTATCTGTGCAAATAAGCCAGTGAATCTGACCGTTTGAGAATTACACTAAGTGCACTGCCGAGCAAACAGTGTCTAGATGGTCCCGGGCCATTGGCATACATTTAAATGAGTCAATACAGATTAAATGCACAGTATTTATCCTGATAGGCAGACACAGTTATCGTTTCTGCTGCAGTGGGATCGCTTCAGGTATTTAATAAAACAAAAATAAAAGTAAAAACCCCGTTAGAAACGGTCCACCGACTCTCCTCTTCAGAACCGCCGCATCGCCTCCAAGCACATGTTTACCACGTGGATATTTACAATCAGATGCAGAGAAAGAGCAACTTGCAAATGTAGCCGTTATATCATCTTCTTAAAAAACATTTTTATAGAACAACTTTTAAGTGATCTAGTCTTTGTATGCAGGACTTTGGTTCCCCTAATTTAGTTTGTCTGTTTTTCATTCATTGGTATTTTGTTTGTTTAATTTATTTTATTTGAATATATACTTTTAAATGTAATATTGGTTTCTTACTATTCCACTTGTTTCGTCTCTGTGGAGCACTTTGCAAACATTTCTTTTAAAGGTGCTATATAAATAAAGTTATTATTATTATTTTATTTTATGAATTGTTGCAAATGATCAAAAAAGAGAAGACAAAAGAAGACGACATCATGGCCCATCAACAGACCGTGGGTGCTGCTGAGTGAGCTGGGCCAGAGGGACGTGGTGGGGCTGGGGGTGCTCGGGCTCTGGGGCTGCATCGGGTTCATGGAGGAGTTCAAGCTGTTGAGGACGGCGTTCGGCGCAGCAGAGTTGAGCGAGTGGGACGCCGTCGCTCCCAGGAAACCTGAGCGGAACAGAAAGGGGGGAGCAGGAGATGAACGGAGAGACCTCATTCAAGCTAATCACACGTTGCGCTCGGGCCTTCAAAAAAACTGGAATTTCATCAAACTGTCATCAACCAGAGAGCAAATTAGAGGAAGAATTTCCTGAATTTCTACAAGGTCGTGAATGCTAAAGTACATATCTCGTATGTCCTGGTACCCAATAAAACCATGTTATTGAGAGCAGCAACAATGTGGCGCTGGGTGTCTTAACCCAAACACAGCGTATGAAAACAGAAAGAAGCAGTTCTGCGGCTTTAACAAGGGGCTCGTTTGGCTCCAGGAATAAGGCCCAGTCTTCTTCTGGCTGACGGGCCTGTAATCTGAGGAAAAGAAGCATGTAGCAATTACTAAAAAGGCCAGGATGTGGCGGTCTACATTTCACCCCCGGGCCCTGGGTTTAAAACGAGACGCCGAGCGAGCGAGAGATTCTTCTGCGCCGAAAAGCTTTATTGTGCCCAATTAAAAAGCGTTTTATTTTTTTTATTTAAATCGTCCCATCTCATTTGGTGGGGATTCAAGGACGTCGAGTAAAACGCGATCCCAAAATCCGACAAAATTAAATAACAAAATGAAATCCTGATTTAACTCTTCTACAGTTGCAAAGAATTTGACACGGACATACAGACTTGAGATCAGTGCTCACATGGGCCTTAGAAACCCTTATCGCACAGATTTGCAGTATGCAGCACTTTTGTTTAATTTAGTTTTGATACCTTTTATGTTGCCGTTTTATTTATTGTTATGTATGGTTTTTTTATTTTTACTTTTTTGTTTCCTTATTTATAGTCTTTAGATGTGATGTGTATCCTCACCATTTGACTGTGTGATATGTTGTCAATCCTTATTTGTGAGGTATATATTATATTATAAGTCTTGTTTTGTAATTTCTAAAAATAAATCATATAAAAAAAGAAACCCATATCGCACATATAGATAGGATATTATTATTACATTAGTGTCATAATACTCCTCTCTTAAACATGTGAGCAAAGTGAATATGATGGTGTATGTGCTGTAGTCAGCATTTTATTATAGAGATACACAAAACAATACATCTATTGCTGGTGTGTGCCAACAGCCATGATCTATGACGCATCTACGACGCATTACTAATGTCCTCATTTCCACGTTCTCAAAGTCAAACATCACATGTCAGCTAAAAACAGATAACTGGAGTTAAATATTCATCCTATGACGCAACAAAAACAAAAATCTTTCTAAAATCCATTCAAGAGTCACCCTTGGAAACAAATCGCCTCTTCCAGGCTGAACTCGGCCTTCATGTGGAGGTCAGCGCTGCAGACAAAAACTCCTCCGCCAGTTATAACCGTTCATCACGCTATGATTCATGAGCTCACGATTTGTCCAAAGTGGCGCAACGAAAATGTAAATGGAGTTTATTTTCTGATCAAAGATTTGGACACGCGGGACGCATTCCTCGGCATGACGATCATACCGTCGTGGTGAGCTCAGTCCTGCAGGAGAACAACTCCTACTGTAAAGTGCATACAGATGAGGGTGCCATGACTCACTAGCTGTGATTTATGTGGACGTTGAGGAGATATTTTCGTCCGATTAAGAAAAATCACTCGCGCCCAGGGACCCGGTTAACCGGGTGATAACGACCGTAGGAGGAGACCCGGCTCGGAGAGCTTCAGTGGACGGGAGGACTCCCTCCCCGTGTGACGGGGGGATGGCGTTGATGTATGAGGGCATTATCTCCCCCTGCAAAGACGTTTCATCTTTAAAGCATTTGCTGGAGGGAAAAAGAGGGTCTCTTCTTCATCTTTCGACACCAGTCTTTTCCTCGTGGGGTGGAGAGGAAAAAAAAGAAAAAAGGAAGAATAGTTGTATAGTGTCATACCCAGATTGCTCAGCCCCAGGCCAGCTGAGGCCAGGATGTCCAGGCCGACGGGGCAGATGAAGGACGGGGACGGGACGGTGGTGGCGGGATTCATCATCACGGATGGCGGCGAGGAAGAGGAGGAGGAGGACGTCACGCCGCTGCTCTCCAGACCCAGGAGGAACTTCCGGGCTTCGTACATGTTCACTGCATTCCTCTCCACGCTCTTGACGATGACGGACTGAGAGGTGATGGAGAGAAGAAAAAGACAGGTGGAGTGGGAAAGGACGTGAGAGTAAAGGAGAGAGTCAGAAGAGAAGGGAGGGTAAGGACGTGAGAGAGAGAAGACAGGGGGGGGGGGTAGATATGAAAGGGAATGTTGGCAGCAGAGAGAGGGAGGATGAGGGGGAGACACACATAAAGGGGAGGAAGGAAGAGGGAATTAGGATAGATTGGAAGGATAAACATTGGTGTAGTGTGGGAGAGAGAGATGGAGACACAGTTTGAGGGAAAGCTTTTTTGAATCGCACAACATGAACCATCTCATTGATCGGATGTGAGGAGCGTGTGAGGCAACGCTTGACTGGTAACGATGAGGCACTCAAACCAACAAAATAATGAAGGATAAAACAGGATATCTTTTAAAATCAGTTAGAAAAAAAAAATGACATCTACATTTTCCACATTTCCTTAAGAAAGAATCAAATAAAAACCGGTAAGTGAGCGCACATCCCGTTGCGGCTACGGGAACGCCGGGAGCGGCGAGCCTGCGGCGTGCATTCGGACGGGGCTTTTTGGATTACTGCTGTCGCCTCGTTAAAAGGGTTTGTGAAGAGGCTCTGGGCCGGGGCCGCGTTTACACTGGCACCTCCACGCCAGTCCCCACGGGGAGCGCGTCGGGTTCGGGCACCGGGCCCGGGCTCAGGGTGGGAACGTGGGCACCTCCGAGAGACGGGCGGGACCGGGCCAAGTGTTGGAACGGGAATAGTGCGTCGCACGGCGGTGGACCGCGAGCAGCTTCAGAGCGTGGCTTTGGAAACAACGCAGAGTTTGTAAATCACATTATGAAATGGACAGGATCAACATATTTCCAGAATTATATTCCATTTTAAAAAGGACCCATCGTATGCCCATTTTTCCACAGGTTGAAATGGTTCCTTGGGGTCTTAACAAGATGTTTTTAACATATTTTGGTCAAAATACCACAAGAATCATTTCAAACAGCACCTTTTTTTACCCCGTCAGAAACACCTCCCCACAGATTGACCTGTTTGGAGTGCCTGTTCCTTTAAATGCTAATGAGCCAGCTCCCCCTCCAATGGGCGTGCTTCAAAATCTACGTAGACGTTGGTGGTGATCCCATTTGACTCACTCAAGCGTATCAGGGCTCTTACACATTTTGACCAATGGATTTCCAGGACTTTTCCATGACTTTAAACCAAATTTCCATGATCAAATTGAAATCTCGGTAAAAACATGAATTTAGAACATTTTCCGTATTGATTGCGTATGCCGGCTTATATTTTGAGCGTTTTTCTATAAAAAAACTATTAATTATAAAAAAAATCGGCGTAAATGAACACGTGATTATAACACATTTCCATGACTTTTCCCAAACTTTTATGATTTAAGTTTTTTCCATGACTTTTCCAGGCCTGGAAATGACCATTTAAAAATTCCATGACTTTTCCAGGTTTTCCATGACCGTACGAACCCTGTGTATTGTTTCTGACGTAGAGGAACCACAACAAGCCACGTGAGTTGTTTTTTCCCAGAGTTTTTGTGTTGGGAGATACCCAAATTAACATATAGAAGCACTAAAAAAGTGGAATTTTCATAATATGTCCCCTTTAATAAAAAAGGAGAATGAGCGTACCTCTGATTCACGTAAAGAACAAGCAAATCAAGTCCATTGTTATTTAGTTGGATCAGACGGCTGGAGTCCGACAGGTGAGACGTGCGCGGCGGGCTGCGGTTCCCAACCGCGATGGGGATTACGCCAGAACTCTCCTCAGCGTTGGCGTGACACCATTCCTCTCGCTGCGAGGTTTCCCGTTTTTTCCGTTTAGATTTCATCAAACGGCAACGGAATGTGACAGAGATTTATGTTTCACTTCAATGTCACGCTGTGACGTTTGACGGGGAGCAATCCTCCGATGGAACAGTGGCTCCTTTCTTTCGTGGTCCTCTCTGCCAGATGCAGCATTCGAGTGGGAAGGGAGCTTGGTGTTTCTCACGGTGAGACATTAGGATGTGTTTACTTTTAAAGTTTGTTTAAATATTACATTTCGTTTCTCTAACGTCGCACCGAGAAAAAAAAAGAAAAATAGTTCAGAAAAACATCTGCTGAAGACCGGGTCGTTCGAGTGTTTCACCGTCACGAGCCAATTGTTCAAATGTTCACGCCAATCAAAATAACAATAATAATGTTATACTAGTTTTCTGCGTCCACAAAGTTGATCGTGTTCTTTCCAGGATGCTCATTACCTTCACATTGAAAATGCAGAAGGTAATGTTTTTTTCTTTCTGAAGTACCTGGCAAAGTGAATGCTCAGTTCTGCACGGCGATATGAAAATATGATATTTAGATGGCCAGATAGCAATAGTTAATACAATGCCTATTGTGTGTGTGCATAAAGGCATTGTATTGAATATCATACATGTGCAGGTGGTACACTCAGTCAGTTTTTCTGTCTTCTCTTTACTGCCATTTTATGTTTTTTACTACCCTTAAACATGCTCAGTAGATGTGGTGCTGTACACACTGATAATCCGATAAAGAACGCATCGCTACTAGAGGATGGTATAATTTATCCCTCCTGTGACCTTTGGGGTCAATTTGACCCCATTTAATGTTTAACGTCTCTAAAAAAGTTATTGACATAATTCTTTGATTATATATTTCAGGCCTTTTCCTAATTTATTGGGGACAACTGGGAAAACATCAAATGCTCATGATGATATGTTTTCACTGTCCTGTACAATTTGACTCCAGGCTGTTTTTCACTGTGTAAAACATATAAGAAATATCAACTATTTCATTCATTTAAAGGGCTATTTAGGTAGTCAACAAACAAACAAACCTCACACTTAAACTTGGAAAACAATATACATTCTAATAATTGTCTGGAGGTTTTACCCCTGGCGTCAAATTGACCCTAGGGGTAAAACATGTTGGTACATTTGAAGGTAACAGGAGGGTTAAACCAAGTCTGAAGCCATGCTAGCCGCTCTGTGAGGCTCTGCGCTGCATGCTAACATCAGCATGCTCACAATGGCAATACTAATTTGACGATCTAACAATTTGCACTGCATACACGGTACAGTGGAGTTTGGTGGGCATTAGTCAGTAGTTTTTCCAGGTATCTCTTGTAGTTATGCATTTAAAAGCCTATCCAGAAAACTAGGGTGACCAGATTTGAGTTTGTGAGAAAGAGGACACTTTGAGCGATGAGCGATTAAACATCTTTCTTGTTCTGCCTGGAGGATCATTTCTGTGTATTTGGCAACACAACTCGCGCAAGAAGATGGAACATAAGGGAGATACCATTTCCAAAACTTGTAAGGGGTAATAACTAGTTTGTGAAACTGAAAGACCCAGAGAAACACAAATATCCGATGAAGCAAAATCCCGGCCTTTTGCATTTTTTTAGGTCTCAAAAACAGGACATGTCCGGGGAAAAGAGGACGTCTGGTCAGCCTACAGAAACATGGACGTCAAACTGGCTAGGGTTGAACATACCGTTGTGTGTGGCATGGGGCCAGATATTGGATTGGATTCAATCTATCGTCATTGCACAGAGAACAGGTACACAGGCAACGACATATATTCCCTGCATTTAACCCATCCCCAGTTATTAAGAAGCATATTTACTGTGGACATATTCAAAGTGTGGCCTGATGAGGACGCTACATTAAATGTCGAGGGATTAAAAGCATAATCAGCGCAGCGTGAATGCGAGTGCAGAATGTCAACAGCAATCCATCTGATAATGGTCAAGAGATGTCAGTCTGTTGTAAGAGTGACTGTCCCAGCTCTCCCTCCAAAGAGCCCTCCTGGGAACAAGGCTAGACCTCCACTGAAGCTCATCGTGCCGTGCCATTGAACGCCCCGTGTCCTACCTTGCTGGGTTGTTTGGGCTTCGGTTTGATGCTGATGAAGACGTCGAGCTGCTCCATCAGCGCCGTGATGCACTGGGGCTCCACCTCGATGTCCTCCTTAATGTCAAACATCAACACCAGAGGCAGGCAGCCCTGTGGAGAAAACACACAATAGAAACGCACATCAGCGACGTTCATCATGTGAGCTGCAGACCAATACTCCTCAGAGCCTGGCGAGGACGGTGCAACACGACCACGCTCCTACTGTATGAGCCATTTCCCTTTAGACTATATTATTTGTAGATCTACGTGTTTGGGATGCCAATAAATGCAACACTACTGCTACATTTCTGGGAAAATTCCGCCAAGAGCAATCTGTTTTGCATGATCACCACCACAGGCACCACAGACGTCTGTATTTTTGGCCGAGTGCTGGACAGCGCTCCTATTATGAGGGGGTGTAATTAGCAGCGCAGCATAGAGGCCAGCTGTAATCTACAGTCTGGCTGGAAGAGGACAAATCACACAGTACACAACAGACTCCTCCTCTTCCTCCTCTTCCTCCTCTTCCCGCTCTCGACAATCTCTCCCATCCCCGCGCTGGCTACGCTTCTCTCTTCACGACAAACACGCAGCGGGAGGCTCCCTGTTGTGCGTCCAGACTTGGAGAAAGTCGTGTTTAACCGCTGCAACAACTTTGGCATTTGCTAAATGTCTCCGGGGCCAAATGGGAGACCGCAGACAAAGAAGGCTGCGGCAGAATTCCCGGCCCACATTACGGATCCCCGGGCAGAAAGCTGAAGCCGCTTGGGGCCCCGAGACGTCTCGTACGCACCAGCTCGGCAGAAGCGCTTCGCCAACGGCAATTAAACCACCATCACTTTTACACATTTTTGGAAACAAACATCTGATTATGTTCCCGAGGAATTCAGATTCCGGGGAGCCTCAGCGGTCGCAGACTCGCAGGCAACAAAGCAACAACGACCACAGAGCCTTTTTAAATTTAAATGTGAAGCGCTTTCTCCTGGTCCTAAACACGGTAACGTGCCGGCCTCTGAATAACAGTCTGTGCAGACGTTTAAAGCCCCACTATGTAACAATTGTACCTTAAAATAACAGCTTGAAAAAAAAATGGTGCCGCTACAATGACTTTTAATATGGCGATATGCGTCTCCGCCACTGCCATCGGGGGTCTGTGGGCTGAATACCCGACTATGTAAGATGTTGTAGCGCCCGGTCCTTGGACCTGCTGTCTGTCAGTGATGACCAACGTCCCATAGTCCAGTCCACCTCACAGGGGACTTTTTATTGTCTCCGCTACGCGACGTAGAGACAGAGAGACATGCTGCTGTGGAGACGATCAATAACAGACGTTTAGTTTAATACAAGAACAAAGACGTCTTTAAGAAAGGGACCTGACATTACTGCTGCTGTCATCTGGAGGTTAGAGAAAGTTACAGGGGGCGGGCGGATTTTTTTTTTTTTTTTACACAAACTCAAAAGAGCCATATGCGCCAGAGGTTCACGACACCTGATCTATCGTAACTGGGTATTTGATGATGATGGTAGTGAAATAACTACACCCATTAAAAGTTACCGCAGTAGCCTGTACATGTAAAGAGTATAATGCCAAAGCCATCCCTGACCCCCCCAAAACAAGGCTGAGCAGTTCAAAGTAATTATTTCAGGGTTCTCAAACATTTTGACCAATGGATTTCCATGACCTTTCCATGACTTTGAATAAAATGTCCATGGCCAAACTAAAATCTCAGGAATAAACATGAAAACTGTAGAAAATGTAGCATATTGAGAGCCATCGCCGGCTTATATTTTGAGCGTCTTTCCTTAAAAAACATAATCAGTTCAAACTCGGCGTAAATGAACATGCAATTTTAACAAATTTCCATGACTTTTCCCAAACTTTTATGATTTAAGTTTTTTTCCACGACTATTCCAGGCCTGGAAATGACCATTTTAAAATTTAAAATGATTTTAAGTGTCATTCTTTTAAAAGCATATTACTTATTTAAAACTCAGCGTAAATGCACATATGAAAATAAAACATTTCCATGACTTTTCCAAAACATTTGGGATGTTTTTTTTTTCCATGACTTTTTCAGGCCTGGGAATGACCATTTTAAAATTCCATGACTTTTCCAGGTTTTCCATGACCGTACGAACCCCGTTATCCCCCCCCAGAACACAGAAGGTACCCACCATGAGGTACTGCCGTGCCAGGCACACCGATTCGATGGTGCCTTGGATGTAGACTGTGGATTTCTTCTGGGGGCTGTTGGGGTCGGGGAAGTGGATCTGGGCCCCCGTCCGCTGGGTGATGTGCTTGATGTTGCTGCCGTTGCGGCCCTTCATGAAGAGGTGGTGCTGGGGTGCGATGTCCAGGTGGGTGGTGACGGAGATGGTGGTTGCCAGGCTACCAGCCAAATGCTCCAATAGCAGAGCGGTACCTCTCTGGGGAAACAAGGATGAGGAGCCAATGTGACACATTATATGAAGACGTACAAGAAAATACACGGACAATTTAATAAGACCAAGAGCCTACATTCATTTTGTGAAACTAGGCCAAATCATTAAGGTATAGCTCTGAAATTAACCATTATTTTTAGATATTATTTTTTCTAGATCATTTTTATGATTAATTGATAAGTCGTCTGGTCTCCTAAGGATGACCTTCTCAAAACTCAAACTCAAAACACTCAGTTTGAGTTTATAAATCATTTAATTATTTTAGTCTATGTCTTATAATTGTTTATATTTCTCAACCAACAGTCCAAAACACCCACATATTCAATTAATTCCGATATAAAACTGAGAAAAGGCGAAACTCCTCCCAGCCGAGAGGTTGGAACTAGCAGATGTCTTTCATTTGTGTATTAAAGATTAATAACTTAAACCATTAATCTAGAATCAACAATGCTGTAGATGAAACTTCTTTTTTTCCAACCATTTATGATAGTTTTAGGATTAAACAATGAGCATAATGGACAATTAATGGACTTACAAATCTAAAACAATGAAATCCCATAAACAAATATCAAGAAAGCTGGAACAATATTTAATTTAGAGCAATTGTCAGACTGAGCAGTGGAGCTATGTTGCCTTTTTGCCACAGAAAACATTTTTTCTCTCTTTATAATCAATGGAAACTATTATATTTTCCACTGCATCTGCCGGCCTGTTGAACAACCTCATTCCCTTCTGGCTCTGCAAACCATCTCTCGGGCCAGCAGAGCAAGTCATTTCCAGCGTGCAACGAGAATCCACACACCGCGGCCAGCGCAACACAACAATCCACGGCGGTTTTGGCAATCAGAGGTCCTCTCAGTGTCTCACACCACCACATAACAAGGCACACACACACAGATTCCTCTAATCTTCCAGCCTTCATCTGTCATACTTCCCCATCCCGAATGAACCCTCAGACCTACCACACACACACAAACACACACACACACAGTCACACTCACACTCACACAGGGGCTGTGCGTCTGCAGACATGCATGTACACCGATAAACAGGGTTCACACACGTTGATCAATGGATTTCCAGGACTTCAAACCCAATTTCCATTACTAAACAACTTATGAAATCTCGGTGAATACATGAAAAAGTGAGACAATTTAATATTTAACTAACAATGGCAATTCCAAAGCATACAGTATCACCTTAAATGACACTGAATGAGAGACAATAGTTTGATTAACACAGATATTTATGTCTTTTCAGTTAAGCTGCGTTCACTTGCATATATGAAGAGTGTATGCCGGCTTATATTTTAAGTGTCATTCTTTTAAAAGCATATTACTTAATTAAAACTCAGCGTAAATGCACATATGAAAATAACACATTTCCATGACTTTTCCCAAACTTTTGGGATGTTTTTTTTCATAACTTTTTCAGGCCTGAAAATAACCATTTTACAATTCCATGACTTTTCCAGGTTTTCCATGACCTTACAAACCCTGTATAAACTGTACACCCAACACGGTGAACGAATGCACGTGCAAATACAGAACTGGATGAATAACTGCATGGATGAACATATGCCAAATGCAGTCCCCGGTAAACACAACTGAGCTCCGTGTCGTCGACGGAGGCTCTGGAGCGGAAAGACGCGAGTCGGTAGGCACGACTCGGCAGAGACGACGAACGGATGCTTCAACAGGATTTGATTAGCCACGGCTCAGATACCAGTTGAGGAAGTGCACCTGTGTGCATACATAACATACCCCATGTGTTTATGCAGAGTTGAAACACAGCAAGAAACACCCAAGTCCGTTTGAAACAATCCTCAAGAGAGCCTCCCCCCTCCTGCAGAGCTTAACCAGCAGCTGTCCGACTCCAGTGACCAAACATCTCTCAGCCCCTGTGGTGCCGAAAGTAATGAGGCACTTAAAACGAGGAGCGCGAGGAACGCCGACCGTGTCGGTGGGCCTCGACGTGCTGCTGCTCTGGAAACCTTCTCTTGGTGTGCAACTCAAATATTGTTGGAGGGAGATGACTGACAAGGAGAGCCGCGCTCGGGGCTGGGTCGGTTATCCAAGCAAGCAACTTTAAGGGGACACACGTTGGCAGTGGGGGAGGTCAAACTATGACCTTTAGGATTTGGGCTCTTCGTCCTTTTGCTCCGATTTAACAGAATCTGTATTGTTGCCGTTGGCCAATTAGTACGTACGCTGTCGTCTTACACATTTCGACCGATGGATTTCCAGGACTTTAAACCAAATTTCCATAACCAAACTGAAATCTCAGTGTAAACATGAAAGTGAGAAAATGTAGTATTTAAAAAATGACAGTTATCCAGAATATCCAGACTGCTACCCGAGCTATGGCCAGTGAACTTTCCAGTGAAGGTGCGTTCACTTACCACGCGAAAAATGTATAATTGCATCGGCACTTATATTTTGAGCGTCTTTCTTTTAAAAACATATTCATTATTTCAAACTCAACATAAATGAGCATGTGATTATAACTAATGGCATTTTTTCCATGACTTCTCCAGGCCTGGAAGTGACCTTTTTAAAATTCCATGACTTTTCCAGGTTTTCCATGACCGTACGAACCCTTTTGTCTTATATGGAACATCATTTAGCCGTAAAACAATTAATCAATGGACATCAAATTGTTAGACAACCATTTTTACAGGTTTTCTGAATTGTTTAAGTCACCGACACATTCCAGCGGCTGGAACGCGATTTGCTGCCTTTGTAAATGTCTTTTTTTTTTTTTTTTCCAGGCACTGATCAGTCACTCAACTATCCAATATTCACTCAAAAATGAAGAGCCCCTCCCCCACCTTGACGGCGTTGGCGTTGTTCTGCGAGCCGCGGACCACTCCGGTGGCCCGGTAGAGGCGGGTCGGGGGCTTGAAGGAGACGGTGAGGCTGTAGGTCTGAGAGATGTGCTGCACGGTGGGGGAGCTGGGGTCGGACTGCATGATGGCGGGAAGCTCGAAAGACAGCACGAGAGGAAGCAGCTCCTGCAGTATGGAGGAGAGGAGCAAAGAAAAATGAGAAAACCCACCGGCACGCTGAAATACTGCCGTTATGATACGGTTGATAGCTTATCATTAGGCTGCCAGTGCTGCTGCCAGAAAAGATAGAAACTAAACCCTAAACAGGCGCTGGGTGACTTGTATCACATTGCGCTGTCATTCTGACGGATGAAGCCCATTTGGATGAAACGCAGAAAAAGGGAGATTTCTTTAGACTTATGTGAACCGACACACAGACGTAACAACAGTCCCTTGAGCAGGAGGTGGTACAACTTCACATGTCAGCTTAAATAAAGCCGGACAAGATAATCAAAATGAGGTCAGCGGTGGCAGCAATACGAGAGGCACCCTCTGTTACTTGAAGAGCGCTACGGATTTGAACATTACGGCTACAGTTGTTCGGAGATGTGCTCAAATGTTTCTTGGAAAGGATGAGAGCATGAAAGAAGTGAGAATGAAATCTCAGTCGACCGAGGACAAAACAACCGATTGGTTGACGGAGAAGGGGCGGGCCTCGTCTACGACCAGCTCCTTTACACACATTTCCATGACTTTTAACCAAATTTCCATGACCAAACTGAAATCTCGGTATAAATATGAACATCTTTGAATATGTTGCGTATTGAGAGCGTACGCCGGCTTATATTTAGAGCGTCTTTCTTTAAAAAAAACATGAATTATTTCAAACTCGGCATAAATGAACATGTGATTATAACACATTTCCATGACTTTTCCAAAACTTTTATGATTTAAGTTTTTTTCCATGACTTTTCCAGGCCTGGAAATGACCATTTAAAAATTCCATGACTTTTCCAGGTTTTCCATGGGCGTACGAACCCTGATATATGCATTTCCAAATCACGGAATTAAAGCAAAGGAGCGGCAACAGTTATCAGCTCTCCTTTTATTTGTGTCGCCGCCAGTTATTTAAAACAAAAAGAGATGCAGACAGGAAGGGCCTCGCTTCATGCATACACATACTTATGCATGCATGGGAGAGAAATCACAAAAGGCACACACCCATACACACGCTCAAACTGAAGGGAATGTACATCCACACACACACACAAACTTATCCAAACACAGAGTCTCGGGCAGAGTGCCACTACGGTTTTGGCTGCCAGTGAAGGGCAAGCAGCATGAATTGCTCTGACCAAAGAAATGCTTCCCTGATCAGTCCCATATGCGCCGGGCCTTACATCTATATCACGTTTCAGCGCTCGCTCTCAGAGGGCTTAAGAAATGTAGGTCAGCCCTGAGGGGAACACAACGGAGGACAAGCATAGCAGCGGGAGTCGGGCACTGAATGAAGAATGGACTGATTTTTATGGTGGCGCTGACCTCAGTTTTATAAAAAAAAGTCCTACCTGGAAGATATGAGCTCCATATGTATTCTGACTGAAAGCACTGTTAAGGAGCCTCAGCTCTCCGGACATACGGGTGAGAGATGAAGAAAAAGAAAAATATCTTCGAGGTCCAACAACCGGCCAGACTTTTCACCACCTGCCTGTCAGCTCCGCCTCGGAGAAAAGCTTCGAGAAATCCCTCGAGAGTCCATCACCTCGACAACCGACTTGTTTCACGCTCAAACAGATCTCGACTGGAGAGCCCCAGAAGTACAGTAGACCTTACCAGTGCACTGTAGTGGGTTTAAAGGGATATTTCTAAGGCACCTCAGGGAGGAGGCACAACCTTAGCGCCTGTCTGCTTTCAGGAGGGACGGGGGAGGATGTGGTCTCAAGGCCACCCAGAAGCAAACACGCAGCCCACTGGCCACCTGACAGCAGGGGGCAACAACTGGAGTAAACCCTCCGGCAATTTACTATGTGGCGTTTTAATAATCGACACAATACCACCTCCAAACATTCCCCTCGCATTCCTCTTTCAAATCTGGGGGGCGTTGCATCGATACGACTCATGTTGGTCAGTTCAATATGAAACTGGAGCCAGGAGACAATTAGCTTAACCCTCCTGTGACCTTTAGGGTCAATTTGACCCCATTCAATGTTTAATGTCGATGTTCTTTGGGGTCAATTTGATTTTCACTGTGTCAAACATAAGAAATATCAACTTTTTTATATTTTTAAAGGGCTATTTAGGTCGTCAACAAACAAACATAAAGTACCTCACACTTAAACTTGGGAAACAATATTAATTTTAATAATTTTCTGGAGATTTTAATTGCTGGGGTCAAATTGACCCCGAGGGTAAAAGATGTTAGTAAATGTGAAGGTAACCGGAGGGTTAAGTTAAAACAACAACTTGTCTTGTTACACTACTATTTCATACAAATTAAACCAACAAGATACAACATGACAATTGGTCAGCTGTGCTTTTTTTTTTTTTTACTTTTGAGCCGAGACTAGGCTACCCGTCTAGTCTTTATGCAAAGCTAAGCTAAGCTACGCTCAGCATCTCCTTACTCCGGCTTCATATTAGTATCAATCTTCTCATCCAAGACATTAAAGGTATATTTCAAAACATTTCAAACTATTCCCGTAACGCAAAACTGGTGCATAAAATGACACACCTGCCATTTAAAATAAGGGCAAATATTCTAATACGGTGATTGCTAACATTTACAAAGATTTTAGAATTAAAGTCCCTCTGGACACGTTAGTATGCATTCGTTTTATTACTGTGCATAGACTTTACTCGTGAAGAAATGAGTTAGACGGTCTGAATCCCATCAGCGTCGGTACTGATAAAGTGAACAAAGTGCAACCAATGAGATGAAAAGAACATCTCTAGAATACAGAACGCGCCCTCGCTGCATTTGAGGAAATTGCCTCCGGGGTCAGTGATGTAGTTCAAACATTATTAAAGCGACGTGTGGAAGGGCTGCCTAGTCGTGTTTAAAAGAACAGCATGGAATATTTCTGGGTATCACAGGAGAAGGTGATTATCAGAAGGAGCCGAGTTGACGGAGGGAAACCTTTCTTCTGATCCTCCCTCGTCGTCTGCTGACTGCGTGTTCTTCGGGAGGCAAGAAAACAATCTCTGCGGTTCTCGACAGCTTATATTTTAAACCTCTTTCTACAACACTGCTACGGTTGGGTTTGATTATTCTTTCACCCAGAGCAAAAAAAAAAAAGAAAGGTAGACGATCTGGGTTGTGGCTGGCTGCTTATGAAAACAACCACTAAGCACGGAGAGGTATGGGTATGCGTACACGCAGACATTTGCCAATACACACTGAACAAATAGGCAGCATGACCTTCTCCTGTCTCCCTCTCCATCACACACACTTCACTTGTTAGTTTTGGTCAGTCCGCAGCGGAGGAACGTGCTCAGCGTAGACGTTCGCCGCAGTGTTGAAATACAGCAGAAGTTCAGGGATGTAACACTTCACGCGAGCACAGAGGTCCTAACCTCACAGAGCCGAGGCTGGAGGTCGGGATTCCAGTCAGACCCAAAACTGAAGTTGAAAAAGAGGCTAGAAAAAGGGCTGGAGATGGGCTTGCCAAAGGGGCCGAGTCTCGGGCATGCGTTTTACAATTGTTCAAAGGAAGTGGTCTGGGAGTAGATTAAGGCTTTGAGGAAGTGCTGAAACTGAGCCTGGAGCACACGATCGACTGCAACCATGGAGCTCTCCATCGGTAGCGTGAGGTAGTGTCAGATTGTTTGCCGTCCTGCTCCTCAGTGGTGGAACGAGCTCCCCACTCACATCAGGACAGCAGGAAGTCTCTACAGCTTCCACCGGAAACTGAAAACGCACCTTTTCCGACTATATCTGGATTAAAACACAGATTAGCACTTCAGTGGCTCTTAAATAGCTCTTATTGTGGTACTTTTGTAGTTTGACTATGTTGAGGAAATGTTACTTTCTGTATTCTTGTTGTTCCTAGTTTGTACTCTAGGTTGAAATGCACTTATTGTAAGTCGCTTCGGATAAAAGATTACAGATTGTAAAGCACTCTGAGACAAATTTGTAATTTGTGAAACTGGGCTATACAAATAAACTGAATTGAAAAGAGTCTGCTAAATGACATTTAATGTAATGTAATGAAATGTAGTGAACTTGGCTTCCTCGAGTCTGATGTTTGGTTGGTGGAGGAAGGCACCGTTTTGAGCCATGTACTTGCGAGCAAATAACTCCCAACAGAGATTTGAGTGTTGGATGTAGACTGTGGTGTAGCTGGTCATTCTTGGTTCTTGTTGATCTGAGCTTGTAACAGTTCAGCTCCACACCTTCCTTTTTTATTAGTTGTTTTCATCCTGTCTCACTATTGTGTCGTTCCAGATCCTGCTTCCCATCTCGTTAGTCCAACTCCCTTCACCTGCCTCTGATCACCTCGTTAGTCCCTCATTACCTTCACCTGCCTCTGATCACCTCGTTAGTCCCTCATTACCTTCACCTGCCTCTGATCACCTCGTTAGTCCCTCATTACCTTCACCTGCCTCTGATCACCTCGTTAGTCCCTCATTACCTTCACCTGGTCCTCACGCCCTTTTCACCTGCAGCCCATCCCCTCGTTAGTCCCTCACCATTTAGCTCCCTCACTTCCACTTATTGTACGTCGCTTTGGATAAAAGTGTCAGCTAAATGACGTGTAATTATAAAGAGCAGCTTCCATGGCTTGCAGGCCAACAACAGCAACACGTATTAATTACAGGGATTAATCTGTCACACAACAACCAAGAAGCATCCCGCCTCTGTTGCCCGTATTATTTTGCATTAGGTGTCAAGCCTACCGTCTCAAAGTAGCAGGACACTGAACTTTGACACATGAGATCCAATCTGATTGAAAGTGTTTGCAAATTCAGGCGGCAGAAATATGACAAGACGATATTTTAATACTTTTTCCGCCCCAAAGTAATTAAGGTCAATACTCTTAGAAATGCAGGCCGCAGTGGTTCACGAAGGTTAAAACTATAAAGTTACACATCTGCAGAGAAATATCCCGTTAAGACAAAGGATGGATTCCTACTCACTCTTATTTTTACTCGAGCCGCCTCCACTCCTCCTGGCTGGCCTGCGATGGACACCTGTTCACAATAAAAAAGAAACATTTGAAAATCAGCTCGCCAGGTCCCCATTCCAAGACCAATAATGGCTCAGATCATCACACTTCATTTCAATGTCCAAGAAAATCCAGAACAAACATAATGAAAACGTCAAAAGTGGAACAGTGTCCACCAAACTCAAACCCAATTCCTTTTTGTAGCATATTTCCAGCTAATGTTTTATAATCTTGAACCACATTATTACAGTTATAATGAATCCAACATTGCGATTACAAAAACAGCCTCTTTTTTTTCTTAAGCAACCACCAGGGTGAAAAGATTAAAAAGGAGCAGTGTGTAGAATTTATTGCCATGATTTGTCTTTTATTCTTTTCCCTATTACAAAAACGCAACTTCTCACTCTTGTAGAGACGAGAAAAAGGCGTTATAAAAAAAAAAAAAACAAAGTCGGTCAGTCTGGATTCTTCTCTGGTCTCCAGTACTTCCACATGAATGAAAAAAAAAAATTAGAAAACGACGTAACCCCTCATGTTCGCGTGATGAAATGTGCTTGAACAACGTCCTGAATCCTTCAAAGCTCGGCTGAGAGGGTAAGGGAAGAAGCCACTTGTATTTTGTATTTTCAGTTATGTATTATTACTTATCAACACCGCTGCATTTCAATATGCTCTGCAGCTGAAAAGACTCGGCTGCAGCCGGTAAGCTTTTGACACCAGGAACAGAGACGGCTTGAGTCTCGGGCCTAAGGAGGAGTCTCTTGCTACTTATCAGCCTGTCCTTGCATCATATGAGAGAAGAACTGGAGTTTAACAATGCACTACCTTACTATGCAACATCCACAGAGATACTTTGAAATCAGTGAAGTAGACCTTTAAGAGTATATTAACAAAGCCCCTGACAAGTGGGTTTACTGGCTGCTCTGCTGAGCTCCTGGACCACTGCTCGTCTACACCGAGTCCAGGCAAAACACCCCGGCTTCCTCTGGCTTGGCCAATCAAAACAGCCAGCTGGACCAACTCGCTGCGAGCTGACCAGCCCGAGACCCTGTGACAGGTGATGAATGAGCCGAGGGTTCGGCCTGCAGGGAGAAAAATCTACTTTGAACTACTTGAGCTACTACCGAAGAACGCAAGTCGTGGAAAGGGTGGCGAACACTCCAGGCAGCGGAACGCAACGTCGCTGCACTGAAAACGTCAGTCGTGCAAAAGTGTGGTTCAAGAGATTAAAGCGAAAGTATTTCTATCTCTCAAGCCTCGGCGTGTGAATCCATGCCGAAGCCCCACCCACCTGGTTGCTTTTCTCTGCCTGGTTGTTCCGGTTGGAGTCTGGGAAATGGATGTGGCAACCCGTCTCCTCCATCACCCTCTTGATGTTGTTGCCACCTTTGCCAATGACGTGCGAGTGCTCTGTGTGAGAGACGTCCATCTTCAGAGTTACCCTGTTACTCTAATGGGCGGAAACAGAAGGTCACGGTCAATGGTTTTTATTTGCCATCTGACACATTGGAATTATTTTTGCAGGGCTCTCCGAGTCAGCAGAGATACAAAACAAACACACTATAATAATAATAGTAATAATAACAATAGAAATATGAAAAAAAAAAATTTAAATACTGTACAAAAACACTGTACACAGTTTGTTAAAGTGTATGCAGTATTAAGTACAGGAACAGGTTATCAAGAAAGAGATCTCAGTGAGTGGAGAAAGGTGCATGTTATTATTCTCGTCTTTGAAAGGCAAAGAGGACCAAGGGAAATGACCTGAAAACACATTTGAATCAGGGATATTTGTTAAATCCTCATTAGTAGCGTCTCTTGGCGACGATGGCTCTGCTGCGACTACAAAAGCACTTAACCACATCAGTACCGTCACACCTGCCGGTCGGGCTCATCATGCTTAAAGCACACATGTGGTTGTTCTGACTCACTGCCAGAAGGGCAAACAGAGCCCCACACACACCTGTGGAGAGCCAATTAAACCAACGTGTCTGTCTGCTAGTGCGGAGCTCGCCAAATTGGTGTTTTTTGGGTTTAATGCAATCTCTTTGTTTTGCCCGATCGTTAAACCTGCAGTGCGGACCTGTGTCCGCCCCTTCTGGCAGCGTGGGTAATTACAAAAACACCGCCGACGTTTGCTCCCTGTCCGCCCACTGGCGGATCACAGAGCCAGCAGCTCCTCACCGCTCCAACGTCGTCAGGGGAAGTTTCCGAACAGGCGTTATTTAGATGAGCCGATCCCCCTATTGGGAACTACTTCCTCAACTGAAAACATTAAAAAGTTAATAACAGCTTTTAACAAGTTTGATATTAAAAGGATGGTAAACTCTAAGCAAGATCATATTTTTTTATTGTAATTAAGAGACAAAATGATGCAATAAAGAGGCGCCCTGGTTCAGGTAACATTCAACATTCACACTGATGGACGACTTTTCAGATCAGTGATCAATGACCTTGTTCCAAACATCGCCCAAACCAAATAGATTAACTCTGTTTACTTTTAGTTTTTTATTGGTGTAAGATTTATTATGCTTGCTATGTTTTATATACAATATATTGTTTACATTGTTGCTTCAATGATTTGTACATTAGTTTTATTAATATTTGTAGACAAAGATTATAGAATATCCGACCAAATACCACACATTTCATGAACTGCATGTATTGCACTGTAAGAAAAAAATGAAAAATGATAGTGTATCAATTAAAATGTGTGTCTCCATATGAAGAGTCACAAGACTCAAAACTTACAATTTCCCCTGCATTAAACATTAAATGTACACATGTTGCAGAGAGACTGATGAGTAACAAAACCTGCAGTGCATTTTAATAAACCAATCATGACAACGCCACATCTATAAACTGAGCCAATAATGTGTTGGCCCTTTTGCATTTGGCTGTTGGCTGGGTGATTTCTCACCCCCAGGGGGTGCTACAGTGCAGTCCCCCAGGTACTTAATATCTTGTGTTGCCATGGCAATGAAAGCCTGCATGCACACACAGAGGCAATCCACTGCAAGGCTAGGGATGAGAGTATCTGGAGAGAGGAGTGTCAAGTTCGTACCACACTGCTGTGAGCAATCTGTCACTCGGCCCTCGGAGAGCCGAGGTGAAAAGCAGTCGCTTCGAACCGAACGCGGAGAGAAGGGCGAGAAAGAGGCGCTGTGCAGAGAATTACAAAGTTCATCTTCAACTCCATGAAGACGCTCACTGTACCTTTGTGTCGAGGACGGACATGATTCTGTCTTTGGCTTCCCTCACATTCTCCCTCTTCCCGCAGACCTTGATGTGTGGATCTGCAGGGAGACATTCAGAGAGGGAGAAAGAGAGAGCATGTTTAATATACGCTCAGTGTGTGTGTGTGACTAACCCCAGTTGTATCCTTGAAGAGATACAACGCGAGCGAGTGGGACACAATTTAAATCCGTTCTACCAAACGCGACACAGCAGTCTGGATGCGTCAACAAATTAGAGATCGTTGGAGAAAAGCTCTGCAACGGTAATTGCTTTGATATCCGCCGAGTCTCGTTTAAGACGGCGGGCGACCAACCCCACCGGGGGGGGGGGGGGGGGGGGGCTCGGTGGGGTTACATTCAGACACAATCTGTCAGTCAGTCGAGTCGACAGGGACACCATTAGTCGACGACAATCGCTGCAAAATAGATAGAAAAGATGGTCATGTGACGCGTATCGCCTAATTTTCCTAGACCCCATTCTGTCATTCACTATTTTTCATTGTTGCACATGACCATCAGTGGATAAACACACACTTACTCAAAAAAAGGACTAGATACGAGCCTGCGACGGGAACGGACTCATCCAAAAGTTCTTGTATAAATACACTCACACACACACTCACACACACACACACACACACACAGACACAGAGAACATGGCGCTCGTAAAAAGGTCCTAATAGGTTGAGTAAACTGAGCTTCCAGAGCCTCTAAATACTGCAGTGAAAATAACCAAACACTGCATACCAAAAGGCCGTTCACAGCTAATGCTTTCCTCTGTCGGGTTGGGTACGTCTACATCTGGCTCTGCCGCACGCCGGACCCCTGGAGAACGCAAACGCGAAAACACACGAGCGCGTGCGTAACCGTGCGACACACCGGAGGTCCGCCGGCCCTCTGTTAACCGTACCGAGCGGCAGGAAGTCGACCAAAGCCCCCCCCCCCCCCCCCCCCCCTTCCAGGAACACCCCACCCCGTCCACAGTAGAGTAGATTTAGAGTCACTGATAATCACGCGTACCGATGCATGTTCAGACTTCCAGGGAGTGAAAAGTCCTAGACTAGAAAAGAAAGACGGTCGGGAAAATAACATGTTTGACGCCAAGGGGAAGTCCCCGATTCACAGAATGCTTTTGATGATGAATAATTCTTTAAAAAGGCCAAACCAAGACACTCTCCACGGAGCTGCAAACCGCAACACGGAGCAGCGGAGAGGAAATTGTGTTTTATAGGGAGGTATCTGGTTCTGCTCTCCGTTTAATGTGCACTGGGAACTATGGGGAACACAGAGTGCTAATGCTAGCAAACAAGCACCGGTCTTGTTAAGAGTGTCACAGGGGTCAGGAAACCGCGGCACACACGAGACGCGAGATCCTAAGAGCGACAGGCGCTCTTCGAAGGCTCGGGGGCAAAGGAACTAAACGAAAACAAAAAGGAGGCAAAAAGGAAATGGAGCGGAGAGACGGGCGGGAGGCTCATCTCCGCCTCGGAGCTGGTTACGGGAAGCGGTCCCATCACACAGCTGTTGCCGAGGACAATAGCAATCCCTCAACTTCCCACCGTGACCATCAGAGGGAGTATAGCTCTTCCAGCGACTAACCTGCACATCTGGCAATCATTAGCCGGCCTGAACGAGCGTTTCAGTCGAGATGTAAAACACCCCCGCGTTTTTTAGAAATGGAGTTTGCTGCATGCTCTTTAAAAAAAAAAAAAAAAAAATGTTTTATGATTGATCGTGGAATAAAAAAGGAACACCTTCATTTCTTTTTTTATTTGGCACACACAACAGCTGGAAAAGCAAACAGAAAACAAGAGAAGTCTCGCAGCTGCACAGAGTGAATGTTTTCGGTCGCACGGATTTGACACGGTTCCACTCGACAGGAGAAACTTTCTGACCCGGAGCGCCGCGCTGGCGAGGCCGAAGCATTTTTCCAGCCGAGGACTACGTTCGAAAAAAAAATACCACACAAATGAAGTCCTCTTGGCTCGGCGCGGCTCATTCAAAACATCTGCAGATATGCGGAGACGCATTTTCCGGCACGATACGAAATATTCATCACGCACAAACAACAATCTGGAGCCAGACTTTGAGAAATAAATATCTAGAGTAGAGACGATCTCCAGAGTGTTGACCGCTCTGCCACACGGCTCCTCCTCACCGGGCGGACGGCGGCTCGCCCTCTGGGGCCTCGTCACACCTGTGCAGGCGGCAGGGAGGGCCGGTCAGCCGCAGGTGATTCATCAAATAGAGTGTGGCGAGAGGTCACAAGCCCCACCCCCTTCACATCTGACAGGATCCTTCCGAGCGCTACCAATCCCAGACTACACGATACAGGGTTCTCACACATGTCGACCGATGGACTTTAAACTAGATTTCCATGACTAAACTCTAATAAACATGAATAATTTAGAACATGTTGCGTATTGAGAGCGTACGCCGGCTTGTATTTTGAGCGTCTTTCTTTAAAAAAAAACATTAATTATTTCAAAGTCGGCGTGAATGAAGATGTCATTATAACACATTTCCATGACTTTTCCAAAAATTTGAAGATTTTTGTTTTTTCTCATGACTTTTCCAGGCCTGGAAATGACCATTAAAAAAAAAAATTCCATGACTTTTCCAGGTTTTCCAATAGACGACACTAATGTGAGGCACGGCAAACCAACACCCGTGAAAGGAGTGTTATTTCACATTACAATAACTCAAAACGACGACATCATCGGCTGTTCTTAAAAACGCAGTCAGCTCGACATGCCTGTACTCTCACCACCCTAAGATAACTGTAAGTGATTAGCCGACATTCCCCCCCCCCCCCCCCCGCTCTTCTCGGTTTTCGCAACACGGGAACAATGTCATTTTAAATATTTGTATACAGAACATCGTTCCCAGGTGGTATTGCTTTTGTGAATGAACGGATACTTGGGATGAATGGATGGTCGTATGCGAATAATTTGCGAGGCCTTACAGTTGATTAAGTATGTAGAGGGGGGGGGGGGGGGGGGATGCTCTGATGCAACGCCGGCGACTGTTTTCCATACGGAGAGAGTGAGGAAGTTACATAATGTCATCGGATTCCACATCTGGCTTGAAGACACACACACACACACACACACACACACACACACACACACACACACACACTTCTCCCGAGGACAACAAAGCGGGCACAACTACACCTTCAACCCCCCCCCCCCCTCCCGGAAGAGCTTTAAATAACCATGATAATGTTTTATTGGTAACAGAGCGCTCGAACAACTCGGCCAATAAAAGAGGGAACCTCGATGCAAGAGACTCCCCTCCCCCCCCCCCCCCCCCCCCCCTTCCGCACAGCAACATCTCAGATTCTTTAGAGCAGATGAAGTTTCATCGTTTCAAAGATATTTTTTAATAATGAACGCTAGAGCAACCCTGAAACACTTCCCCGTCTGAGTCGGATGGCTTTCCTGGACAACATGGACTCGTAACCATTGACCTCTGTTGGGTTGAACGCCATCGCGGCGATGCCGCTACCTGCCAGTCACACATTGGGTTCAGCTTAGCGCTCCGTTTTGTGGCGAACATGTAAATTCATAGATTATACAAACCCATCATTTAACAGATACTCATATCAAAATAAAAGGAAGGGGTACATCGATCCAATAAAAGAAGGATACGGGATTACGAAGAAAGAAATGAAATAAATTGATCACCCTTTTTGGACTTGGCTCCGATTTTCAGTTTGGAGGGCCAGGCGATCTGCGTTTGGGTCTCGTCCATGATCTGGAAGAGAAGGAAGAGGGCTGAAATCAATCAATCACGTCAGTGTGGGCGGAAGAAAACAAAAACTAAATAAAACACAATGTTAATTCTTGAAACCAAGACAATCATCAATCATGGATACATCGTTTTGGAGCAGCACACTCTGAACTCCACTGCTCACATAGTTGGCAAAAGGATAATGAGGAATAATGAGTCTAGGTATAATATTATACTTAAATACAAATTTGGGGCTGGAGTGAGTATTAACAATGTAGGGGTTTACCCCCGTGTTGTCCTGTGGGTTTGGCTCAGCCGTGTGAGAACTCTTCGCTTTTTCTCCTTTAATTATCTGACTTCAGAGAACATGAAACAGGTTTTAACATCCAACAACCTCGCACGATGAAAAGTTAAAGTGTCAAAAGAAATAACCGGATTCATAAGTTATGGAATGCCGGGGAAAAGCCAAAAGAACTACGAGTCCAGTTTATAAAATGTCTGCTGGTATAAGCTCATGTGTCCAGACACTGCCTTGTTTCCACTCAGCACCTCAGATCCCGCCTCCCCAACACCACCAAACAAAAAATACATGTGTAGAATATCCATGTGTGAGTGCTTTGACACGTCTAGTCATCGTAACCAGGTGCACGTGTACCAATGAATAAAAAATGCAAACTAAAGGCAAAAAAAAAAAAAAGGCAAAAAACACCTTGCTGTGCTTCCTGGCTACAAATCCACACACAAACCCCTCGAGAGCCGTCTGCCAGGCCAGTGGTTGATGTTAGCAGGGGAAAAGAAAACGAGGGGAAAACTGTTTAACCTTCCAGAAAACGGGTGGCTTACATGCCGTCTCCTAATGGCTCCGTCCTCGACGTGCACTGTGCTTGTTTTCGCAGGGGGCTTTTTGTTGGCTTTAATACTTTCTAGAGGTTTGAGTTATTCGGAGCAGAGGAGATATGAAGTTGAAGTTATGAAAAGCTCCAGACGAGAACTCGAGGACGGCTCCCATCCGTTACATTAGCAGCACTTAGTATTCCTCGGTGGTCCAGTGCATCAACCAGTGAGCCACGAGAGAGAGAGAGAGAGAGAGAGAGAGAGAGAGAGAGAGAGAGAGAGAGAGAGAGAGAGAGAGAGAATTAAGAGCAACAGCAGTACCAATGAGGATAGGATGTTAGTCAGAGATATGCGTGCGTGTCTTTATTTTATAATATATATGCACATTATATATATATATATATATATATATATATTCACACACACACTTTCATCCCCAGGGTAAATGTGTTAGTAGCAGCAGCACGCAAAGAGTAATAAGAATTGTTGGGCTTATCAGCACAGTAATTCACAGCCTTCATTACACATTTGTTTTGTTTTGACAAACATTTTCAAATCTTATCTGCTCTTTTTGCCTTGCCAACTCTACACAACAGCCTGACCTCCTGGGGGAACGAGTGCACACATCCAAAAGGGAAGTTCTTGATTCCCCCATATGCCCTCCTGGAAGCAGCACGCGCCGTTTGGCATCCTTTACGACACATTCCGACAGCGTGTCTCCCGTACCTGTAAAACCAGTGAGACGGCCCTGAAAGGCCCGATGTGGGCCTCTCTATACTTTGCAGACATAAACTCAGAGCTCATGATGGTTGACTGGAAGCTTATTCAAGCCTCGCCGATTTTCTACAACGTCCTATAAATCACATAAGATAATAAATGGACGGACGAGCAGCAGGTCGAGGTGCTTGGCCCACCGCATCAGTTTGAACTCGTGTTCGGCATCGTTTCATTCATTAACAGGAAGCTAATGGTTATCTCTTTAGGCTCTCAATGTTGTAAACAAAGCAGAAAAGGAAGAAGTCTTACTTCCAAAAGAAGAGTGTATCTGCTCTGGATTCTGCAATCCTACGAACAACTCATAACAGATTGTTGCGAGCCAATAAAGTCGTTGCAAAACAGTCGTACAACAGTTGTTGAGTGTTGATGCATTCCTCATCCTCCCTCTTAAGCTGCTGGACTAAGTTTTATATCTTTGGGCATCATCATTACGTCCAAGCGGCAGAGAAACGTGCTTCTGGTATCATTTGTCTATCGAGTGAATCATAGAACCAAAAAGAATTATAGTATCAGTATGTGTAATAAAAATAATGGAGTTTCTCTTCCTCTTCATTCGATCTTAACTGTTTTTATTTTGGATTCTCATTTAGCATGACTAAGCTGAAAACAGTTCCAGGTTGCTAATGATCCAACACTAATGTCCTTCGACTGGAGACCTTCCCATTTATCCTGTCGAAATAATATTAGTATTAACAGGGTTATTACACATGTTGACCAATGGAGTTCCAGGACTTTTCCATGACTTTAAACCAAATTTCCATGACCAAACTGAAATTTCGGTGTGAAAATGAGAATTACAATGCATACAACAGGGTTCTTACACATTTTGACCAATGGATTTCCATGACTTTTTCATGGGTTTTCAATGGGTTTTCCAGGACTTTAAACCAAATGTCCATGACCAAACTGAAATCTCGGTAAAAAAATGAAAAATGTAGAACATTTTGTGTATTGAGAGCGTACGCCGGCTTATATTTTGAATATATTTTGAACATATTAATTATTTCAAACTGTGCAATATGTCATAACAAATTTCCATGACTTTTTCAAAACTTATATGATTCAATTTTTTTCCATGACTTTTCCAGGCCTGGCAATGATCATTTTAAAATTCCATGACTTTTCCAGGTTTTCCATGACCGTAAGAACCCTGATACAATATACCTTAAATGAAACAAATGAGAGACAATAGTTTGATTAAAAGAATAAACTATTACTAACTATACATGTATATTCTTAGAAACACCTAAATGTTTATTCTTTTAATCAAACTATTTTCCTATATGTTTGGACTTGGCGTATGCCGGCTTATAATTTGAGTCTTCCTTTCAAAAACACATTAATTATTTTAAACTCGGTGTGAATGAACAAGTGAATATAACACATTTCCAAGACTTTTCCAAAACTTTCGTGATTTAAGTATTTCTCATGACTTTTCCAGGCCTGGAAATGACCATTTTAAAATTCCATGACTTTTCCAGGTTTTCCATGACCGTACGAACATTGTATTACCGTTGCATTGAAAATGCGGACGGTAATGTTTTGATCGCCGCATATTTGTATGTGTGCGTGTTATTCGCATAAGTCAAAAAGTATTAAACCGAATCGCATGGAATTTGGTGGGATGATTGGTTATTATCCAGGGACCATTTGATTAGATTGTGGGATCAACCGGGTCAAGGTCATGAAAAGGTCAACATCTTCTTTTTACCGTAGCAGAGTAAATCTTTATGTTAATAATGCAACGCCCAATCTTGTGATATGCGCTCTACCGAGTGCCCGTTCTAGTTACCAATGTATTTAATCAGAATGATTTTACACGCTATGACATTTGGGCCTGAAACCGACATGTGATGGTTCTGTTACAGCGTTTCATACGAGCTGCAGGCTCTGATCCACAACATGACGCATCACGCAGGCGTCTGGTAAACGGACAATAAATCACAAACGCCATGTGACTTCTCCTCCGTCAACTGAAGTCACGTGACCACACCAACAGCTGCCGGCATCACAACATTAAAGGACATCGTGTTCCCACCGATGAAGAAATCCCTCCGCCGCTCCCCCCTTTCTTTTGGCTCGTTCTCCCGCGACAATGACATACGCGTCTGGTTTTAAATTAAACGCCTCCTTGACAAAATCCACACGTTTAAGAAACAAAACACTCAGAGGATGCCGACATTACAGTGGGGGCCAATGGCAGACGAGTGATCGTAAACTCCATATTAAGGTTATTAATCTGCAGTGTAGAACAAAAGCATGAGAAGCAACTCGAGTTCAGGGTTCTTACACATTTTGACCAATGGATTTCCATGACTTTTCACCAAATGTCCATGACCAAATCTCGGTATAAACGAACATTTTAGAAAATGCTGCGTATTGAGAGTGTGTCCCGGCTTATATTTCGAGCGTCTTTATTATATATATATATTAATTATTTCAAACTCGGCGTAAATAACACATTTCCATGACTTTTCCAAAACTTTTATGATTTAAGTTTTTTTCCATGACTTTTCCAGGCCTGGAAATGACCATTTTGAAATTCCATGACTTTTCCAGGTTTTCCATGACCGTACGAACCCTGCAAGTTACACTTTCATAAAATGATCAAACTTGTTGGCCCATGCCTCATCAACTCTCTCCCGACAGAGGGCCTTGTTCAGAAAGCCCCGTTTCCTGTCCGGCGTTGCTGATCTTGGCACCGCGCTGCAGATGGGACTGATTTCTGACAGACCACACACACCATTATGAAAAAGGGTGGCTGGCGTTTATTTTTCATGGAGGGGCGAGCGAATACCTCTCAAATGGGTCGAGATATTTGCACAAATTAAGTCGCCTATACGTTTAGTCATACTCCGGGGCGCTCCACCCAGTCGGAGACGAATAAACATAAACGACCACGCTTGTGATCAGTTTTCCCGGCGCGACCTTGACACGATCGCTGGAGAGGGTCGCAGCTGGTGTGCGTCTACGTGCGCAGAGATCTACGTGAAATCAAACAGGATATCATTAAGGCAATGTCCTGGAATGCCACGTGTGTGTGTGTGTGTGTGTGCGTGCGTGTGTGTGTCAGAATGTGTGCACTTTACTAGAGCACAGCAGCAATCAACATGGCAGAGACATGTTTCCTGGCCCGCACTGTTACGGTGCAGCTGTTGATTCAGCTGGAGTGTGTGTGTGTGCGTGTGTGTGTGTGTTTTTGCGAGGGGGATTCAGAGGGCCGTTGGAGGGGAAGGGGGTAGCCTGAGGGAACGGCGTGGACTGAACATCCCCCCACGAGACACCACAGTCATAACCGAGTTCATGTTAACAACTCGAGCGCTAACTCGCAGCTAAAGCGCCGTCTCACCCGTCGGGGCGAACGCTAACACTCGCGGTTATGAAAGGGCAACACGCATTAGTGGGAAAAGCTCTTCTGCAAAAGTATCTACTGTAAAAATGTGGCGAGGCTCCATAGTCCTTCACGGTTGCTTGAGAAACACAAACATTAGTTTTTTCTAGAATATGTTTTCATAGCCCTCTACCTCTGTATTTTTAACATCTCAAAATTTCATGCCAACCAAATATTTCATCTATATATCTATATAGTCTTCGGGTTTTCCTATTTTCCCGGGGGCGGAGCAGTGAAATACAAGATGCTACAGAGCTAGAAGGCGAATGAAATAAATGACACCTGGCCGGAGATCTGAGTGCACTTGCACTTAAACACCAAGCGTGGCATTATTTACAGAGCCACAAGTCCTGGGAAACGGAGACGGAAAGTCAAAGGATGAACTTGAGAACGGGTTCAAAAGCATCGTTCAGATCCACCGCGACTCCTCAGCGGCGCAGTGACCGTCTCGAGAACACGCTTCTCACACACGTTGACCCATGGATTTCCAGGACTTTAAACCAAATGTCCATGCCCAAACTGAAATCTCGGTATAAACATGAATAATTTAGAAAATGTTGTGTATCGAGAGCGTACGCCGGCTTATATTTTTAGCGCCTTTCTTTAAAAAAAAAAAAACATATTAAATATTTGAAAAATCTCCATAAATAAACACGTGATTATAACACATTTACATGACTATTATAAAACTTTTATGATTTACGTTTTTTCCATGACTTTTCCAGACTAGGACCGTTGTAAAAATGCATGATTTATCCATTTTTCCATGACGAACCCTGATCAAGTGTACATACATTGTCCAGCCCTACTTCATTCCCAACTAAGGTTGCATCATTATATTTCAACCTGGATTCCCCAAACTTTTATGATTTAAGTTTTTTCCATGACTTTTCCAGGCCTGGAAATTACCATTTTAAAAATCCCATGACTTTTCCAAGGTTTTCCACGACCGTCCGAACCCTGCATGGGGCCGCGCTCCTCATCCCTCAACTCCTACACAGCCCCCCCCCCCCCCCCCCCTCCCACCAGCTCCGCGGTCTGAGCCATGATTTTGACTCTCCCGACGGTTCTCCGTCCAAAACCTGTGACGGAACCGTTCGCCGACATTTGCGCACAAAAAACAAACATCGTTATAAACCAGACTGATAACAGTGACGCGCCAGAGCAAAGATGAAGTAGCAGGAGGGAAGAGCAGAATGTGAGATAGGAGACCGAAACAACGCCCGAAGAGGAGGAAGAAACAAAGGGAGATGAAGCTGGCGAGTGTCCCGGCTGCGACCCCCCCCCCCCACCCCCACCCCTCCCCCCCTGTGGTCCTCTTCACTTTCTCCCCGACGACATGAAGGGGGTTGTTACAGAACGTCGCTCCGGACTCAGAGGAAGTCCAGCAGACGATGAGTAAGCGGGTTTCGTCGACCACAGCCAGCGGCTCCCGGGAGAAGGCACAGGGGCCGACTGTTTCGTTCGTTTCATTCGGCTCTCGTCAGGGACTGAACTCCGAACGTCCCTCCCAGAGCCCGACATGGAGACGCGTGAGCGCCAACACTCGCCTCACGTCAGGGAGCGCTGCTACGCATTTATTAGTCTCACCGAATGTGTGTGTGTGTGTGTCAGGGTTCTCACACAATTTGATAAATGGATTTCCAGGACTTTTCCAGGACTTTCAACCAAATTTCCATGACCAAACTGAAATCTCGGTTTATACATGGAAAAAGTGAGAACATTTAGTCTTCAAACAATGTGAATTCGAAAGCATACATTAAATAAAACAATGAATAAGACAATATTTTGATTAAAAGAAGAAACACTTGCTTCCCGAGCGATGGCCAACGAACTTTCCAGTTACGGTGCGTTCACTTCAAAAATTGCGCCGCCAGTACGCCGGCTTATATTTTGAGTCTTTCTAAAACATATTCATTACTTTAAACTCGGCGTAAATGACTTTTCCAGGCCTGGAAATGACCATTTTAAAATTCCATGACTTTTCCAGGTTTTCCATGACCGTACGAACCCTGTACGCATGTGCTTTATTAGTCTCACCGAGTGTGTGTGTGTGTGTGTGTGTTGGACGGGGAAGGAAGCAACTAAGAAGTTTCCACGTTCATCAACGTCGAGGTATTTCACACACCTCGTCCATTTTCCTTCAACAATACCGTCCCACAGTCACTCTGTTTACGCTCATGACTTATAGACGCGTACGATGACGATCACGCCATCAGAAGGAAACTATACAGATATCCAAATGGAAATCGTACAATAAAAACACGACTTTAGCACTCCCTCCTCCTCCTCCTCCTCCTCCTCCTCCTCCTCCTCCTCCTCTGCTCTTTGCCCACCTGCCAACCCAAACCGCTGCACGATCGTTTCTAATTGCCAATTCGACCGCTAGTTTTTGAACGAGCTCGCGACAGAATTCCAGCCGGAGGCTTTAAAATAAAATGTAAAAAACACCAACAGACGGATTTTGTCAGAACGGCGTTGTGGATCGAGGTGGATACCTACACTTCTTAAACATTACAGCTATACCCAAACCAAATGAGGTGGAGACAGATTGAGAGGATAGCTAGAGTCCTTGTTAAGATTCCTGGGAGGAGGATCTGAAGGCGCCTGGTTTGCATTACTTGCTTCAGGGACAGTTAAATTGGCTCCTTCTTTGACAGTTAACTCGGCTCCCTCACCGCCAAAACCAAATATGGGGGAGAAAAATTACAGAAGAAAGCTAAAACGAACCGATGTCCATCATTTATTTCATTACAGGCCATTAACATACTACGGAGGAAGTTTAAAACAGATCCAGGAAACTGGATTTTAAACAAGACCGAATCCATTATAGTGCTTCGATAATTAATGAAATACCAGCTGTCAAAAAATACAATTAGCCATTTACTTTGTTGGAAATGTGACGCCTTTCATTTCCATCGCCGTGTGATTAGTCTGTATTCATTTTGAAACGGCGCAGACACTTTCCCTCAAATACTTGAGGTTCAAGTTAAACAAACAGAGCCCATCGAGGTTATTTGACAGTTCGTACATTCGCCGTCTCAACTCATGTCGTTAATCGCCGCCGTGTTCCCTCTTCGTGGCGCTTTACGGAGAGAACTGGGATTAGAGTTGGCCAGCAGGCACTATTTGGGGTTTGTTCCATTACAGCGACGAAGAACCTGAAAGAGACCAGGAGCTGCTCCGACACACAGAATCTATTCAACCCTCCTGTGACCTTTAGGGTCAATTTGACCTCATTCAATGTTTAACGTCGGTGTTCTTTGGGGTCAATTTGACCCAAGGCTGTTTTTCACTGTGTCAAACATATAAGAAATATTGTTTTTTTTTATATATTTAAAGGGCTATTTAGGTAGTCAACAAACAAACAAAGTACCTCACACTTAAACTTGGGAAACAATATTAATTCTAATAATCTTCTGGAGTTTTTTCTGGTTTTAATTGCTGGGGTCAAATTGACCCCGAGGGTAAAATATGTTAGTAAATATGAAGGTAACAGGAGGGTTAGTAAAATTAAAATAAAGCCAATTTGCAATCTTGTCAGTGCAATATAAAAGTTTCATTTCTGTGATGCGATTGGTTTGCGAGTAAGCAATGAAGCAATAAAACAGATGAACTGCAGGTCAAAGGTCACGATCGTCTTATCGGGGGCATTTCCCTTCACGATCAGCGTAATGCATCGTTGTAGGAATATTAAAAAGGAAAAGTCCCTGGAGCGTTATTAATGAACAACATGATTTCCATGTTAGAGACATTGAGGCTTTAATAGAACATGTGCTTTAAAAAACTAATCCTTGAGGCCGGACCTGCTATGAAAGACCATACGGTGATCACAATTAGTCACACACACACACACACTAGAGACAACAGGAGTAGGGTTCAAGACCGTTTAAGAGGCAAATCCTTGTATTATTGGATGTAACGACGCCTCAGAGCATTAACTAATTCAATCAGTGACAAAGAGAAGTCAGTCCCTCTCGCTGTGGCGTATTATGGTAGCAGGGCTCTCAAGCCTCACGCATTGAGCGTGAGACTCACGCATTTCGGTCTTAACTCGCTCACTCCCGCCACACATCGTATTTCTCACGCTTAAAAAAAACTCTCGGCTATTTAATGTTTTAATGTGCCGCAGCGCCAACATGAGCCGCGCCGCCCTCACCGTGGAGAAATCAAGCGCTCCCCGAGTTCTGCTGTGAGGTGCCACTTATCAGCCAATCAGAAAAAAGAAATGGGCTACACAATAACCCATCAGAAAAAGACGTATATGTTGTATCTGGGTAAGATTTAATCCTGCAACCAATGAAAATAAAGCATCCTGGAATTGCGTGCGACTGATATCCTAAAGTTCCGTCGGGGGGGGGGGGGGGGGGTGCTGATGGATATCTCTCACGCTTGCCTGTCTTCAAAACTTGAGAGCCCTGTGGTATATTATTTGCGTGAGGAAAGTCGTGGTGTTGAGTCAGCTGTGTTATAGGATCAAAGCCCCGTTGTCGTTTGTTTTGATCCGTGATTACGAGCTGCCGGAGGAGCACCTGCCACCTGCTCCGAGCTCAGAGGACTTGAACACAACCTAAAGACAAAGTGCAGACCACACACTCACCTTCTGAAAGAAATCCTCCCCGCCGTTGACTCTCCCCTCAGAGGCAGCTAGAGTGGGACAGAGAAACAAAATGAAAATCATGAAAGACGGCTCAGTACAATTTATTAAATTATTATTATTTTATTTTTTTAAAAACACGACGTAACCCGAAGACGGCCAAATCACACACAGATTATCCCGTCGCCTCGAAATGTTACGGTATCTTCACATGAAGCGTTTACGGCGGATCTGTATTTTTAGGGGATATTGTGTTTGGCGCAGTTACCGTTACCGCTCATCGAAATATGCTCCGAGTCATTATCCATAATCCCGGAGATTAGATTCAGCTTCTGTGTGACAAATTGATGGATATAGTGAAAGTGTTTTAAAGTAGGCGTTAATTAAGTACGTTATCCCACACTCGGTGCACTGGTGTCTATTTCAAACTTCTTAAAAAAGGCGTTCACACTTCTGAGACGTGTCTGTCAGCATGCTGTACACTTCCCCCTGTGGGGACGACAGAACATAAACACCTTCAACACAACTGCCAACCTGTACTAAATAAAATAGGGGCGGAGAGTTCCGGTGTTTTAAAAGTCATTTTTAGCTCAAAATGCCAAGAAGCTGACAGATGATGCAGCGAGGATGGAAACGGAGGGCCAACCGCTGTAGCGATCGGGCCTGAAGTCGCGCCAACACATCTGGAAAGCTTTGAGCCGGAGACGCTCTGGTGATGCCGAGGGAGCGCCGGCTCTCCGAGGAGGATTCCCCCGTTCCTCGGACATTCGAGGCGACAGCGGCGGTCCCGAGGGGGATTTGTTGCCGACTTTGAGATAAATTAATCTCAATGTTATTTGAAAACATCGCCAATCTGTGTGCAATAGTGTAATATGGACATTTACAAATACCCTTTATGAATAAAGGATTTCATTTACAGAAAAGTGTTGCAAATGTAAAACAGATTTACAAATTAAAACAAAAATCTATGAATAAATTGAATGAATTTACAAATAAATAAAACAACAACAAAAAAAAAAAATCGATGAATACATTGAATGAATTCACAAATAAAAGCATTTGTGAATTTCTTCGGAACATTTACAACTTGTACGCTTAAGCCTCAATGTCCCAGAATGCACCAGTATCACACGGCCATTTTGGGATAGCAAGCCGATGTTTCCATATTTCAAAGTAAGAGCATGCAGTCGTTCTGAGCGTTTTCTTTGTTTTTTTAATAGCCAGAGATAAGTACCATGCATGTATTACTCTATAATGTAATTTGTAAGGAGTATTAGTGCATGTTGTGTGTCTATTGGATAGCACACACACACACTTACATTTCTGATTGAGAACGAAAGCCACCAGGACTCTCGTGGGCAACTTTAGGTCCCTGAATATATTCAAATATACCTGAGTGCCAACTCAAGAAGCAGCTCAATTTGTCTTATAATAGGACGATAAAATATAATGTACATCTCATAAAAAGACTGCACTCGCCTACTTATGAAATTCTGAAATCCCGAACTGGTGTTGCAGCCGATTGCACGCTTCCCCCAAACGGTCGCGCGATACAAGTTCATTTTAGTCCGGACCGGCGGAAACCTCGTCTCATAAATCTGCGCGCGTATAAAGCAAATCCACAAGCGTAAGATTGAGATTCACAAAAGCCTGAATGAAAGTTTCAAACATTAGGAAGACGCTCCCAAACTATTTGCATGTATACGTGTATGTCATATGTTGTGAGATGTGTGTGTAGTCGCAGGTTTTTACAGTTCAGGCCGAAATGCTGGCCTCAGGAATGATGGTATGAATAAAAGAAAAACAAAGTCCGATGTTACATCTGCAGAAGACAATGCGTTGACTTTAAAATGTCGTCGTATACAGAGTTACATTTTCATTATAAAGTAAGCGACGTCTGCAGTGCACGCGGTAAGATGCGAGAGGCGTCGTCGTGACTTCACCCAGCAACACCGCGTCGCAAAAGCACGAAGAGGAAGTTGAAATCCCCATCAAGCCCAATTTCATTTTCCACCAGACCCGTCATTAAGCCCTTCAGCGATACACCGGGAGCCTTCAGCACATGCTGGTACTCAACGCAGGCCGCCCAGTAAACACACGCGGGCCGTGCAGACGGGCAGACCCGCGGCTCAGCGGCCGAGTCGTCTTTCAGATGAAATGAAATGACACTAAAAACAGAATGATGGCTACTCTTTGGCTCGTCGATCAAGAGTAACAATAAAAAGGAAAATCTAAGAAGTACACTACCGTTCAAAGGTTTGGGGTCACCCAACAAGACAATTTCATGTTTTCCATGAAAACTCACTTTTATTTATCCAATGAATTGCAAAATGAATAGAAAATATAGTAAATACATCGCCAAGGTTAGAAATAATATTTTTTATTTTAGATATGAATTGTGTTCTTCAGACTTCAAGCTCAAAAGGAAGGCCAGTTGAAAAGCTTCTCTGACCAGCATAACTGTTTTCAGCTGTGCTAACATAACAAAAGGGTTTTCTAAAATTCTAACCCTCCATTAGTCTTCTAAGGCAATAACACAATGTGCCACTAGTACACTGAAGATAGGCCTCTATAAAACCATGTAGATATTACTTTTTTTTAAACAGGCATTTCAACCTAGAATAGTCATTTACCACATTATAAATGTATAGAGTGCATTTATTAATAATTTAATCTTCATTAAAAAAACATGCTTTTCTTTGAAAAATAAGAACATTTCTAAGTGACCCCAAACTTTTGAACAGTAGTGTATATGTATTAGACACCAATGGCCAAAGTAGGCCAACAGTAATTCAGAATACATTTTCATAAAGCGGTCCCAGAAATGAAAGAAACACTCCCACCTATAACCCTGCATCTCTATATTGTGAAGCCTCAATGTAAACAACACAGTACTTCCCCCACAAGGTAAAGCAGGGAAACGGACGCGTCCAACTACGTCAATGTTGTCGTCGCTCTACCTGCTTCGAAAACACAGTTTCTCGCTCTCGACTCCCATGGAAGAGCGACGCCGGCAGATGGAGAGCGTCACGAAACGGGGAAATAACAAAGTCTCACAGCCCTTTGTTTAGAGTCACAGAGGCCGGCGCTGGTCGGGATGCAGCTGGCGTACGGCCAGATGCCGTGGAAAGGAAACGCACGTTCAAATAAAAGAGGAGTTGGGGCCATCGTGTTATTAGAAACATTGATTCGCCGGTTTGGTGTCATTAGTAATATATTCGGTGGAAATAATAAACACTTGTCGGTCACCGCTATCCCAAACTGAAACGTACGTTTGTGTGTCTTTATCTCAAAGGATTAAAAGGAGACAAAAACGTAAACACTTTTAAAGATTGGAACATTTGAGCCGTGGGATGTATACGGACACTTGTAGAATAAACAATAAAAAGAAGGTAACTGACATCGATGGAACATGATTGAGGGTTGCAGCCTTGGCTGGTGATAACACAAGCTGCTCCAAGTGGAAGTGTTTAGGTCCAATATTTAGTTTAGATAACATTCAGCTTTGAGGTAGGATGACTAAGAACAGTGCCGTCTCTTTTTAGGCGGCCTGAAGTAAGTTCTCCAAGCGGATGAAAGAGCCCGGTACCGCCAGAGTTTCCTGAATGAACCGAGACAAACAAAAGGACCCGAGTGACATCCAACAGACCAGAAGCCGTCTAATGGTGCTCTTTGCATCTCTAGTGTTCTTTTGTCAACTAAACAAAAGGTAAATTATATTTAAGTGGCAAATTAATGACAAAAAACATAGTAAGCTAATTAAAATACAAACAAGTCATAAAACTCTCCTCAGTCATGCAGTTGAAATCTGGATTCTTGACCATACAATACATCCCAACAACGGTCATTGATTTGTAAACTTCCTGGATACGTGACAGAGGTCTGTTATTACTCAGAGAAAACATTTACCGGGAAGGAAAAAGAACAACAACGTGCAAAGTGACCGATGTGCCTGCAGCTCCTGTGAGGCTCAGCAACTCGGGCCAGTCATTAGACAACAAGCCATGTGCGGGTCAGATAACTCCATTTAGAGTTGTTTTTTTTAAATTACATTTCAGCTGCACCCAAAAACTGCCTCGTAAAATGTTGAGTTTCACATTAAGAAATATTTCCCATGGAAACACCACATTGCAAAGAATGACATATCAGCTCCTCTTCTCCTGGACACATCCAAGAAAGACATTACCACACACACACACACACACACACACACACACACACACACACACACACACACACACACACACACACACACACACACACACACACACACACACACACACACACACACACACACACACACACACACACACACACACACACACACACACACACACACACACACACACACACACACACACACACACACACACACACACACACACACACACACACACACACACACACACACACACACACACACACACACACACACACACACACACACACACACACACACACACAGTTTGCAGTTACCGAGTCAGCCGGCCTTAATCGCGTTCACGCTTGTCAAAACAAACGGGGGATATACAAGGCGTTCGGTTCGGGTCTCGTTTGGCACTCGAGACGAGAGGAATCCGATGTGGACCGCGAGGGAAAACATGAACCGCGCGAGCACAACATCCTGTAGGCACATGTGGCGTGGAGAGCGGCCGTGGGAGAAGTCGGAGCGGAGGCAGGAGGGTGCAGCAGGGTGTCATCTGAACTCTGAAGAACACAAAGATGTAGATACCGATAGTCTCGTCCTACTCTGTGGCTCAGCGCTCTAAAAAAAACATAAACAACAACAATTTTGACGTAGCTACTCGAGACACCATCGGCTACACGGAGGGTCTTCTTCAAGCAGGAAGACTTTCTCCATTTCCAAAAGCACTTGTCTGGGTCAAGACCTCGGAATAAAGGTTAAGTGTTCTTCTTGATGGGAAAACAACTGAACGCTTTGTCGGCGAGATTAAGAGCCCCGGGGATGACATCATCGATTAAGAGCGCCGGGGATGACATCACCCTGCGTGAGAGTCATAACTATGGTGACAAGCATCAAGGAGATGATCGCAGCGAGTTTGTTGTGGGATGAGTTATGGTAATAACTGTTGAATAACACTAATAAAGTTTAACGCCCGCTCCTTCTGGCGAGCTGCTGAGTGGGGAGTGGAGGCACCAGGTTCTGATAAGTAAGAAGAATACGTGGGTTAAAAAAAACCATCTCTGGTTCTGCTACATGATAATGGAGAGGACGAGTAAGGCGAGAGACGGATTAGTTAGAGCAAAGAAACGCTCTTCTCAAAACACAAAACTGCTTTATTGAACATGATGCGACTGAATAATTCAGTGACAACAAATGATTATAAGGCTACTTTGTTTCAAACAAACAGTTTAACCCTCCTGTTACCTTAAAAATGTACTAAAATCTTTTACCCTTTTTGACCACAGCACTTATAACCTCCAGAAAATGAGTAGAATAAATATTGTTTACCAAGTGTCATGTACTTTATGTTTGTTTCTTCAATACCTAAATATCCCTTTAAATAAATAAAAAAGTTAAATTAATAAATTAGGAAAAGTCATGAAATATGAAGCCCAAAAAATTATGTCAATCATATTTTTAAAGACGTTAAACATTAAATGGGGTCAAATTGACCCCAAAGGTAACAGGAGGGTTAAGAGGGTTGTTCATCCTCTAATCCTCTGACTACAAGTTGTAGATCATGTGTGATCCCTGCTGAACAATCGCTTTTAAAGTTATTGTTGCGTTAATGATCAACGCGTGAGGTCAGCTGCTTCACATGCAGGAAACCTCCACATTGAATTGTGTCGGCTCTCAAGACTCACAATCCCTTCTTCCCAATATTTACATTTGTTTGTGTCATGTTGATTCGATTTGCAAACAACATTCATCGCGGTCCCTCGTTCTCAAATAATTGACAGGCATTTAACCACAAGAACGCACAGCTCCGGCCTTTGATAGCCAAGAAAGCTAGGATTTAAAAAAAAACATTTTTAAATTATAGGCTTTCCTTGAAACCGATCGGACGCTGAAAAGAACATCCCACATTTCTCATATTTTATTGGCGTTGGCGGCTCTGATTTGCATCAATAAGAACTTGTTTCCATTGTTTCTAGCGTTTACTTGGCCCAGGTTATGCGAGGACAGCGCGGCTCCTCCCTTCCAGCATCACAGCTGAAAAACGAAACAAGACCCCTGAGCACACATCGCATGTCGCAATCAATTCTGTCCTCTGGCGTATTAGTTTTTTTCAACACCGAGGAATGAATCCAAAGCAGATATTGATTTGACAAAGTAAAAAATGACGGCGACAGTTCATCAGATCCCCGCCCCGCTCTCGGCTCCATCTAATTACGCGACGGATCAAATCGCCGCACTCAAAAAGGAGCGAGAGAGGCTGCGGCGGACGCCATCGAGGACTCGGCGCTGGCAGACTGCGCGGGGTCTGGGATCCATTATTCTGTGGAGAGACTTGAACTTTCGGGGAGATTCCGCTGTTTTGACACCGAAGGAATGTAAACAGTGTTGACTTTTACAGTTATGGCTTCGATCGACACAACAATCAAACAATCAATAGTGACGCATAAACCAAAACAGAGAAGGCAGGAATGGGAATATGTTCACTATTAGCGAGTTACAGTCCAGGTTCAACGGAAAGGGGAACCAAACCTTAAAGGGGACATATGATGAAAATTCCACTTTTTTAGTGCTTCTATACGTTAATGTGGGTATCTGGCATGTCTCCCAACACAAAAACTCTAGAAAAAAACAATTCACGCGGCTTGTTGTGGTTCCTCTACATCAGAAACGATATGCTTGAGTGCGTCGATTGGGATCACCACCAACGTCTACGTAGATGTTGAAGCACGCCCATGTAGGGAGTCTGGCTACACGGCCTTGGAGGGGGGAGCTGGCTCATTAGCATTTAAAGGAACAGGCACTCAGAACAGGTCAATCTGCGGGGAGGTGTTTCTGACAGGGTAAAAAGGTGCTGTTCGAAATGATTCTTGTGGTATTTTGACCAAAATGTTACAAACATTTCATTAAGACCGCAAGGAACCAGATCAACTTGTGGAGAAATGGGCATACGATGAGTCCTCTAATGACTTTCCACCAACAAGAGGACAAATACCTCATAGCGCCGATGACAGCCATTATCCATTTATTTTAAACACCATGTCATTCATTTTATTACCACTATATCATAAAAAGGGGAGTTTATACACATGGTTAACCCAACATGTGAGTCAAAAGGTCTCTATAAAGACAGGAGCTCTTTAAGTTACAAAAAGTAAGGAGAGCCCCTGAAGGCAGCGAGTAAATCTAAAAATTTGCAGATTTACACTAAATCCTCGGCACTGGCACCGATCACAAGAGGAATTAAGGTGGAATTTGGGCCGTTCACGGAAAAAAAGTATAAGAAAGCATTGCGCGGAGAAAAGTTATACACCTCTTTATTTCCCCAGGATAGGATTTCATAACAAAATGACAAGTCCAATCCAGGAAGGGTTTGACGTCTCAGTCCGCCGCCGGCTCACGCGCCTTCACTAAAGTGAGACAGATGGCCATCAGGGCCAGACACCTGAGCTCTCGCGAGTATGAAAGAACTACATTTCCCATATTTTCACACCAAGATCTCCAATGCCCTTCTCACCGGTGTGCGTGTGCGTGTGCATGTGCATGTGCGTGTGCGTGTGCGTGTGCAGCAGCTGACTCAACACACAGCTAATGAGACGAGCCTCCGGGAGCCCAAGCAAAACACGAGCGCACACGCGAGGCAGCGGCCTCACTGGTGCACCCATGTTCACCGGGACGGGAACACGTGTACTTGTCATCTAAACATGGGACACGTCTCCATGCTGCGGCTCACTTAGCAAAACAAATAACAAACCAACGTTGAATGTTTTTGACCGCAGCTGCTACTCAATTTGTGATATGAGGGGGAATGATAACTGTTACAATGTTATAACTGTTATTGAAACACAATACAAGGATAACAGTGGATTTGTTAGATGATCTGCACCAATCAAGTAGATTTATGAAGTCTATATCATATGACGGGTAGGCCAAGACTTGTGGATTTGACAATAGTCCATATTGTAATTTATCAAGCAGGGTTCTTACACATTTTGACCAATGGATTTCCAAGACTTTAAACCAAATTTCCATGAACAAAATGACATCTAGGTAAAACGTATCAGAGCGTACCTATTTTGAGCGTCTTTCTTTAAAAAAAACATATTAATTATTTCAAACTCGGTGTAAATGAACACGTGATTATAACAAATGTCCATGACTTTTCCCAAACTTTTATGATTGAAGTTTTTTCCATGACTTTTCCAGACCTGGCTGGAAATGACAATTTTAAAATTCCATGACTTTTCCAGGTTTTCCATGACGAACCCTGATCAAGTGTACATACATTGTCCAACCCTATTTCATTCCCAACTAAGGTTGCATCATTTTATTTCAACCTGGATTCAGTTAATTAGAGAAGACAGTGACGGTTACCAAATAATCTGCAATAAACAAAGATTTGTCTCAGATTTTGTAAAATCAGATGTTAGTAAACAGGTAGCGTTAATGTGTAAAATGAATATACAAATAGCATACTTCCTAGAAGTCCTATATCTCTCATCATACATCTCGGTATCGCCCACTCCTCTCCCTCACAGTCATGTCAGCAATAAAGGCCATTTGTCAGGTTAATAAGAGGTTTAAAATATAAAGAGCAACTGTGCATTCAGGACCATCAATAGCATTCAGAGGGTTTCTACGAAGTGACGGAGAGGCCGTTCTCATTAATCAGGCCGTAACGCCTCACTTCAAAGACGACGGTTGGCCATTTCTACAAGCGTATCACCTTGCAGCTGACGCGCAGGTTGGCAGTAATAGGCTTGACATCTAAAAGAAAATAGACAAAAAAAAACACTTACGTTTCCCTGGGAGCAGTTTTGGCGTATACGAAATAAAAGACTCCAGCCCGGAGAAACACTTCAAACGGATTCTCAGTGGGATCTAGTCAGAGTAAGTTTACAACTACAGCAGAATCAGCTTTTAATGCAAGTTTTCACATCAACGGCCCCAGAGAAGCGTCCCGAGCTTTCATCAGAAACTTCTTTACCCATGTCAAAAGAAAATCGAGGTTATTCATATTTTGTAACTGAAAAATAAGCTTTGTTCTAGAAATGCTGCTCTTTGGGATAAAGCATAATGTGAGATCATTTGTTGAGCCAATGGTTGCTTCTAAACATTAAGTTAACACACGCTACGGCCACAAGGATGAAGCACATGATGCAGGACCTGTGTTGATTTTATTGCATCGCATTAATACAATCTCTATTTTCTACTGGACAAGGATCTGAATCTGAAATTATTTTTGACTGCAGGGCTCCAGACTAACTTTTTTTACTAGGAGCACAGTGACCCCCAACTTAAAATTGTAGGGGCGCACACTATAAACCAGTCATTCAGGCTTTACCGCCAACTATAGTGGAAAACTTGTTCTACACTTCAGTGGAAAACTTGTTCTACACTTCAGTGTAGAACAAGTTTTTCAGCAACAAAAATATTTAATAACAAAAATAAATAAAAAACTCTGCTAATTTACTGGTCGCGCATGCGCGAGTTGATGAAAAATGTACTCGCACTGCGTCTAATTTTAGGCGCAAAATGCGACCATTTGGTCGCAGTCTGGAGCCCTGGACCAACTTCTTAAATAAAACGGTGGGAGTTTGTTTGGCGTTTGCTGTTGCAGAAAACCGCACACGGTCGCCCCGAAAAACTGAACACTTCAGAACTCGGTGCATCGGAACCACAATCACTTCTCTTCGGTAGAGGGATGACCACCGAACATGTCGGCCAACTGCTGCATAGAGCAAAAAAATAGAAAATCACACTCTTTGCTGGAAACAGCTCCTCTCAACTCCTGCAGGGTTGCCGAGCAACTGCGCCATCAAATAAATGCCCCGAGTGCCACATGTTGCAGCGCTTTCCCGCCGACCAAGACGACACCAGGACGGAGAAACGGGACTCTGCGACCCGGAGGTCACACAAACGAGGAGATCTAAATATAATGAGAAACAGACTTTGAGTTATGTTTCTTCCCCCCATTATGACCTCACTGTTATTTACACAAGAGGATGTTTTCAGTGGAGGAAATAAGACATAGCCTAGACTAGCATGGCGTGGGTTATCACCTCCTCCGTTATCTCTCCTCCGGAGTCAACGGTGCCACGTGATTACACAACGCTGGACATTCCTGGTGCCTGGTATCTCCCGTGATCCCCCACGGAGCGAAGGGAGGCGGTCTCACTCCACCGGCCCAGAGCTGCTCCGTCCGCACGACGCTGGGCGGTTGGGAAATCGTCGACATCTCTCTCAACCCACGAAGGACACGAGGAATCGGTGCAGGATTTAAGGATGGAGAATTATTTCCTCAATTCCTCTAATTGACTCAACCTTTGAGTCGCCTGCCCCGATTTGACCAATAAGAGGCGTTTACGAGCAGCAGAACGGCTCGGAGGAAATTCACATAGTTCAGTTTGGCTCCAATATGAAATCTCTGCCCCCCCCCCCCCCCTCCCCTCCTCTTTTGTTCAAGAGGAGAATATTCCGTCGTCTGCCAGGATTCAATCCATCAGGTGCTCTTGTAAAAAAATGCTTTCTCTCCAATCAAGGCAAGTGGAGAAAAGGCAGATTGCCCTGGATGTTGAATGAGGAGAGAGAGAACAAACAAACCAAAATCTGAGGTTCTCCAAAGATAAACACGGAGAGCTCTCGGGGCGGGGTTCGGGTCGGGTGGTGTGCATGCGTGTGTTTCTGCATGTATGCCAGTGTGGCGAGTGCGCACGCGTGCGGGTTAAGTCAAGGGTGCCCAACTTTTCAAAAATACCCACCGCAAACCAGACAGAATGTAAATCCGCACTTTGAAAAGGGTTGAAGTAAAAAGAGCTTTGAGGGACGTAGAAAAACAGGTATTCATTTCAGCCCATTTACAGTTCCAGAAGCCCAGAAGCGGGTCACGGCACTCCAGCTCCACTCGGATGGCTGAAACGGGACCCCTGCTTTTATTTTCTTGAGTAATGAATTACAGGTTTTTCCACCGACCGAAGCTCAATTATATTACAGCTCCTGAAAGCTTCATCATGCCCGGGATGAAGGAATTCAACGCGTAAGCAAAGCCGAATAGAATTGTTTAATTGTATCAGCATGTCGCAGGAAGAGTGAAAGGGGGGAGGTGTGTGTGTGTGTGTGTGTGTGGGGGGGGTCAAAGAGGCCACTGAGTAAAGCACAGCGACGGGACAAAGAGCAGCTGGAGCTGGCATGGCTCTTAAAAAAAAAATTCGGAACTGCTAAAATTTTGAACGATACGCCTTCGTAATATAACACGTATTTCATATTTCTCCTTGCACTTAATTAAAGCTATGCAAATGCACATATAAAATTCATAATAATAAAAAAAAAGAACCAGTTGCTTCAAATTGACAACTGGATAAGAACTATCTCATTTCAAAAAGTCAAAGTTCAATCCGACTGAAGATTTATTTTGTCTCGACAACTCCTTATTGAGGTCCACAGCTACATCCTACAAACTGCTGCTTTGACTCACACACACACACACACACACACACACACACACACCTCAAAATGACAGATGTCAACCTCGTCTGAGGGAAAACACAGTTTCCCATCAGAAAGGATTTCCTGTCTGGCGTCAGTTTATCGTTTCCACTATTCCGGGTTTTTCCTAAAAGGTGATCTGTGAGGTTTCCTCTGTTTCCTTCACATCGGACTAATCTAACGGTATTACAATGAAAAGAGTATCTGTAAATGAATCCAACGTGAGTGTTTTGTCTTATCAATGATGGGGGAACAAAGAGTTTTATTCAAAAGTTTACGCTGTCAATTTACCCATGCAAAAATAAAATGTTACCAACTTTTTTATTTGGACTTCTACCCCAGGATACGGACAAAAGTGGCTTTTTAAAAATCACTAATACATTCACGATTATCGTCCCTTTCCCTCATCACGATGTATCCAATTCTTCTACAGCCCACTATCGACTTTTTAGCAACAAAACTGAGTCTGAGACAAAAATGTCAGTGGAGTGTTTTCAATAATATTTCCACTTGGCTTCGGTTGGATTTGAAGGTGGGCTGTGTTGTAGTTTTAGGATGAAGATCAACATCTTCACAACAGATCTGATGGGAGCTGGAACAAAAGAGCCCTGTTCAGATGCTCAAGTGGGAGCAATATAAAAGGAGACAGACAGACAGACAGACAGACAGAGAGAGAGAGGAAAAGAGAGCGAGAGAGCCTGCAGCACATTCCCACAAGGCGCTCACTTCCTGTCTGAGCGTCTTACTCAGCACACAGGAGGAAGAGGAGGAAGAGGAGGCCCTCACACACTCACCTCATTACGTAGGCATAGAAACCAGAGAAAAAATAATTCTCCAAATGATAAAAGAGGAAAATACAGAAACATTCCCTTCTCGGGGGCGGAGCTTCCACTGGCCTCCAAATTAATATATTCATATTCTACTCTCAACACACGTGGTCAGACCAACTCGCCCTACTGGCCCCACACACACACAGGGCAGCAGCACCTCTACAGCGGCGATAACATCATCCCTGCATACCGAGGATACCTGCGAGGGCCTTGTGCGTTCTCATCGCCGTGAAACGCAACAACAGTTTGTTTCCATCCTGAAACAAAGCCAGACAACAATAGTCTGCCGTCTGGGAGCGCGACCGTAAACGAGCTCAGGGAAGAAAATGAGTCACGTCGACTAATTGCTGGCCGCTGTGGCAGTTACTCAGCACACACAAGTTAAGTTGTGTGCACACACTGGCTCACCGGGGGGGCCGCGCCGTGAGAAACGCCACCGAGCTCTCATCGTAGCCGCAGCTGGGACCCTCCGCTCCTTTAAATCCAGCTTGAAGACTTTTCTGTTTGCTGCTGCCTTTAACTCATTTGTATTCAATTTTTGCTTTTTTACTGTTTTAATGTTTTCTTAACTGTTATACGTTTTGATGTTTTCAATGGTTTTATGTGAAGCACTTTGAATCGCCTTGTTGTTGAAATGTGCTATACAAATAAACTTGCCTTGCCTTGGGAAACCTCAAAGTGACCCGTACACGGCCGAATGCATCACGGATGTGGAAACCCTCGCTGCGCGTGAAGAGGAGACGCACTCGGCTTAACCGTCTAATAAATGCAACACAAAGTTATCTTCCACAGTTCCCTGTGGATATAAAACTATCTTCCATGCCAGTGTCGAGGCCCCCCAGCCATTAACGGGGAGCTCTACTGTGGCGTGCCAACAGTCCGACAGTTAAACCCAGATGGCTGGCAGGGGGACATTTTGTTGTCACTAGACACTATTTACTGATCGAAGCCCAGCAACCTGCACCCCCCCAGGGACAGGGACAGTACATGTGTGATGGGTAAGAAAGAAGTCAACAATTTCAATCTTCTCCCGATGTGAATGGTGCCTACGATAACGCGGATCCGAAGAACGGGTATTTTATCCCTCCTGTTACCTTCACATTTACTAACATGTTTTACCCTCGGGGTCAATTTGACCCCAGCTGTTAAAACCTCCAGAAAATTATTAGAATTAATATTGTTTCCCAAGTTTAAGTGCGAGGTACTTTATGGTTGTTTGTTGACTACCTAAATAGCTCTTTAAATAAATAACAAAGTTGATGTTTCTTATATGTTTGACACAGTGAAAAAACAGCCTGGGGTCAAATTGACCCCAAAGAACACCAACGTTTAACATTGAATGGGGTCAAGTTGACCCTAAAGGTCACAGGAGGGTTACGTGTGTAGGCTGGGAATTCGTTGGGTGTGGACTTGCTGCTCAGTAGGATGAGAATAAACAGAAATCAACCAAACGATCAGCCGAGAGGTCGATGACAATAGCAGGTCATCTGGCAAACATACACGTTTCATACTCATCTGTTTACCTGCATCACACCGAAATTCATAATCACAATTAGCTCGCTTGTTATTTAAACAATGTCAACGCAGAGAGCAAAGCAAAAGGTTATTGATTGAAGTATCATATATACGAGTAGGGTACAATGGACAAGTAAATGCAATTGAACTGCAGAAATGAAAATGTAAACTAGTTAAATAATCAATATAATCCTTAATATAAGTATTTATGCCATCGTAAAAACTATTTCCTCATTTCTGTTTTAAATTAAAACTGAGAATAACTTCCTCAATCGATTAGTTGATCAATAGAGTCTTCAGGAAAGTCTATACTTTTAATAAATGTGTTTGTATTTCAATATTTTACATTAAATATTTTGTTTTTATAATGTTCCTTGTAAGAACTAAGAACTGAATATCTTTGGTATTTTTACTGTGTATTTTGACTTCCCACACCCTCGGGCAATTTTGATGAGCATTTTACACGATTGTGACCTTTTATAGGTCAATCTGACAAATATGATCAATTATGAAAATAATCGTCACTTGCAGCCCAACTTAAAATGACTTCTCTCTCAAATCAATATGTCCCTATTCTTTGTGCATTGTATCGATTCATGTATCCATCGGTTGGTATTTTCTCTACCGATTGAAAAAAGAAGCAATAAATCAACGTTGCCGTCTTCCTCTCATGGAGGTGTAGGAATGAGTCATCCATAAACCAGAGTGAATTCATGTTTAGCATACTAATACACAGGCAAGTGCACCTCACAGCAGTTGACTTACAAAATGAACCACCGGCGTCATCATTTGTAAAAGAGGATGTTGCGGTTGACCCAGGTGGCCATTTCAGCCCTACGAAAAGAAATGCAAACGAATGCAGGAACATTACCTGGATAGATGCTAAGCTTTCTTTGGAAAGTACTCGCTGCATGTATCAAGCCGTGGCTCTTTTTTCAGTCAAGCACTCTTCATTTTCCGGGAAGGAGAAGCCATAGATAAGTCAAAAACAATAAAACACAAAGTAAAAATATACAAGAGTTGCCATAAAATGATTTCATTAGAGTCCAGATTCTGGCCTTTGGAACATGATGTACCACACAGCTCGTCCAATCAAAACACAGCCAGATGTTCCAGAGATCGGCCCCAACTCCAGGCGCCTAAAAGACCCATATGCCGGGGTTCGAATTTACATCTATGGCTACGATCTCTGAAACAAATCTAGACGACCGCTGTAGCTTCTGGTTCTCATGTGCAAAGACTGAGTAGCTTCATAGAACGCAACCAGACATCCTGGATTAGAGGTCAGAGGCCAAAGGTTAGAGCAGTTTCACAGTTGAGAAACTGAGGTATTTAAACCCGAGCCTACAACTGACCGGAAAAACTCGGAGACAGATGAGCACGCCAGCCGTTTGTACTCACACAACCTCGCTGCGATGTCACCCGTGATGTCACGAGGCTGCAGTTGTGAAACAAGATGTGGCCAGAGATACAAGACCGCACCGACAAAGCGGTGAAGCCTAGGTTGATTGGAGAGATAGACATGGCATAAACAGACGTAAAAAGAAAAAAAGGGCACTTTTAGGAAGGGCGCACGGTTTTTTCGGGACACTCAGATTTAGGGCCGGCCTCTAGTTAAGTTGTTTTCCTGGAAGAGTTGGAGATGACATGGAGCTTTGAGGAATGTACCGAGCAGTGAGGCAGCCACCGGGACATTCTCAAGGGGAACTATATCTATGCGAGTGTGTATAGGAAAAACGTACTTCAGTACCAGACGCTCGCTGTTGGTTACTCCAAGAAGAAGTCACACATTTAAATCACAACTTAAAACATTACAAACGAACAGCTTTCTCCAACTTACAGTGAGAACACCAAAAGCTGTACTTGTCAGAATGCTAAATCCTTTTTTTTAATTCACAGTACAATTATGACCAATGTTCCTCCAAAAATGTATTATTTGGCTGCTTCTCTACCTTCTTGGAAATCACAAAGAAAAACAGCTCATTCACCTCACCGCCGGCTCCAATATTCCACACGCTTGCGTTTTGAAATGTGTGAGAAATGAGCTCAAGTTCCTGAGTCTCAGGGACATTTCAACAGAGAGGCCTGGCATGGCTTGTATAATGTTCACTTGCAGTTGATCAGAGGAGAGATCACACAGGGAATAAATTACATCACCAAAACCAATAGTAACATTACACAGTCAACATGATAGTGAAAAACAAATGAGATTTTTAAGAATTGCATTGCGTTTCGAGGCAGAAGTCATGATGGAAACTATTGCTATTGTACTTGTATACACTTTTTTTTGTTGCTTCCTGAAAAGTAACTCCATGTTCAGGTCAACATCAGTTTAATATACAAACAAATAAACGCACACCATGGGAGCTGGTGCAGCGCCACCCTGTGGTCGTGGCGGGTTACTACTTCCACTAGAACAACATCGATCTGTTTGTTCTTTTTTCTTATCGCATATCTTTGACCTCTTCAACTTTCCGTTTTCAAACTTAAGTTTTTAACAACACGTTCTCGCCCTAAAACTACCAACTTATTTCCACGATCAACATGTAATATGCTTTTCTAGCACTAATTGAAAGCCGAAAGCTAATTGAAGGCTAATTGTCTTAATTGGTTAATTTCAGATCTCACGCGCGTGACACGCGCGAGTCCCCTGGCCACGCGCAGGAGTTACCAACATGGCAGCTATGTAGCGAGCGTGTAATTGTGTGTCTAACATAAACACAAGGGCCCAAAGAGGGCGGCTAAAGTGTGCAGCTTCTCGGAAACAACGGGGATGAAACTAGACAGGATACAAGCTATAAAAAAAAGCCCGCGTCACCCAGTGGAAATACTCAATGTACCCCCTTTGAAGTTAGCCGTTTAATGTATGTTGTTACCTAATAGCATGACTTCCAACTTTTTGCGGTCCACCCGAAACCTCTCCTCGGTCCACTCCGGGTCGGGCAGCGGGCAGAGTCCGCTCAGGTCCTCCTCTGATCCCGGGAGAGGAGAGTCGGCGCTGCGCTCGCTGTTGGAGCCCTGGTCCGACTGCAGCAAGTATCCGCTTAAAGCGTCGCACTGGGCAGCCATTGCGCCGCTCAGCAACTTCTCCAGCGGCCACTGCGTTTTATTCAAAGTTAGGTCGAGCCGACGCGAAGCAGTTTGAACTTCTGTTAACTTAAAAAACAAAAAAAAGGTGTTTTAATTCCGTCACTTCGCGGTGCTGTGCGGGCTCATTGCAGCGCGGTTGAGAGACATTTCCTCCGCAAGCTTCTTTTCAAGACCCTTCGTTTCCCCCCATTTACAGGCAGACGTCTGAAGTATGCAGCAGCCCGCTGGTCCTCTGCACTATAGGCTGTCCGCCGAGTTAACGGAGCACGTTCAGCACTCAACCCAACTCCTCGGGAAAGTTTCACGTGTCACCCTCCAAAAAGCCGGGCTCCTCCCAGAAAAAACTTTTTTTTTAAAGAACAAAAAACAAAAAAAACATCTTCCTACTCCAAGTGAAATCTCAAAACTTTAGTATTTGTGAGACAGTCACTAGCTAGATTCAAGTAGCTTTTTTTCCTACTGTGGGAGAAAACCTTCTCATTTGTGTGAAACTTTTGTGAGATTGTAGCCAAATAAAATCTTACTTTTTATGAGCTAAATATTACAAGTCAATTATATTCCATGTGAAAATAAAGCAAGGCAGGCTTGGCTTTAAGAAGTGGTCATGTTGCAGTGTGTAATAAGACCCCGTGTATTGGGTTATAGAGGAAACCCTCCACATCCTGAGATTGGGTTAAGGGAAGTAATACAGGAAAGAGAAACTAAAACAAATGTGGAGGAAGCCAACATCAAACCAGGGGCCACAATCTCAAGATCCTGTCCATGTGCTGGTTTTGAATGAGTAAGAAAGAACCAGGAGGTCTGACAGTATCATATAAATTCAGGCTCATTATTGTGATGTGGCCAAGACATGACTGAGTTTCCATATGGCCTTGATAAATGCAACGTTCCATCATATGGAAAGTCTGCTCCGGTCCTCCTAAAAGTGTAATTTTTATGGTCTTAGCTAAACTTTTTTTTATTAGTATCCCCCCACACACTGTATCATTTCTTTGTGCAATAATTTGTCCTCCACAACAGGAACCTGTTGTTGATGTTTTATCGTTATTCTTAATTTTGAAATCAAACTCATGCGAGTCGCACTTCCTTGTCGGGCTTCAGACAGCCCAACCTGAAACTGACAGCAGGAGCTCTCATCACAAAGCAAAGTAACCAAAGTGCTGCTTAGTTTACTGCTTACATACTTGGAATGAAAACTTCAATCATCTAGGATTAGCTCTTCCACTAATGTTTTATTATTATCATCACGTATTTATATGGAAGATGTTTGTGACGGTATGTCTGTATGCATGCGTGTGTGTGTGTGTATGTATGTATGTATGTATATATATATATATATATTTTTTTTTTTCTTTTGTTTGTTTTTTTATTTTATATTAATTTTCTGATTTATTTTGATTTTAATTCAGGATATGAAGTTATAAGCATGTTTTGCTTCTACCTACACCTTTTCAGTCCCTCTTTTGTATATAATATAGAATAATATTGTATTTTTTGATTTGACGAGACTGAATAAAATACACAAACAATCATCATCTGGAATCTCAAACTATCTTTTTTCTCCTTCTGGTGGGTAATTAGAGTTGAAAAGGTGAGGCCCATATTTGTGCACATTAAACTTCACCATAGCACCGCAGACAATAAATGTGTATGGCCGTTTTTTTACATGAATATCAGCATGTTTGCATTATATTGTGGACGTATCAATAGGATCATAAGCTTCTCGATGGCTGTGCGTACACTAACCAGTCAATTGTGCTGGAAACCAGCAGAGATGATGATAATGCTCTCATTTTAATAGACACTTTCCTTGCTGAAGCATGGCACTATAATGGCCACTATGAATAACCACTTAAAAAATTGACATATCCAATATGAATATTAAATTGTCCAGCAGAGAAAGGTCTTGATGTGAAGGACTGGGGCGGTAAACAGTGAAGGCTTCCACCTAGTGGCCATGTGAATAGGAGAATAAGGGGCAGACTGATGTGTTGGTTATATAAATATACTGTAGACTGAATCAAACATGTTATGCCACAACAAGAAGCTTCACAGTTTCACTTTACTCATGTGTATTGCCAAAAAACAACTTGCAACTCACATAACGATTATTGTCTTTAATGCAAAATAATGAAAAATAAATCCAGTAAGGTCTTATACAATATAAATCTCTTAAAAGAAAAGCAGAATCAGGCCATTACACCACAACAAATTATAATAATGACGCAAATTTAAGGGGCAAATATGATAAACAGTAAAAACAGTTAAGTCAAGTAAAGTCCAAGAAGAGAAAGTGCTTCAAGCGAATAAAACACCTCAACTAGAACCAGTGGACGAGCAGTTGAAACAGTACTGTCATTATTTGAGGTGTTCAGGGATGCGTCATTGTTGCTGAAACTCCAATTCCTCACATTGCATACCTCTCAGTCCATTCTCGGGCTACTTTGTTGTACCTAGAGAGAGAAAAAGAAGTAGAGAGTTGCTCAAAATTAGTTGACTGCTGCAAGTATTTGCACATTACATTATTAGTGCTTTTTGTACTCACCTTGGTCGGTCTGATTTGTAGATGTGCGCAATGTCTGGGACTAGTGGATCATCCGGGTTTGGGTCACATAGCAAGGAGCATATGGATAATAAAACTGGAAGAAAAAGTCCATAAATTAGTATGCACACATGTTTCTATTAGGTTATTAATGGCTTTCAACTCCTTAATAATTAATTCCCCATAAACAAATGTAAATAGAAAATGGACTAGCTTTGATTTCACACACCTTTCTATCACAATGTCGTTAGTTTAGTGTCTCAAAGAAAGTCTATTTTTTATCATTATTTTCATCACGGATATTTGAACATTCTATTTAGAGTACAAAACGGTGGATCGTCTCACAAAGGGGCATCACTGCCGTGCTATTTGTGATGTAATTCAACATACCAGTCTATGGCATTCCCTCTCTAGTATACGTTCTGCCCATCCTACACAGTGTTGTTGTAATGCACTACACCAGGAGTCACTAATAGGTAGTTGTATCAACATGCAGACGGTTATATACAGGGTTTTTACACATTTTGACCGATGGATTTCCATGACTTTAAACAAAATGTCCATGAAATGAAATCTTGGTATAAACATGAAACATTTAGAAAATGTTGCGTATTGAGAGCGTACGCCAGCTTATATTTTGAACGCCTTTCTTTAAAAAACCTTAATTATATCAAACTCGGTGCAAATGAACATGTGATTATAACACATATCCAGGACTTTTCCAAAACTTTTACGATTATATTTTTTTCCAGGACTTTTCCAGGCCTGGAAATTAGCATTTTAAAATTCCATGACTTTCAGGTTTTCCATGACCGTACGAACCCTGTATATAATATTGAAGTGGCCTAGACACTGAATCCTAGTCTAAGTTTGTCATAATTGTGATGTTCTGGTTCTTTCCATGAGGGCATATCCTCCATCTGGACCTTGTTGAATATGAATTAAATACCTCTGTACTCCCCTGTACTGTACAGGCAATATGAAGATGTTCGTTACCTTTTGATACTGTAAGCGCAGGTGACCACTGCGACCTCAAGATGTCAAGGCAGATGCTGCCATTGCTGTTGATGTTCGGGTGGTAAATTTTCGTTGTAAAGGCAAGCTATAAAAAAAACGACAAACAAAGCATTAATAGATAGAATCACTTACATTCTGATCATGCGAGTGGGGCTGCAAGTAATAATTAATTTGCCATAAAATAGTGAAACATGTCTTTTATAACAAGGCAAAGTAGTTTTGAGCTACTAAATCTCCAAGATAAATAATCTTACCTTTGGTGGTTTAAAGGGATAGTCGGTGGGAAAATGGACAGAAAGGAAGAATACTCCTCCGTGATATGGGCTGTCATTCTAAAACAGAGAGGGAAATTAGTGTTAAATGATACCTAGTACTGTGTGGGATAACATATTAGTTTCGAGAGAGATCTACATAGAATATGTGTTGCATCTCATTTGTTTAAGATTAATTGTATGTGTTTAAACTTAAAGTATGGCATTATGGTATTTCCCTATGTACCTATTGTCAAAGAAGTGCCACGAACACTGGAATAGTGTGCCAGTGTGTGCTTTCAATACAGAATAGAAAGGGCTGAAAGTCAACACAAAACACTATTGTCTAAAGATCCAGAAGAAGCTTGGTTTAAAAAAAAAAGGAAAATCGAGGAAACTAATCCAGCAAAAGCTTACCGGTCCAGTGATGGTAGCTTGCCAGTGAAACACTAAAAGAAAGAAAAAAGATGACAACACAATCCGTGTGAATTTTTTTTTTAGGTAATACTGCAACACAACAATAATAACAAATTGCAGATTTACAAATAGGAAAATGTCAGGTTTATGTAACGCTACGTGTGCAGGCCTCTCACACTTACAGTCGTCCCCTACAGGTCCAGCTGAACATGAAGCCGGAGGATCCTTCCCCAAGTCTTGCAACTCCTGCACAAATAACCACACCACATGTTACGAGTTTAGCAGCTTCCATCGCACTGTAACGTGATTTAAAACCAATATAACACATTTCAGTCCGCTCGACTGTAAGTGAACGCGAGGGACAAACGAGCTAACCCGTCGGCTAGCTCATTAAATCGCACTGAAAAGTGGCCCGAGTCCCAAACGGACAGGGCGTTGACACAGCTCGTAATGCCAACTTTAGCTCGATGTTAGCTCCCGTAAGTTAACACCGCTAAACTGCGCGTTAGCTAACTGGTTCTCGGGTATTTATCTTCGCCAGTGAAATACACATCGACACAGCGAAAGCTTCCTCGTGAATATGAACGTTTCCCCTCGTTGAAGCGTCCACGATGGTCCATTAGGCTAGCATACAGACCCTTCCACGATGTTCCGTTATGTTAGCATTCAGATGCTAGTGCGTCGTTTCCCCGCATAGCCCCAAACCGCTTCTGTGCTTTCGGGAAGGTAAATACATACCTTATTTATTCTTTTTAGGGCCATGGTAGGTCTTTCGGATGTGTTAAGCGAAGCTACGATGTTAGCTTGTACAGCTGTCAGCTCCAGATACGCTCACTTTCTACCAAACCGGTCTTGTTTGTTATGACAAACTGGTTATTTCTTTTGTTTCCGCTATTTTGTTCGACGACGAAGTATGAAGCGGTGCATTGTGGGCAACGGAGTTTTTAGCCAGTATCACCGGAACACATGGACCCAGTTCATCCAATAGAAATCATTCTGTTAAGAGCTAACAATAAAGTTAACACAAATAGTAAAGTTTAGAACAAAACGTGAAAAGCGAAGAAAGACTAGCAAATTGAGGCACAATAATAAGCAGTTATTGTACTCTGAGTGCACCTCTAGGACTAAAAATTATCCAAATGTTAACTTAAAAAAAATATATATGCGAGCAACAGGAACATTCTTAGCTTCTTAATCATACTTTAGTTTAACCAACATGGAGAACACTTTCGATCTGCTTTTGTCTGGTGTATTGCTTGATCTATGATGTTGTGGTACTTTATTATATTTTTGATTAATACATATTTTTTCATAAAGTACAATATAGCCACTTTCATATCTGTATGGTCAAACACATTACAATTGACTAACCTTTTTATTATATGTTCACTATTAAAGTGAAAAATTAGGGAACAAATAAATCTTTATAAAATATATAATATTGAGATATCTCTCACTGCATGTCTATAGTCCATAACCCTGGCCTGAAATGGTTAAGTAGTAGCTTGTCTTTGTCCATGCATTAAATGCATCTACAAAAAATGTATTACATATAGAGACAGTGGCATTCTGTCTTTTTGTTGTGGTCACTATTGTGACTGTCATGTCGGGCAAATTAAATACCCATATGTGTATTCGATTTGCCGGACCTAATAATAGTGTAAGCCTCACTAATTAGAGGTTGACATCTAGTGATTAAAGCCAGTGATTTGAGGACAAGTGTCTTACTGGTGAATAATGAGCTGTAACTGAGCCTTTGTAGGTGTCAGGCTGAGGGGACATTTAGATGACATCATCCTTACAATGAAATAGTGTCACACACACACACACACACACACACACAACATATATATATATATATATATATATATATATATATATATATATATATATATATATATAGATAGATATATAGATATATAGATATATAGATATATATATAAATATATAGATATATATATAAATATATATATATATATATATATATATATATATATATATATATATATAGATAGATATAGATATATAGATATATATATAAATAAGGCAATACAAATATATTATACCTTTCTTCTTGCAGGTACAAAAATAATAAATGTATGCTAAAATGTATTGAAATAAAACGAAAATAACTCAAACAAATAAAAAAAATAATGGTATAAGGCTAAATAAATGTGACTGTACAATGTGCAGTAATAATACAGAGCAGTAAAAAATATCCCCATTTAATACATGAAATGAAACATAGCAAAGGATACGACCAATCCAAGGCACAAGATAATAGGTCACTCATATAGTTTGGAAAGTGAATCAAATCGATTAATTCTGTCTGCAGTACAGTTGCTAAATCCCAAATGGTGTTTGGCTTTGACTAAAGGCACTGCATGTGTCTTAAATATCTAAGAAGCCTACAGACTTTACATGCTTGAAGCATATCAGAGAAATATTCTGCCCCTCAACACCAGCTCTTTAAACCCACGTATAACTAACAGGAAACCAGTGTAAAGATGTAAGAATGGTCACAAATCTGATTCCACCAACATGTCTAACTGACTTTAGGTCATATATTTCTTTGGTATCCATGAAGAAAGTTTGAGTAATTTTCAGGATTACAGTATTTTGCCTAAAATATGTCAAATAAATAAGGCCTAAGAACAGAATGGAGATTCTGCATGTCAGTGATTGGCTCAGATTCATGAATGCAATGGTCATCAACAACATAGCCAACTGAAGACTATAGCAGACACTCATTGTTGTCCAGTCTATCACTGGCTGCATTTGTATCCTGACGCACAAACTGATACTTTCCCTGAATCACCAATTAGACACAGTTATTTAGTCAGTCAAGTCAGAATAAAAATGGTTAAGAACTAAATTAACATTTATGTTGTTGAGCTAAAAAAAAGGAACTTTCTCAATCATTTCCCAATAAATTGAAGGTTTACGATGAATGTATTTACTATGGAAGCAGCATCTCGTTGCATGTTTTTAAGGATGAATTAAATGACTTTGGAAGAGCTCCAGGACATTAATGGATGATTATCATAACAGATGATAAGCTAACAAGAAAATATTGCAAAGATGAATTGAAATATGGACATCAGTTGACTCAACATCCCAGAGCTGAAAACATGTTTTTTTCTGTTTGTCGTTGTAACCTAATATCTTCACAAAGCGGTTATAAACTCATCCATTATGGTTGTACATTATGGGCTATACAAAATAAACTGAATTGTACATTATTGTATTTCTGATGTTGCAGCTCAGGGAAAATAAGTGGACTTAATGTTTAGGTTCATCTTAGCAGAGTCAAAATCCAGAGAGAGTAAAGTGGAAGACGAACAAACATACGGATACATCCATAGCGCGGAGGAGCACATATGGTATCTTTCATGCCTGGATCACTACATACCTCAAAGTCACAGATTGCAGCAAATTAAGAGATGTTCTATACTCAAAGAAATAACTTGTAGGATTTAGTTAATAAAATCCTTGTAACAATTTGCACGAACACTAACTAAGTAACTTTTACTGTTGAATTATTGAGTAAATTATACCAGCCAGTGTTAAGTACAACTTACTTATTCTAGACTAAATAACCATGAAAATACTAAGTAACTGTTACTTAATTATGCTTAAACATAACTAATATTTATTTAGCTAATTAAGTAAAGTCTACTTAACTTTTTCACAAACAGGAATTTCAATGTTATGAAATTATTACATAACATCATTTAGAGTTATGAATTAACAAAGTAGATTTTATTATACTTTTTCATTTGCAATTACTTAGTTGTACCATATCACTTATTATAATTATGTATATTTTCTTAATACTCTATTGATGAATGTTAATCTTTATACATCACAAATCACAGCCACAATGCAATTCAAATCCTTTATTTTGTCAACAAATAAAACATTATATTTTATAAAAACTCTTGTTTTTCTTAACTAAAAATTCAATGTCAAGAAATTTATACTTAGGATTCACACTTGTTTAACGCAATGGCAAGGATCATGACGTAAATAAGGCCCATAAGCAACATGCAAGCTTTGGCAGTACTTGTCACAACGGGATTTAGGCTGGACCCAAATGCACGACTCAGGAGACAGAAAATGATGATAAAGATGCTTTACTTAAAGTCTTATGAGGAACGAAACAAAACGAATCAATGAACACACAGTGGCACAGTCAAGGACTCGGTCTGAGAACACAAGACGATCTGGCAGAGGACAAGTGGAAGTGAGGGAGCTAAATAGTGAGGGACTAACGAGGGGATGGGCTGCAGGTGAGGACCAGGTGAAGGTAATGAGGGACTAACGAGGGAGTGATCAGAGTGCTGGAGTGAATGCGGTTTGCATGGGTCGATTGATTCATATGCGATAGACTTTTTGATTAATTAAAATGTACTTACCTTTTTCAGTTTATGTTCAGTTATTATAAAACATGTAAACAGTATATGAGAAATTGGGGAGTAACAAGTACTTTTCCCGCAGAATTAATTTATTGTATGATTAAAATGTGTAACTTTTACTTAATAAAGTCTAGTAATCAGTGAAACGTATTAATACAATGTGGAATATATACCAATTAATTAAGTATAATTTACACCAATAAGTAATTTTTTTGAGTGTATCTATTTATGATCTATTCACATCCAAGCACCAGATTCATTGAATCAGAAGCTTAGAGTTCATTTCTAACATGTTGCTGTCAGTGCAATTATTTACATGGAAATAGCTGTAAAATACAAGTTATGAATGTTAAATACCCCCAAAACCTTTTTTAACTCTCGCTTTTCATTGTTCTAAAAATAATTGCTAATCTGGTTTCTTTTGGATTAATATTCTGCTGACAGTGTCAGCAAACTATTCCTGGATGATCTCTCAAAATGCAGCCCTGATTTTGATTTGTGTTGATTACTGATTAGCATTTCAGTTTGCTCTTTTTATTTTTCATCTACATGTATTTTATTCTTGGGTGTTTTAAAGAAGATAATTAATCTTTAATAACAATTGATTGGGCACAAAAATGGTGGCTCGGTATTACATGTTACTTATTGTGTTAAAAAACTAAAAGGAAACTTGATATTGAAACACAGAGTCGATAAACTAATAAGGCACATGTAAACTCCTGCTGAAACGAGAGTGACGTTTGTCAATCAGATGCTCATAAAATAATAGTTAGGACATTGAATGTCATCGCCCACCACTGGGCCTCGATACACTATCAGATGAGTTTGGACTCAGAGAAAGTAACATTATTATACATCACATCACATTAATTATATGTTATGGAACGTAGTGGGGGAAGTGTTCAGATCACTTGTATCAGTATGTGTAATACTTTACCTCAAAAGGAACACCAACATGTAAAACAATGCCATTAAAAGTCCAACACAAAATAATGCACATACAAGTATTTATTATCAGCAAAATGTATCTAAATTATCAGCGTAACATCGTCATATCAGGCAAAACGAGCTCTGGCATGTAATTGGATCATCTTTCATGATAATTGAATACTGATCGTTTACTAATTACACTGCACTATAGTCCTGTTACAGGCTCTCTTTATCAGTGTATAGTTTAATTTATTTATTGCATAACTGCATTATGTTTTATCTTTTTGTAGTTTTGTCTGAAATGTGGTGGAGAGGAAATATAAAGTTTAAACACGTAAACGGAGCACTGAAGTAAAGCACACGTTCCTCAGAGTGTTGCAAACGTATTCATTCACTTTTTGCAGAACATATTTGTACGTTCAACTCCAACAGCTAGATAACACATTATTTATTACTTCCCTATGTTAAGAAAAGAATGGGAAATCAAATCAGGGATTCATGTTGCCCCCTCGTGACCTTTGATAAAGATTGCAAGTGCGAAGATCGTCCATAGTGCCCTGGCTTTCGGGTCCAGCATGAGACCGCAGTGCATAACTTTGACTGGCAAAACATAGCCGAATGTCTCCAAAACGCGCTGTAATCTATTCCTCACACGCGATTGGTCATGGATCGATGCGCGTTCGCGGCGCTCCGAGGCGGCGCGCTCGTGCTTCTGAGCATCGTTTGGAGGAGAGAGGAGAGAGGAGAGAGGAGAGATAGAGACGGAGCGCTGTGCCACACCAAGTGACCACCGAATGTCTGCCTCCTCGCGTCGCCGATGAACGATCCTCGCATTCCTATGTCTGCCAGTTGACACGCTGAACGCGAAGCGCCAGGTTGCCACATTTGCACGGATTCAGGACTCCGACAGCGGGCTGCACGTTTTTCTTCATCTTCTTCAGGTAAAGCCCCCCCCACTCGTCTCCCCCCTCGTCCCCCGCCCCCCTCCCCTCCTCTGGTGACAGACGTCGCGGTGTTGCCAGCGCATTTACGCGCTATTCGCGATGAAGACAATAACGGGCGAGGGCGGTTTGCGGTAGCTGTCCAAGGTGCTGTAATGGGCAGCGACTTGTGGTGAGAAAAACACACACACGCAGCGTGTAGTAGAGATGACGGCCTCATGTTAACAGCAGGTTTCATGACTTCGCTGTTTGCGTGCTATGGGCTGTTGTAGTGATGCAGACTAGACCTCCCAACGATGTCGTGTGGGTGTCGTGTGGGGGAATACATAATGGTGAAGCTGTAACGTGCGTGTACCGTATCCGTTTCATGTGCACAACCGTGCAAGTTTCGACTATACGGCTGTTACGCGAACGGACGAGTCTGAGGCTTTGTACCTCCTGCGGGGACGGCGTGTTGTTGTTTTCCGCTGCATTTATCGTTGTCAGGGTCCGGGTCTCCACCTCAGCTTATCTTGATATTGCAATCTTAGGATGCACGGTGCCATGCAGGAGTCGAGGATTGCTTCTGAATCCTCTGATATCAACAAAGATGATCTTTTGTTTTCATGCACAGTGAAACTGAGAAAAAGCGTAATAGTCCTACATGGCACCAATAATTGCGGTTCCAGTTGAACTTTTGCCCCATTCACAGGGAATTCAGATTGGACCAGTAACCATACCTTGTGCAAAACCGCCTTACTTTAAAAAAATCCTTTGTCAAGACCTTGTGAAACATTTTAGAATTGAAGCTCTGCACATCTCTTCCATGTGGAAATGTTAAATATGTTAAAATGTGATCCAGGCTACAAGTTATGTAAATTGCTCTCTTCTCTGCAACATAAAGGCAAGTCACGTTCAGGCCCAGTTGTGCTTCTGATGATCCAACATATCCATTCTGTCCACACCAGGAGCACCTGACATTTCCTGTGGCAGATTTACTCTCTGGATCATGGCACAGACCAACAGTGGCGGGCAGGGGACCAACGGGGTAGTGGATGAGTCCCCCAACATGATAGTATACAGAAAGGTAAGCTGCTATTTTTAGACTTCACATGTGTGTGTGAGCGTGAGTAAGACTCTTGCGTCAATTTACTTGGTTGCCATGGTTGATTTAGGGTGGTAATGTTACACCGGCTTGATGAGAGCATGGAGAGAACACACAATTCTTCTTTCACAACATACATCATGCCATGCAAGTATATATCTTGATCATGCTCAGTCTATTGCATACACCCCCAACACACACACACACACACACACACACACACACACACATACACACACACAGACACACACACACACACACACACACACACACTTTTCAGTCTAAGCATCAGCTTTGACTGTGAACATGTAGGAGGATGGATATTTAACTGACTGACTTTAATGGGACCAAAAGGAAGCCACAGGCTTTTTAACCATTGTGCATTACACTATAGTGGTGTATCGTATTCCTGTTAAATCTGTTACTACATTAGAGAATTAGAGAAAGGGAGGGCAGTGAACTGGCCCACTGCTGAGACACCTTAATGCAGCACTGCTGCAAACATTAAGTGGGTTCATTACATAATAATCTGCCCGAAGATTACATTTGTTTACTTTGAGGCCCAATTGCAGTTATATGTTATAATGTTGTATAGGTATGCATACGAATATGAGGGTGTGTGTACTGCTCCTCAAACAATCATTTTGGTTTTAATAATTTCTTCTCCCTTGAGGAAAACAGCTAAATGTAACCTACAACTAAACTGTTCCCTGAGGGTGGGATTATTGTCTTATAGTTTGCGCATGTCTCTGATATCCTTTAGGAAGAGCCATGCCGTGTGTGTCACATGTCTTGCAGATACAATTACATTTCTAATGAATCATCCCAGGTGTTATTATTCCATGAGCGGGTGAGGCTGGATTCGATGGCGTGAATTCAATATCTATCACACCAGAGCAACAGCAGCTGTACGGACGTGGACAATGTAATGTTTTACTTCGTTCTCAGATGCACCGATGAAGTGAACATTTTCTCATTTTACTTGTGGAGGATTCAAGCGCTGAGTGAATGTCTTCGTTTCATTCTCTTCACCCTTCAGCGAATGCTCCCATTCCATCTGTCACAGCATCTGCACGCCAGGAAGGGGATACACTTAGCATTATATCATAGATTGACGGCCTTTTATAGCACTCGCAGTGTGCTGGGCAATGTTACTGCCAGCGTGGGACAAGATTTGCTGAAAGTGCTGCTAAGAAGAAATGTTTCAGAAATGTGGTTTCTAAGTCCCAATGTTCATCCACCCAAAGCAGGAAGACCGGCCATGAACAAGCCTGTTCATGAGTAAGCCAAACAGTGAGAATAAAGGAGGTATTATTGGGACTGGTTCGGTCATCCCTTGTAATGTTGGAGGAAACCATATTACATTACATTACATTACATGTCATTTAGCAGACGCTTTTATCCAAAGCGACTTACAATAAGTGCATTTCAAACTAGAGTACAAACTAAGAACAACAAGAATACAGAAAGTAACATTTCCTCAACATAGTCAAACTACAAAAGTACCATCATAAGAGCCATTCAAGTGCTACTAAAGTGCAAATCTGTGTTTTAATCCAGATATCTCTTATTACATATAGTTACAAGGGAATACAACATAAAAAAAGTGAAACTCCTCCAGCTGATTTCTTACATTAAGAAAATTACACATTGGTTTTGTGTTCCGAGTTTTCAGAAAATTTATGTTTATATGCAATTTAGGCAATATATTATCAAATATGTGATTATTTACATTCATATCCAAAACATAAATTGGACGACTAAATAAAGCAGGCTTCAAAATTCTTGTTTCATTTTGTTAACACATTAGAGGCAACATTTTTTACTGAGGAGCTTTGGGATATCTCTTTTAGTCACTGCATAAGGATGACTGTATTCTTATTGTCACCATGTTTTTTAGAAATAAAAATGTCATACAAATCAGGCTATGAATGATTAATGAAGAAAAAGCCTATCAAAAATAGATATATATATATATATATATATATATATATATATATATATATAAACTAGAAAGTTTGGTTTGTGTGAGTAAAAATATTACAAATTACATGCATTTATGTAACACAATAGGTGAATAAGACAATAATCTTTTATAAATATTATATATAATGTTATATATGCTAAATGATCATTGTGGATGTGCTCTTCTCAAGTCTCAAAGAAGCAAAATAACCCAGACAATGAAATTGACCAGAGAATGAAAAACAATCTTCACGCCTGGGGTGACCCCTTTAATATAAAACCAAATCAAAAAATATGAAAGACATGAAAGCTAGCAGCATCCCGTATATTAAATATTACCTTGAGGTTTCTCCAGCTATTTAATTACATTTGATGTATTTTCCTTTTTCCTGCTGTTGATATAAAAGCCCAGCTTTCTGGATCATGCCATTGAGGATCCGTAGAACCAGGCGTGCACATGAGAAACACATCAATAGCTTGTGTGTTTACTTTGCAGCTTTCACCTCCAGAAACCGAATTTAGAAGTTGTAATTTTATGTTCTCAAAACGAAAAGTACATATTTTGAGACTCAAGGGTCTGTTTATTCTCAAATGTTTGGTCAGATTAATATCTTAGTCATGAAGCACTCCTCCATAATCCAGTTCTTCACTTCTCAACACTTGACCGCATATGGCCGCAGCCTGCCGCCGACTGACCTAGATACTTTGCACGATGAAAGAACGTGGCGAGGGCAGTGAGGATGGAATTGTGTTTTTGGAGTGGGTATTATTCAAAACTGCGATCAGTAGAGAGCTGGCTGGAGACGTGTGGATACGGCCGGGATGAACAGGTGCCCCAAATGCTTTTCAGATGGAGATTACTTGGCAGAGGTGTTGCAGCCCACACTGCCTGGGTCTCGCTAAACGGGCTCAATTCTCAAGTGGAAAGCACGCTTTTATATTCTGTTTTGCTGTTCAGACATCTTGTGCAGGAATATATATATATACACACTGCATACATGATTTACAAAATGTTGATAATAAGCACAACTACTTGATAGTAGCTAAAATCTGGAAATGATTTTTCATTTTACCATTGCCAGTTCCCTCTTTTAGGAGTCAGCGTTTTTTGTTTGGATGCCTGAATTAAGGTCATACGGTTAATTTAACATATTTTAATGTTTTGTTCTGCAATATGAAATACATCAATACATACCCCTCTCTTGAATTTTGAAGCTTTTGTGTGTCCAAACCGTCTCTAACAAATGCTTAATACAATAATCCAAAATCCAATTGAAAAATCCCATAGGCTTTTGTTCAAGAGAACCAGAGCGATGCTAACTTCCTCTGTCGGCCTTCACAAATACGTCATCCCTGGAGCTTGAGTGGTGGAAGGATTACGTAATATGAGCAGAGGGAGCTTCATGCTAAAGGACCGCAGATTCTGGTTTGATAGTCTCTCCGGTGGGAGCGCGTCGACATCCTTGATCTCTCTGTCTTTGTGTTTCTCTCGGGCCAGTCCGCTCCTCCTCTCCCGTCGTTAACGCCTGAATGGAAATAGATGGGGGAGCTGAGGTGTTGACCTGCTTGCTGTGGACATTCGTGAGGAGACGTCTGTTTTCCTCAGGGATGCGTGCACACAGGCGCCTTGCTCCAACGCACACTCCCGAGAGCTGTCAAAAATGCAAATGCAGAAGTAGACACACAGAATTTAAACACATGCATTTACTGAAACAGATGTACACACACACACACAGCTGGCTTCGTGATACACTGATTTATTGTCGGTGACCCAAAACTACAAGTGGCATGTCAGAACTCTTGCTGTTTATAAAGAAAAAGTAACACAATTTTCAGTGGAGGGATTCAATGGCTATACACTGCATGTCTGAGGGTCTAGAATCATGACTTACCATGAAGAAGGGCCATAACAGCCTCTGTGATGTCTGGTTGTTCCCACATGAAACATGTCAGGCATTTTGTATATTATCAAATACCAGAGTGTACAGTATGTGCCTCTGTGTGTGTGTGTGGTCTCTGTGTGTGTGCTCAGATGTGTGCACCATGAATAACGCTTTGATGCATGTGTGAGCATGTGTGTATGCTGTATGTAGGGCGACTGTTGCTAAGAGAGTGTCCTGAATTTTTTATGGGAACCTAAAACAGCTCTGGCGAAGTTCTTCACCACAAGGAGGAAGCAGCAAGCGCTGTGTGGTAGAGGACATAAGTGATTTAACATAAAGTATAGATAGATATAGTCGATGGAGCTTTGTCGACGTTCACTTCATCCTCCGAATGTGAACATCTACAGCACTTCACCAGTCTCTCCTCCAACTGTATTCAGTGACTAAAACACACCTTATGATGAAGGCTGAAGACACAGTTAACAACCATCTTGACAACATCACCTATTCTTTGACATATTTGGAAAGAAATGTAAAAAAAAACCGGCACGGCACTTTTACTTTCTGCCATCCTAAGTTTTCTGTTGTGATAGAGAAATAATGAGATATTTGCTGATTGGAAATTATTTTCTTGCTTCTTCCACACCAGAAAAAATGAATGGAGCTTTTTAGTGTCCATCAGTTATTTGGCTTGAAATGTAATAAGTTATTGATCCAAATACGACCAAAATACTTTGATTTGAACTCATGGACCTTGTGTCGTTGTTGTAGTTTAACATAGCTACTGTTCTTCCTCTGCGGTGTCGTTTTCTGACAGCCCACTCTTACATCTGAGCTGCTGACGGGCATTCGTATCAGTCATTCTTCTTCTAGCAGTCAGCTTGTCTTCTGTCTGTGTGTAGAGCCATTTATTCCATATGTATTTATTACTTCTGTTCCATTTATTCCCACTGAGCGCATCTAACAAATGTCACATTCTTATTGTTGTCTTCAGGTACGACGGGAGAGTACTGTTTCAAAGTCTGGGCGCTTACATAAATGTCACTACGCTGCATGTTGGAAGTAATTGGTCCCTGGTGAGACTTTTCTGCAAATAACAATGATGTGTAAAAAGTGTATGAGTCTGCATTTTTTTTATTGTTCCTGCACCACTTTACAATATGTTAACAAGCTAACTGTGGGTATGATGGCCAAACAAATGTCAGATAATAAAACTATATATATATATATATATATATATATATATATATATATATATATATATATATATATATTTATATATATATTTATATATTTATTGGGACTTTTATGCCCGCTTCAACTGTTCAAGAAGCTATTTGCTAGTAGATGTAAAACTATAGATGTGTTTTTCCAGGTAATTCCTTTACATACATTAGAAAAATGAGCGAGTCCATGATTAATTTATGCATCAAATCCTCATAATTTAACATAGTCGTGCTGCTGATTTGATGTCATTAGACCAAATACTAGTACATGTCATGGTTATACCATCAGTTTCCCATATGGAAACATTTTCCAATATAGCAACTACCTTAGAAAAAGTCTTCTTTTTCTTAGATGCTGTCAGCCATAAATAGCTTTCCCATGTAACTATACTTCAACCGTAATAATTATGCTAGAGAGAATACTAATGGTCAAAGATCAGGGTCAAAGAGATTATCAACATAAATTGTCCAAGCTTTTCTACTCACAATATTAGCATTATCTCTAAATCAGCTGCGGAAAAGTGAAAAGGGTGTCCATGGCGCTCTGTGAGATTTGAACCATATCCTTTCAGTGTGTGACTCAGGAATGAAGTGATGAATAACAACAGATAACAAACAGGGCCATGGTATTAGTGCATGCCATTGATTTTGTCAATTGATTAAGTGGCTGTGAACAAGGGATCATTTTGCAGGAATGACACTTTGCCTTGTTTCCCTCTACACATCATTGCAACACAGCGGTAATACAGTAGTGTTAGATGATGCAGACCTGCAGCCATTATTAATACACCAGACTTGAGACAAGACTACAACAAATTCAGCTGTGATCCCCTCGTCGGAAAAATGTTCAATCCATGTCGAATCTGCATCAGTTAAACGTGACCCATAGCTGCCTGCACTGTTATCAATACAATTTGCTAACCACCCTACGTTGTATGTGAGTCATAAAGCGAAGGGGACTGAATACATTTTCATATTTTTTCCCCGTTGAGAGCCAGATTGAAGGATTCTTGTACTGCCTGTCTCTCTCTATCTGCAATCAGAAGATCAGGAAGACCGAGAGAAAGAGGGAGTGAGGAGGGGGGTGAGGTGGGATGATCTCTAATTGCCAGATCAGAGAGACATCTTTGTGTGTGAAGTAGGGCTCTTTGTACGTCAGCTTGCCATCCAGGCGATTTCTCTTCCTGTGTGTGAAAACATCCATGTTCGTTTTTGCGTACACAGTTGAGGGACAGTGTGAGTGTTTGGCAGACACGGTTGGATGCAAAATTGGCATTTATGGCTTTGTGTGTTTAAAACGAATCCATTGTGACCGTCTCTGCTGACGTCAAGACCTACATGGCAGTCATAGAGGCGGACGTCATACGACGGGGGCTCTGATAATCCACCGAAATGCTGTGGCTTGTCACAATGTAATTTATAACTGATGCATTCCACAAACACCATAATTGACTGCAGGCTTTCTTGCTAAAAACACAACAACAATTTAAGTGTTCAGTATATATTTTGGGAGTTGTTGACTCTCCTCTGTCCTACTTTTTAGACTTAAAAGAGATTATATCAAATCACAAAATGGATAGAAAGAAAGGCACACAGAGAAGGTATCAGAGTTATCACTGTTAATCTATCACTTAGCATATCGGAACAATCAGCTTAGCAATTAGTCAATATTAGTGGCTATTGGCATTTAGCAAGCTTTGTTTACATCTATAAAATATCTTGGGCTGGAAGCCAGAGCCCTTCAATTGGCAATCGTTCTCATACAATTTGTATTTAAAAACTGTAGTTTTGGGATATTTCTATAAATAACTCTTTCAATGTGCTACATTTCATTCATATTAGAACATGAAACTATTTGCTTTGTAAAGATATAATGGGGCATTGGTGTCCTGCATTGGTGTCCTGAGCAGAGCATCGCTCTCCCTCTGTGTGTGTTGTAATAAGAGCTCCTCCTTTGTTCACGTAGGTTGGTCTTATGGATGACTTTGCTCCAGTAAAAGTTAAGAACGATAACAAACAGAAAGTACAGTGGACGCAACATCCAACATGCCTGAAGAGGAAGTCCCGAGTGTAGGAAGACGGAAAGATTGCTACATTTGCAACTGTCGAGAAGTTAACTAGCCCCCTTCACGGTTGGCAAGGAGTTTGCATCTTTTTTTTCCGGGGTAATATTGATGAAATCAGACAGAATATATACTCCTTACTCTGAGAGCGCAAACCTCTGCCAAGGCCATTCCTTATCTTGCAATGTTAACGAAAGTGAAATATAATTAGTTTTTCCAATCTGCTCCAAAATGTAATTGCTTTTTCCTCGGTCCACTCTACTGGGCCCATAGTTTTCCATAATCCTGCCGACAAACAAACAAACTGAACTGAAAATATAACCTCCAAAGCAAAGGGAAATACTAACAATTCAACATTTGGAATAACTAGCAGCAAAGCAAGGGGAACTCAATAATTGAGATATATATAATCAAACTCTGGAAAAAGACTTTAGAATCCAAACATCAAACATTCAGGTTTGAACGTGGTTAGATATCAAGAAAAGTGGGCCAGATATAATAACCCTTTTTTTTCCTTGACAGCGTAGATTCTCAGGAGTAAAATAAATTCCTTCTTCAAGTCAAATGGGTCACTTTGAGTCAGGCTTCCTTATTTCTGGACATAAACAGTTCACCTTGAGGTTTGAAATGACACCTGCATACCAAAACAGGCCAAACATCAGTCGTAGTGTTACTGGACCTTGCTGCAGCTTCTGACACCGTTGATCATAACAGACTGTGTGACTGCACAGACTGGAGGATTGGGTTGGATATCCAGGTATTGTTGTCAAGTGTTTTTTGTTCCCGTTGTAAACTATACCTCAAAAGCAACACACTTGATCTGAGTTGTCACACACAAGTTCATTTTAGGGCTTTTATAGGCTGCCACTTTCTAAATATATCTGTGCTGATGATACCCAAATGCATTGACCAAATTAACATCAGGATGTCTCAAAAAGTTCTTTGGCGGAATAAGGACAACACGGAAATGATCTGGAAAGGACACTGTTGAAAACCTCGGTGTCTTAATTGATTATTAACCTGTTTTAAAAACCATGTAATAACTAAATTCCATATTTTACTATCTCAACTTGACTAATGTCAAGCATTATTTTGAAAAACTCTTTGGTCATCAACAGGCCAGGCCAAGACCACCAGACGTACAGCTTGCACAAAATGCAACTGCTCGAGCTCTTACCTAAAGAAACACAATTAATTAAGTTAACTTAAGTCCTCAGACTGGCACCAAAGAATCGACTTTAAAGTACTGGAGAGAAATCTTCTGGTAATACCTTCTGCCAGAACATGGTGACGCAGCTTTAATCTAATGCATTCTTCCTTTTTTATCTTTTAATTTCATGTGATCTTTTAATTGTTTTATTTGTACTGCTATTTTGCTTACTGGTGTGCATGAATTGTGCAATACAAGTAACCTGCCTTGCTCATAATAAATATGTTTATTCACTTTCAAGATATAAAAGAGGCTCACTTCTGTCTTTTCTGCCCACCCACAGTCAAAGCTCCCTAATCAACACGTTCTACATGTTTGTACGGATTGAATATATTATATATAATGTGTTAATTAGTGAGCGTTAGAGATGCTGCTTGGCAGATTTTCTTTCCAGCATTTGTTGGCTAACTTGCTGCTCCCTCCAGATTCATAGTGAAGGTAAACATATGAGAGTGATATCCATCTTGGCATTGAACTTCCAGAAAGAAAGTGAAATAAGCATATTTTGGAAAAGGTAGGACTATTCATTTAAGTATAGTTAGTTTTAGGCTGAGGTTATTGCTTGATCGTGGTTAAACATGACAACATTCAATATGTATCTCTAGTATATGACAGGACCTGGATCTCCAATCTTAAAGTCACATTCTTTATTTATTCATCAATGCACTGTAACTAAATGCTGCCATTGACCATAAATCATAACTGCATTTGAACAGTCTCGTAGCAGAAAATGGGCAGTCTATCAAATCAACAATTTTGACATTGTTCCTCTTCAGATGCATGTTAGAATATTTAACAGTGGGCTTTGAAAAGAGACTCTCTGAGTGCTCCCTTTTGTGTAGGTTGCCAGAGCTTGAGTCTTTAGTCCTGTCTGTTAGGGTTATATAAGAGTCGCAGGAAGCCTGGGCATTAAGATAGAGGCTGACTCAGGCCTCGCCTCTCTCCAGTCATTTAACTCCCGCTCAACATTTCGCAAAAGATTACAGGAGTACCCATGCCAGAGTTGTGAATGAATCCAGTTTGATGGTGTGAATGAGGGCAGATATGCTCCATTAGGACTAGCGCGGAAACAGAGACGGGTAACATGAAGAGGAGAGAGACGGTGGGCGTTTTATTCAACACACTGGATACATCTATGTGGCCTTGTTTATCGCTCCGCCTCCTCTCTTGACCTTCCATCCATACGTCGTCCGAATCCTATACTAAGGCCACATTTACACATAGCCGGTATTTACAGAAACAAATATTTCTGCCCCTCCGTTTTCAAAAATAACGTTGTACACACAAGGTTGTTTTCAAAAAAGTTTCTGTTCATATAAACCCGCATAAATACGCCGTCCGCATACGTCCGCATAGGACGCTCACATGACGTGAAGCATTTTTAATCGCATACTGTGACGTTTGACAACCTAAAACTCTGTGCAAACACAAAAACTGACTTTTTGGCCAGAGTTTTTAGAAATGATCGTTTTCCGTGATAAAACCTTCATTTTTGTGTGAATGAAAGGCCAAAACGCATGAAAATATATGCGTTTTCCCATCGTGTAAACAGGGTCTAAGTCCATGTAGTTTCTGCTAGTGTCAAACTTAGCTCATCCGGTTCTGATGACTCCCACCTCGTTAGTCTCATTCCCTTCACCTGGTCCTCATGCCCGTCTCACCTGTTGCCCATCACCTCATTAGCCCCTCACTACTTACGTCCCCTCACTTGTGCTTGTCCTCTGCCAGATTGTGTTGTGCTTTTCACGATTAAGCCCTCCAGTGCTCCATACGGCGTTTCCCTTTTTCTGCCTGTTCTCTTCCCGATGGTACTCCAGTAAAACATCATTATTTGCAGCTCTGTCTCCCGAGTCGTGCTTTTGGGTTCATGGTAATCGCCTCGTGACAGCTTGTAATGCTCTCCGCTGTTGTTTCTGTCGACGATGCGTTTCTTCTCCCATTAAAGTCCACGGTGTATAAGTTCCCACTCGTCTGCCCGTCTCTCTTGATGTATTAGACATCGTGTCTGTTCATTATAGAAACTTGGTATCCATTTTGCTTCTTAGTTTTTAATTGCATCCCCTTCCTATATGTGCACATCCAGTTGCATTTAGTCCATTGAAAGTGCTTCCTTTTTATCTTAAGACGGGTCATGTCAGTGACGTCTTTTCTTCCGGTTGTGGCTTCAGTCTTTAGAGTGCTCCTCAAACCATGATCATGAATTGACTCATTTCATTTAGAAAAAGTAGATACAGTAATAGTTTAATAGACGACAGATCCATCATGTGGAACTTGAAGCACAACACTACCACCTAGTTTCTCCTAATTATGGAACAAAAAAGGTTTTCCCAAAATGGCATTGCTTCTTAAATCATTAATAACATTCAGTAAAGCATTTAACCAAAGAAAGATGAAATATTGGAGGAATGCCGTTTTCCAAAACAACGCGTGTATTTTTCATCTCAAATCATTGCCAAAGCTAAAGTCATATTTGCACATCAAGAGCTTTCAGGAGTAAATAGAATGCATTACCTACCTTTATCGGCAGTGTATTTTGGCAACTCTCTCCGTCTCTCTATTTGTCTGTCTGTCTCGCCCTCCCCGTCTCTCTATCTCTCTCTCATTCTGTCTTTGTCTCTCTCTTTCATCCCATTCCCCCTCACTGTCTGTCTCTCACTCCGGTGTTCACACTTTGCCCTTTCCATTTCTATCTCTTTTATTTCCCTCCCTGCCCTCCAGCCCTTTTTTGTTCAGTTTCAGGTCTTTGATGGTTCTCATATACTCGCAATATCACACTAACTTTGACTCTTTGTCGTCGTCCCCCCCCCCACCCACACACACACTCCAGCGAGGCATCCGTCCACCTCTGTCCGTCCCCCCCCCCCCCCCTCTCACATCCCTCGCCTCTCTCTGAAGTCTTCACAGCCGACGCCACTCCAGTTAGCTTTTATCATTGCAAACAGAGAAGGCGAGGAATGTATTCACACCCTGCCGGAGCGTAGTCATCTCTCCTCCTGTGTGAAGTGATTCACTCGTGACTCACAGATTTATTGGGAACTCTCTCTAAACAAACAACTATTGGCAGTGGCATTTTCCATCCAAATTAACTGTAACTGAGAGCACTGTCCTGATTGTCCCCCTGCAGCTCGGCACCGCTCTCGACAACGAGGAGCCGTTCTCTAAAAAGCAATCGCGTCTCCGTGATTAGCCCGCCGTGACGGAGCGCCGTTGTGCAAATCAAATACCAGAAAAATAATAAACCTCAAACAACAATTGCTCCAAAGGGTAGATTTTCATATGTTTTAAGACATAATCTTATTTTTCTAAATTGACTGAGACAGACCTTCGACTGAAACCGTGCACTTCATCCCTGTGGCGGGCAGACGCTAACACGCTCAGCTTAGCTTGCAGGTTGCGGTGTGCTGAGCGGCTTCCACCTGCAGCCCACAGAGCCTCACAGCTTCACAACCATTAGTTCAGCTTAGCAGGCACACACGTCCACGGTAAAGCGGCGTCTATAAACCCCGGGCGCCATCTTGACTCAATTGGATGCAGCATTTTCCCCCTCATCTTATGTCTTTTCTGTACTGAAATGCAGCAAAATAAAGCAGCATCAAACAAAATGTATGCAGCCGGGGTGTGAGTTTCTTAAATAGATTGGCTATGTACACTACCGTTCAAAAGTTTGGGGTCACCCACCCAGACAATGTGGTGTTTTCCATGAAAACTCCCACATTTATTTATCAAATGAAATGCAAAATGAATATAAAATATATTCAAGACATTGACAAGGTTAGACATAGTCATTTTAATTTGAAATATTAATTTTGTTCTTCAAACTTGCGGCTCAAAAGAAGGCCAGTTTTATTTCTTCTCTCACCAGCATAACTGTTTTCAGCTGTGCTAACAAAAACATGGTTTTCAAGGGTTTTCTACCCCTCCGTTAGTCTTCTAAGGCGATAACACAATGTACCATTAGAACAATGGAGATGGGCCTCTATACACCTCTGTAGAGACTTAAAAAACAGATGTTTCTACCTATAATTGTAATTTACCACATTAACTATGTATAGAGTGTATTTCTCATTAATTGAATGTTATCTTCATAAAAAAAAGTTATTCTCATTGAAAAATATGGACATTTCTAAGTGACCCCAAACTTTTGAACGGTAGTGTATGTGTCTGCTTCAACAAACTTTAAAACAAACCCATTAGTTGAACTCTTATACGGTTGAGGTTTTATGTCACATTAGAAGAGACGTGGTCACTAATCAACATGTGTGTTTTGAAATCTTGAGTTTGTTTTTTTGGGTTGTTTCCATCTTGTCTTTCTGAAACAAGAAACAACAAGAAAGGGCGGAGCTAAGTACAACGGAACAATACAATTCACTTTCACCAGCTCCACGCCTGGGAAAGAGTTCAACTGTAAGATGAAAACACCCGGACACCGCCGCGGTGTACTGCTGTGGACGGGGGCGGCAGCTAATTATATTTAAAGAGAAAATATCTAGAAATAAGTCAATGACAAGTAAAATCGAGAGCACGAGGAAGTAAGCGAGGAGTGTAGTGTCCGACAGCTCCCATCTTCTCTTCAGCCAGTTTGAGCTCTTGAGCTCCAGGAGGAGGTTTAGAGTTCCTCTAAGCACCATCAATATTCTTCACTCAGTGAAATCAGAGAGGATTTAAGACACAGACACTGATATGAATTGTTTTAATGTGTCACATGACATATGCTTTTTATGTTATTGTTTCCTGTGTGTGGTGAGCTGAGGACACATTTTCCCCTCTGGTGGACAATAACAATATATATTCTAGTATCCTCTACTTACCGAATGCAACGTTATTGCAGTGACGTACACTTGAATGCATCACTAATTATAATTGATATGATTTTTAAGTGGGCCATTATCCATAATGAATACTTTCGGAAAATTACATATATTTTGATGCTGGTAATAGAACAATTTTTATTGCAGGACTTTCAATTGTAATAGAGCATATTTAAATAAAATTATTGCTACTTTTACTTAAGCGAAATACATGAATCTTTCTCATCCCACTCTCTGCAAGTGGCTAAACTTATGGATATTTTACCAACACTTTTCAACTATAACTACGTAAAATCTACAGAAATGGGATTTCAAGCTCATCTTTCAGGGCATTTTGCTGCTCACACGAATGTACCCTTTTCTCAAATAGCATTTTCACGCTTTCGACACTACACTTCCAATTTTAATTAGAACACTGTGATTCAGGTCCACTATCTCATCTCTGCTCGGCCTGTAAATCAGAGGCTGGACCTTGTTAACAGTGTTTCCCATCTGCCAATAAAGCCCCACCACTGATCCCGTGGACATGTATATTGGCAGCATCGGCTTTTCTTTCTCGTTGCCTTTGCTTGACAAAAGATAAAAAGATGTTTTCTAAGCTTGAGCAGAATCAAATTAGACAAGGTCAGGTTTAACAATGCATTAGTACATGGAAGGACAGGACTCGATTCCTTGCAATGGACAGATTTGATTTGTTGCTATTGGCTTCCCTTCATTTCAGCAATGTATGAAAAAGGAAGAGCTGATATTGGAGCAGGTGAGAGAGGATATGTCAGGGTAAAGATCAAAGCACATGATTTGAATCACCGGATGTTGACACATCCAGCAAACAGTTATCATGTCCTGAATGACCGCATGCATCTTCCAGTGGCCTCATTTGCAACATACCTATCACCTAAATTGTATCCATCAACCATAGCAGTGATAAAGTTTTTATTTTGCCGTATGTATGAATCACCGCATTATTCTACCTGATGAATGTCTGAATCGCTCCACAAGTGAAAGTCGTTTTGAGTGGTCCACCAAAGCCCTTCGTCCATTATCTCCATCGCTCCGTAGTTCAAGAGTCACTCGCGTCAAACAGTCTGCTCTTATCGGGTTATCGTCTACCCTGACTGCCGTGTGCTTTGAAGTGTGCATGTCCTGTCAGATACCCGGTCCTCGTCTTGTCTCGGTTCTGCAGACAGGAGAAGGCAGAAGAATGTCAGCCTGCCAGTATCCAGCTGCTTCTCTCTTATTGGTATTCAGGGCACACAGGGTCGTCCTGAGTGTCTGTTGCACGTGCCAAGGAGGAATGTGGGAAATGAGGGGATGGAGAGAGGAATGAAGCCCCCTCCCTCTCATGTTTTTTGAACCTAAAAATAGACTGCATACTGCCATTATTTTGTATTCACAGTTCATCTGTTTCCACACCCAGACTCCCTCCCTGAATATTCCTTTGTTTTCCTCTCATCCTTCTCTCGCTGTCTGGTCTGAGAAAACATGCTCTCTCGTTCCTAATGACAAGACTCGTCCTGACATGCAATGCCAGACAGTTTGGAATCTGCCAACAGGCTTGCCTTGATGGAGGATTAACATAGGGGTAATTTCATTTCACACTTCATTATGCCCGTGTCCAGACAGCACTGTTTAAACACCAAAAATAAAAGCAAGAAGATTAAAATCTCCGAAGTGCAAATCCCCTAAGTGTCTGCTGATTGCACTAATACGTGTCAGTATGACTGTTTCATTGTAATTGTGCGTGCATGGCTGATACATTTACGATAGCATGTTTATTTTTTAGAGTGTCTGATAAGACTCTTGTCGGCATCTTTTATCGCAACCATTAATATTTAGATATTAAGTTATATTTTTGGGCCAATTCATCTGAAAATATTTTCGCTTTCTTCTTACTTTATCTAATAATTTAGGATTACATGCTGTTTGAATGATGACATCACGGTAGGTGGGCAGGAGGGATATTGGCTTTCAGTAGATTATGTTCTAGCACATGGCCAACCTTGGCTTAGTCATCACGCCCACTGCCCACCCACCGAGGAGATGAGAGTGAGAGCGCGAGAGAGAGGACTTGCCCTGGGAACATTATTCCACCAGCAACCAGGAACACCAGATCATAGTGGATTTAGAAATAGGCAGAGCTCTCGCGTCTAGAAAACCGCCAGCTGGAGACAGACGAGTGAAGAAGGTCCAGCCTCAGGAGCGCTACTCCAACATGAAACCGTAGTGTTGGGTTTGATACGGAGAAGAAAGACAACAATGAAACCCGAGGTAATACAGGACAAACGAGTTGTGTGTGTGAGCGTGGGATACATGGGCCTCGGGTCACCCGCGTCAGAAAAAGCACACTGTGATTTTTTTGAACCGTCAAATAAAAGTACAAGCAGATTTATGTGAGCTCTTTTCTCACACATTATCAGAGCTACACTGCTTGCCGTCTCCATTGTTACGGCTGCCCACCAAAACAAACACCACCGCCACGGCGAATATTGCTCGTCTCCTGCTTGTACCGCTACTACTTCACTTTCTGTTACTGCAGCTGCTAGTACACTGATTTACAAATACATTACAGGACAAGATTAACCTCATTCTTTGTTTGCTTTTCGCAACTTGGAGTTTAGCTTCTAACCTGTGTATAAAATGTGGTGAAAATGTTCACAGACATTTGGTTATTTACATATTCTTCAGTTTATCACTTGAATATAATTCTGATGGTTAGAAGAGGTTTAGTGTGAATAATTGTTGATTTGACTTAACTAGGTCAGATATCAGTATCAGTGTTAAACTTCTTCCACGATAACACCATCCCGGAAGAAAAGTCAGAAATTGGAACTGCAGATTATTTCTTCTTCTTGACAATAAACAAACCCGATGCCTGCAGATCACAGTAAGTTGTGAAATGCAAACAAAACCGCACCGACATTCTTTTCCACTCCTTTCAATTATAACAAAACAAGCACAAAAGAAACAGAAGAGTTACACTTTTTGTTTACCACTAGTGTGATCTGGAGGGTCTGATACAAGCCAAGAGGTAACAGTACATCTAGTTACTGACTATGATGGTAAAATGAAAATATTTTGTGATAAAGTATTCGCATAGAGCTTAAATTTGCATTGGCACACACGACTATATCCTTCTGGAATTGAATGAATCTCTAACATGTGATGATGTTACATAATGCATGAGATGGCAGAAACTTACCGGCTGGGAAATGTGGAAGAATAACCGAATTGGCCGCAGCAATGTCAAACCAGGATAAATGCTAGTGTTTTTTCTCTTCTACCAGGGAGCAGGCAGAGCTGGCTTCTTACCTCTCATCCATGATTCAATGCTTGTCTCTTTGCCGTTTGTTTTCCCTGGGGTAGGGATGTGTTGAGTCAGGTGGGGAAAAGTGAACATCCTTCTGCAGCCATACGCCAGGGACCATGATTCTCTGAGGACCCGAGGAGGAAGGAGGCCACGTGTTCTGAAACGCTGTAGGACTTAATAAGTCCTGTGAAGAAGGGAATCGTGTAGTATCTGTTGGCAACCATCTGGAAAGCTTTCTGAAATAAATAGTGATAATCTCACCTTTCCATCAAACTCGATGACGGCAACTGCTGCTTCTTCTGTTTTGCACAGAAATGCTTCACCAGTGGGTTTTGATCATTAGACTTCCAGCAAAGGGAATGATGGAGAAGATTATGCACTGGCCACCACGTCATATATCATGAGAGGCTTTTTATGATATTGGGGGTGTAAAGAGAGATGGACTATTATACTGGAAAATATTTAAAGAACAGTACTGAAGTTTCCTGGAAAGATAAAAAAAGGAAATTTTCACTTTACTAAATGTGGTTAAATTAGCTTGAGACAGACATCAAAAAGGACACGCCACGGATGACGCATGTTTCTCTCCTTCACTCAGACATCTACAGTAACCTTTTCTAGTCCTGGTTAGACAAAGGCCCCACTCACGGGGCTGTGATTATTCTTTGTCTGATTTTCAGCCCAGAAATATACGGACTATCCACTAAAATCTGTCTCTGAATAAATTACATCGTGCAGCTCCAGCATTTAGCTCACTTTGTGGCTCGTGATAACCATGCACACTTTTATATATTCATTCTTTGAAGGTATATATGGTGTTGCGCTCGGTTGTCCTTACAAAACGTGATAGAAGCAATTGTGTGACGAATCAAAGGAGAGCTTGAAAGAGAAGTTCAAACCCTGCCTACTTTCTCCCCTCTGGCCACCTGGGTGTGTGCTGAGTGAATTTGGCGAGCATCTGGTATTGTTGGTCCCGGGGAATATTCAGTCCGACCAACGGTTTCACACTTCTCCACCGATGTACAGGTGTCGGTGTAGCGCGTGAAAAATCTGCTGCGATGTGCCGCAAAGTCAGGGAAGAAGACGACTCAGAGCAAACACAGATATAAACTAGAACAGGCAGTAGAGCGCATACCGTCGCATATCACAAGATTGAACATTGCATTATGAACATTGTGGCATTAGTTGCATGCCAATTTGATATAATTTGACCACATTTTCAATGCAAAGGTAATTATGCTGGATGTGAAATAATTTACGAAATTGACTTTATTACAGTAATATTTCACGAGGAGGAAAATGCTTTCAATGGGTTTGTCAGACGTCACATCGTTTGGGTGCGTAACACAGAGCAGCTTCAACAGCGTGGCAACATCCAGAATTAAGTTTGATTCACCTATATTTGATTTACTTCAAATCTAATGCATTATTCACATTACAATGCTCTCAGCCTCCACCAAAAAGATCCTGCTATATTTAAACACACATTAAACAACACAACATGCCACTCTGGTAACCTTAGGTCAATAAGACCATACGGTAAATCACAGATCTTTTTGTTTGCCTGCAAACATCTGTCTCACTCTCATCCATTATCAAATCAGACCGAATCGGATCAAGGCATTAAAAGGCTCTCAGTCACACCTAGAGGAGCATTTCAAACATGAGGAGGCAGCATGGTTGACAACATCCATTTGTGATCATCCAAATAGACCAACGTCTGTAGTAGATGGAAAGCCATTTGTCCTGAACTGTCCATCTAGGCTTGCTTAAAATCAACAGTGTTTAATAATGGCATCAGGTTTTTCTCATCACAGTCTTCCATTATGGAAATAATGGACCAAGCAGTCAACCACCAACTGGTGCATTATAAAACATATTATTGATATTAGGTGTGAGGTGAGAGTGTTGGTGTCAGTCAGTGTGTTTACATGATGGTATAATTTGAATCTTGCTTTAGTGGGACTATGCTATCTTTTGGGGGATCTGCTATTATCCCAATATAGATAGCCCAATGTAAGTAGTTTCGAATTATTGTCTGAAAGCATGTCACCTCCGATACGATAGGTGGCGCTGTTTTTTATTACAACTCGTGGTGATACAGCCATTTCCGCTTGCGTGCGCATGCGCAAAGATGCAAAATCCAGTTTCTAATCCAATTCACCGCTACATGCCGCGATAGTCGAATTATCAACCGGATCGGATCGAGTTATCCAGGGGTGTTAATCGGACCGTAGTCGGACCGCACATAGTCGAACAAAGGTGTTTACATGAAACGGATAATTTGATTAAGAGCACGTACTCCAACCGCTTCGTCTCGCTCCACTGCAACAAGGAACGCTACAGGAGAACGTTCTTGCCCACGGCCATGAGGCTTTACAGCAAAGCACCTCCTGCCAGAAACTTGCAATAACTCACTGTACATATTCACATTCATACTTACACTGTTGATCTGCACTGCACACATACACACACTTTGCATTTTGCACACTATCTATATATATATATATATATATATATATATATATATATATAATTTTATTTTACATTGCTGTATTTACATATATGTTGTGTATATATACATATATATTTAATTTAATTTAATTTTGTATTTTTATATTTCACTTTGCATACTATACTTTATGCATAGTTACTTTGTTTCTTTCTTATATTTATATTTTATTGTGTTTAGTTTATTGGTGCTACTGTGTCAACAAATTTCCCCTTGCGGATTAATAAAGTATATTTCTATTCTATTCTAAGCCAGTTATTCGAATGCATGTAAACACGGTCTCTAAGAAATAAGTATAATCCACAAAAAAAACATTTCTCTTTGTAGTTGACTGGAAAGGAAAAGTCGCACGTTGCAAATTCGTCCTCAGGTTTCTGTACATTGTACCTTCAGGGACGCACCGATATTACAACATACAATGATGAAGAACAAGGACGGCAGAGGGGACACATGTGCAGGCTGAGAAAACACCCTGAAGGGCCAAACAGCAAAGTGACATCCGAAGAAACAGATGCTCTATTTGACGGATGGCTGAATGGAGCTTGATTGTGTACACAGAGACAGAAGAGTATTGATGAATGCAACCGAAAGTTTATCAGGCACCAAAGTGAAGATGTTGTTAAATGGCTAATCACTGGTTGGCAGCATCTGAATTGCACCCTACAAACACACGGTCAGTTTGGATAACAGCCTTCTGTCCAGTCGGGCCCCTTGGCATCTGTTCCTCGGGGTCTACGAGCTCGGCCGTCTCTCAAACGGACTGGGGTCCGTTCTCGTTCCGCAGCCGAAGGCCTCGGCGTGCCTGTGGGAAGTGAAGTGTGAGGCAGATGGAGGGCCAAGGGGACAACGGCAATGCAAAGATATACAGCGATGAAGAAAGAAACTCAAGATGGAGAGGTAAGCAAAGCAAACAGAGCACGACCTTCTGTTGTGTCCTTGCTCACAATCTGAAGAGTATTTTACACAAAATAACCAGAAGGCTTCATGTTTAACATCCTCAGGCCTGTGGGTGATAAGTATAGCACTGACACAATTAGACTTTTCATCGATTAATTGATTAGTCTATTGACAGCAAATTAATCGCCCGTCATTTTGATGATCTATTAATAAGTAAAAATAAGAAATATTTTCTGCTTCCAGTTTCTTGATTGTTTTAATTGGCTGCTTTCTCTGTTTTATGTCAGTGTAAATCCAATCTGTAGATGTTTCCTTGTAATTTTACATTTTGTAGGTCAACTGCTCTAGAAAATATTGAAGTGATTAATCAATAATGACCAGAACTGTTAGTCGGAGTGCTATTGATAAGCGGGCAGCAGTTTGTCTTATAATAACCAACACAAGCACAGCGAAACACAACAAGTAGTTATCTACAATTAACTCAAGGCAAAGACACCAGTGGGCCACTTAAATATCACACATCAAAAATAATATTAATATTGTTCCAAGTGATAATTAAATAACAAATACTGGGTGCGTAAAAATAAAACTCCCTCTGCTGCTTACAGCCTAGAATTATACAGTGGAATCATTTACCAACACAAATATGACTGTAATGTACCACATGGCTTAGTTAGACAACGTACATGAACAAAGGATTCTACGTTATTAAGGTACATCATATGTGATAGGTACAGGGAACAGTGACGCCTCCCCCTATAGACAATATATATATATATATATATATATATATATATATATATATATATATATATATATATATATATATATCTTTATCTCCATACTGTCCCCTTCATGCTACCCCCACAACCACCTTCTTTCTTTCTCTAATGAATGAGAGACGGTGACCAAAGATGTCCTTGCGATAGTGGTCGCAGATGGTGTTGCTGTGGTAACTCGGAGACCTAGGATTCATGGCATCTATTCAACAACCTTGTCAGCATGAGCTCATTAACTGCCCCCACCTTCCTGCAGGGTAATCTTTATTTCGAATGCCCAAGTATCACAGGCACACCGCGGAGTGTCTGACCAACTTTGTTTGAATTTAGCAGACAGCGGAGCAACGTTTTGTTCACGTTGGTTGAGCTAATGTGTTGTATTTCGATAATTGATGTGGTAAATATCTGAATTTGACTTGTTAATATAAAGATGAATACAAAAGAGGCCAACAGATCTACAGAGTCGTTACACATGCCCATGAAAGACAGCCTCATAATCACACACAGACAAATGTGGAAGTTAAATCAACATCCCAAACAGGAGCACAAAGGGCAGGTCATGTCACACATTACAACATGATATACATACAAAAAATACCAGTAGCAATATATTCTAACAGGTATTACATCTCATTTAATAGTTTAATCACACATTTAGACCTGTATGTCAAATATCCAATAGGTGTTACATCTAAAATATGCTGTTGGAGGTATGTAACCTATCCTTTTCAGCACTATTGATCCATTTCTACAGAAAGTATTTGCTTGTATATCAGGCAAAGTGTGCTGATATTTGATTGGTTGGTTTTAGTTGAGTATTGGATTTCAAGCACATTACCAGCAGTAAATCAATATAACTTAAAGATTGACGATTGGAAGGCAAAAGAAAGTAAAATAGCATATTTCGCTGTCTACAATTTTGTATTTTATTTTTTTACTGAAATAGAGACTTAATCTCACGCATATAGAGTAACAACACAATAAAAAAATGTGTGTGCATTGTAAGAATTTTGTTATTTTATTAATCAATATTTTCGACCTGAATATAATATACAGCATTATTTATGTGAGCTTAGTCCTGTTCCTGTTACATTATGAGAAATTGTTAAAATATTAGACTGAAGCAATATTACTGATTGATTTGCCTGACACTTTGCAGAGATGTGCATGTATTTCACTTTAATATTTAAAATAGTCGCAACGATTTATTTTGTTCCCCACCGGCTGCTTTACATCACTGGGGATATTTTGTTAATGCTATATTGTATGTATGATTGATTAAAAAAAAGCTTTGTAGTCAATATAAAAGCTCTATAATGGCCCTGCAGAGTGCTCTCCTCTCACAAAGGCCATTACGTAATACCTTTGGTCAGCAGATCGGCTTTGGGTGGTTGTTTAATGTCTCTTCATAAAAAAAGAAAGAGAGAGAGAAAGAAAGAGCTCTGTCTTAAAAGACTTTAGAGAATACATAAGACATGACTTCACAAGGTGTTTGAGTTCATCAAGTGTTGAGACTTCTCCTCCTCCGCTCTATCTGGGTCATCACCGGGAAGAAAGAGCGTCACATTGCATGCAGACGGCGACCTCATAGCAGAAAGAATACATTGAACAACATCTGAACGGCGCTGGAATCTTTGAGGCCGCGAAGAATGAAGGCTGTGCTTTGGGAATTGTCCGTACGCAAACGGTCACCAGCCAGACTCGGAGACGCGCGTCTCGTTTGTCAAAACACATCACTGCGCCTTTGTGCAGCTTGTAATGCAAACCTTTAAATGCTTGTGTTAAAATAGTACTGGCCCTATTAAAAGTAATTGAACTTGAAACTGGAATGCATTCGTTCCGTGTTTGAGGGCAGAGGAAAATGTGAAATATCATCTCTGAGCCTCCACCGCAGGTCCGTCCTCGTTCACGGCGCCAAGCGCTGCGGTTTCGAAAGGAAATGAGATCAAGCAACTGCAAATACTTTTTTTATCTCGTCGAGCCGTCATGCTATATAGCCACAGGTCCTCTTTAGGCGGCTCTGGCTGGCACCGCCTGAGGAGCCAGACACGAGCTGCAGGGTTGCTCACCTATTTTTATACCGCACTTTTAAAAATATGATAATCCCCACCTTCTGGGTGCATAAGCTTTCACAATATGTGTCAAATGTGTGTGTGTGTGGCCCTGGATTCTGTCACACTATATATGTTTTGCTTGCAATGTTCCTGGTAATCGCGGTGTGTTCAGGGTCTCATGCCCTGATGGGAGTATCTGGGCTGCCAGTGCGTGTGGATTCACATATTCCTCTGTGATATTTGTGTGACGCAGAGTTGGGGGATAGTATCTGTTCTCCTCATGTCGACGTGCTTGTCCTCAGATAACACTGTCAAGGTAGGACAACTCTCCCCCGAAATGATGCAGTAATGTTCACCTATCGGAGTTCAGCCAATGAGACCAAGAGAGAGAGAGAGAGAGAGAGAGAGAGAGAGCGAGAGAGAGAGAGAGAGAGAGAGAGAGAGAGAGAGAGAGAGAGAGGGGGGTAGAAGGAGAAGAAAAAAGGAAAGGAGAGCTTTTAATTTCCTCAGCCGCTCATCAGCGAGGTTCTTACATTTGCACAGGCGGAGAGAAATGGGAATGGACTTTGGATGAGTTTCCAATTGAATCACGAGACATGCTGCAATCTAAGAAAGACCACTTGTAGCTTCATTTAAGAAATTGTGATTGAGGATAAGCTCTTTACGGTACGTGAACTAAACTATATGCATTTGTTAAAGCATTTCAAAGGATCCCTCAGTTTCTAATAAACAATCACATGCTTCAGGGATTCAAAGTGTACGGAGGTAATGATGATCTAATTAAAGCAGTTTGAAAAATAAGGTTGAGCTCATCAAGGACTGATGGTTTTTCCTCCGTCACTTCCATCTAGGTCAAAACTAGAGACACCATTGACTGCAACCTGTGGGTTGTGCAGTACACTCAACATGTAGCTTATGGTGACAGTAGTTTACAGCATGCATCTTCCAACTCCAGTTGGTAGAATGTCTTAAAAAAAAATACTTATTAGTATTATACTTAATACTGAGTTGTACAGCGACACAAGTAATCAGTCCACCTGCATGAGCACAACCTGTGGTTTAGCCCCAAACAATTGAGCTTTGGGTTAAAAGAACTTTGCTCCCCAGCTTGCGTAGATAACTTGTGTTAGTACGTACACTTATGTTAAAGGTGATCATTTTGATATTGGGAGCTTTAATATAGCTGCAAACAACTATTATCTATGCAAAGATAAAGTGAGCAGGAGGTCACGCACGCATTGTTATCTGAACCTCTCCCTGCGTTGTTTATATTTCACTTTGTATACTTTGCACAGTCATTGTATTATATTTTATATTTTATATTTTATTCTCGTGTGTTTAGTTTATTGGTGCTGCTACTGTGACGACAAATTTCCCCTTGGGGATTAATAAAGTATCTATCTATCTATCTATCTATCTACACAGCGAGGCCATCTAAGTAACTCAAAGGTCTCCGAGCAAGGTGGTTCTCAGAAAGCTCGAGGCCAAACCAGGTCAATGTTCTGCCTTTCTTACAAATTCTAATTACTCGGTCCAGGATTTACAACACTGATCCGAATGGACGTAACCACATTTCAGCCTAACACCATCGATCCCAAAGGTGGAAAAAAAACAACCTCTCTTCTTACCTCTCTTCTCTCTTGCCCAGGTAACTGATAAAGGTCACTTTCAAATGAGCTCTCTGTGAACACACAATCACATTTCTGAAATTTCCTCCCAAAAACCTCCCGCCTCTCCGATGTGCTCAAGACAGAAGCTTTATAATAGCGGATCCTTCTATCGGCTTGCTTTTCTGAGAAACAGCCCATCAAATAAGGGACTTATGTTGCACTTAACAGCAGCTAAAAAGACATCTAATATGCCAGCATTGATTTACAAACCCGCTTTTTTCTTTGCTCCAAATGGTGCTTCACAACATTCTGATTGCTCTGCGAGTGCCCCGGTGATAGTCTTTGAAGTGCTCGGAGCTGTGTGCCGAAAACTCAGCCTGTGCTTATATCTGGAGCTTTTGTTAGCCACTTCATATGGACTGAGTCCTGTGCCATCATTATTCAATGATTCACACTGTGCAGCCAAAACACTCCCTCTTATCTGTTAAGAGGCTGCAGAGATGCTGGGTGGGTGGATGGGTAAGGGCGAAGACAGAAAGAGAGAGAGAGAGAGAGAGAGAGAGAGAGAGAGAGAGACTCTTCCTCTATCTCACTCTCTCCAGAGGGAAATGGCTTTCCTCTCTTCCTCACAACATGAAGCCAGAGAGCAGCCCGACTTCAAGAGCTTTAGATCCTGGGTGTTCACGCTGGTGGCATTCTACCGTGTGTAGGCGGCGAGAGGGTGTGTAGAAGTATTGATCACGAGTGCTGTTGTCCTTGTGTGCTCCGTCTCCCAGCGCTCGCACAGATACAGAGGGGAGGCTGGCATTCATAAGGCGCACTTATTCAACCGGGGACGAGCTGAACACAACGATCATTTATTGAGAGATGTGTTTGGAAACAACAAAAGAATTGATGCATGCGACACATGAAAAGGAGGCCACTTGAATATTATTCATTTCAGTTTTTCTACGCGTCAGTTTTAGGTGCTACAGCTTCACATGCCTGAATTATATAATTATGTATTTATAGTATTTACGGTTTTATTTTGGCCCGGTTGAGCTTCACATATGTATTCTTTAAATCACACATTGTCCTCTCAGTTGAAATAGCTGTTGTTGAGAAACAGCAAAGAAATACATCACCCTCTGTTACGTCACGTGACTTAAGACCGCCCTCTTCCAGGAAGAGGGAGTGAGCAACGCCACCTGAGAGGGATCATGTAATCAGTGGGAGTCACATATATACACCCAGAGGAAGTGTTCTGTCTCTCTTTCTCGCAACCTCTGATTGTGTTGGTATGGTGCCGACGAGTAGGCCATCATTTGTGTTTTTGCGGGTAACGTGTGTAGGGGTTCTCTGCCATTTTTGTTGTATACATTTTCTCCTGTTTTGTGGTCAGGCAGGGAGGTCAGTATTGTCACTTTATTGTTTGCCTCCTTTGTTTCCCCTTCAGCCTTATCCCTTCTTCGTATGTTGCGGCCTGTGGACCTTTAGAAAACGTAGAGGCCGTAACACCCTCTGATACTTAAACTGGTGAATGTCAACGTATTCTGACTTCAACACTTTCCATTGTGTTGTGATCAGATATTAAAAGCCTCTTTGAGATATTCAACCTTTTTCCTTCAACCTCGCTCGTCTCATATTAATGAACATCTATGATTTTTAGCAGTGCCTCCTATTAAAACATTATCTTCGTGGCGGGAGTACATATGGGTCCAATAAGAATCCCGCTGCCGAAGACATCGGTGTAACTTTGGTGTGACGTTGTTTTCATTGGGGAACAATTTGTTAAAAATAAGAAAAATCCACCAAATAACCACAAAATGGAGGATTCACCCAGAAGCAGTTAGGATTGATTTGTCCACTACGGTCTTGTAATTGTAAAACAAATATAACTTGTTTTCAGAAATGTAATTAGATAGCACCATAAGCGCCCACCTGAATCACAGTGCTGAACCTCCAAGGAAATACGTTGTCGAGACAGATCTACCGGCCTGCCTCATGCAGGACGTGGGAGAAAAAGATCAAAGGAACAGGTTGAACTAACCTGAACATGTGTATGTTTAATTTCTCTATTCATTTCTCCCTCTCTTTGTCTTGCTGGTCCACCAATCATCTTCCAGCAGCTCTTTTAATTGCACTATTTGCTTGTGCTCCATCATTGTCAATTAAGCTCCAGTCCCAAACTGGGATGCTTTTTAGCTCTAGGGTATTTGACTAGCTAACACAATACTTCTTCACTATGAGCTCATGAACTGCCAAGTAGACACAGATTTACATATCAAACCTGGATTTTTTCATCTGAAGTGTTCCCTTCTCGACAATATGGCAACAGAAAATCCCCGTCACGACACTTCATTTGTACCAAGTGGAACTGATTGTTACCTTTTCCCAAAGGAGTTCCACGGATAAGTTGTGTTTGTGTCACAGGAAGATGGAGAGGAAACTAAATGGAGGGGGATGATCCATGAAGGTGAACCTTTAAGAAAAACATCACACTCCAGTGCAGTGCACAATAAGTACAATTGATTATATGTTAGATGTAATCAGATGAAAAATGAGTCGACCACAAAAAGACAATTTCAAACATCAATACACTGCACACACTACCACAAAACACATCTATATACACTATATATATATATATATATATATATATATATATATATATATATATATACTATAGTGTAGTACTTATAATCCAGTAGGTAAAGTGCAGAAGCTACCACAACTAATACTCATATTAAATAAACAATGACTCTTTGTAATATTTGATTGGAGCAACAAAACATAGAACACTTTCCCCCTCAATGCCGAGTAATCGTAATAAACTCATCTCTCTCACGCATGGACTACTTTATCATCTTTGTACGAGTCGTGTAAAGAAAGGAGTCAAGTATCAGATGTGTTGTAATGAAACTACAGCGAGCATAAATCATAACCATGCTTTATTTTCATCGCCATGTTCAAAATTAATCTTGGCATCTTGTGCACCATTGTCAATGATAACTTTATGATTCTTTTTTTATAGACACGGCTTGTCTCGTTGAAGGATATTCTTTAAGACTGTTTTTAGATCATTGCTAATCTTCTTTGTAGTGGATATATTTTCATCTGTTCACTGTGTGGTTTAAACTATAAAATGTGTTATTGAAAGAAATTTGATCGATTAAAGGAATATATATTTTTTTAAATCACATTTCATGCTCTCGAATGTCTTTTTCTGAATAATCGTTCAGTAGTAAATCCATAATCAGCTGATTGTGGTATTTATCTGTGAATAGACCTCAATTCATATTTCTCAGAACAAAAAAAATCCTTTACAGGTGGATTGAGCAACACATTGAATGAAAATGAATGAAATATACTTTATTAATCCCAAAGGGGAAATTTGGTGACAACAGAAGCAGCCCGATAAAACTAAACACAATAAAATATAAGTATAAGAAAGAAAGAAAGAAAGAAAGAAAGAAAGAAAGTGACAGTACATTGAGCATGTTTGTTAATATGTAACTGTTTGCACAGCACATATGCGTGTGTTGCCAGGCCTCTGTGTACATGTTTTCCATGAGTATATTTCCACACCGAGGGGTGAGTGTGGGGACATCTCCTTGCCCCCGATCCGACTGACGCACCTCTGCTTTGCTCCCCTCTGGGTTTTCTTGGAAACGAGGCTGCCTTGTGTTGCCATGCCAGACCCTTGAGAAAACTCCCAGTGCATTTATGTCCTCGGTGGCGTGTGCCAATGGTGCTGCATTTTCATTTGTGTCTATTTGGTTCCTCGCTGCAGCTTCTGGTTCAAATGTGTAAATCAGAATACTCTGCATGCAAAACCTCTGTGTCCAAATTGCCTTTTTGAGTGGCTTCATGCATTTCTCTCCTCTGCGATGTAAATTTTGGGGGTATGTAAATTTACTGTGATGGAGCATAACAAGAAACTCCATTGTTAGACTTTTGAAATTTTAATAGAGCAGTTTACTGGAGGTTTTTGTGTGACAAATGACAGAGAGAGATTCGTCAAAGGAGAGGCAGAAATCTGACAGCAATGATTCTTAGTCACCAACTTCCTCCTCTCCCTCTTTGGAAACATGGTTCAACCACACGAGAATATGTTTGTGTCCATTTATTTATTTCCGTCTTACTCACACACACACACACACACACACACACACACACACACAACCTTCGCTCACTAATGCAAGTTGATGAAACCTCTCTCACTGCTTCCTCCTCTTCTCCCCCACTGTCTCTGTTGTTGTCCAGATGGAGGAGGTAATAGCGCACATGCAGGATGAGAAGAATGGCATCCCCATCCGAACAGTGAAAAGTTTTCTAACCAAGATCCCCAGTGTTTTTTCAGGTAAGGCTTTTATCTCTCTGCTGTTCTGTACGCTCTCCGACTGCCTCCTCTCCTCTTCCTCATCCTCTCCTCCACTTCGCACCCACCCACTAAGTACCCAACTAGTACTCATCTCTCGCCCAACAAAACACTGAAATTATTTAGAGTTTACATTTCACACCAGCATTAACCGACTGTCAAGAGGATGACATTGGATTGTTCGAGCTATGCGACTTAACATATAAGAATCCATGTTGGAGTGATAACCTATAAGAGACTATTCAATTTAAACACGACGTTCAAAAGCTAAGCCATCGTCGCTGCCATGCGCTATATATACAGAAATATAAACTGACAGGATTACGCAATCAAATTAAAAGCTTAAATCGGCTTATAAAAGTCGGAGCTTTACATTGCAACGGCATCAAAATCTTGTTAAATATAAAGGATTTATAAATAATCCAACAATTTATGATTTTCCGACGAACGCTTGTTCCCTGAACATTGTGCAAAAAAACGTCCTTTTTGCACAATGACGTGCACAAAGCCACCAACGGATGTCAGAACGCTCACCGGTCCCCCTTCCTGCTATAACTAAGAGCCACTCAGGCTGCGATGAGGTTGGATGGTTGGCAGTGAGCAGCAACATATGGACTCAGATCAATTCATATAGCTAATTTTAGCCTCGGTGATGTCAGCGAAACAATGACGAATGCTTTGTGCACATAAAGCGCAGCTGATGCACAGGTCTTTATTCTGTTGTTGGTTTCCTTATTCATTCCAAGCCTTCTCCATAGGTTTTATCCATATGTTCCAAACAGCGAGAGGCCGTATTGATTAATTATACTTGATTATTTTACATCTGGCTATAAGCAATAACCGCTCAGATCCATCGGCGCTCTTTATTTTCGTCAGGTGTCATACAATCAAGTGCACTGGCTTCATCTGTGGGAACATGATATGATTAAAACAGATGTCGTTTTTGTTATTGCAGCTCAACCTAAAGACTATAGTTACACTTCATCATCATGTCTAAAAACACACCACAACCATTAGTTGTAATGTATTCGTTGTACAAATGCATGCAGCGGCTATCAATAATGTGAGAGAGAGTGTAATGCTCAGACTGGATGCTACTTCCCGCAAAGCACTCGTCCCCTGGCAGTTTGTGCACGGGCCGCAACAAAGTAAAGGCTGTGAACTCTGGCATCTGCGAGTGAGTGGTCAGCAGGTCCGGCGGTTCAATGCCCGACTGTGCTATTCCTGGCTGATGTGTCCTTGAGCAAGATACTTAACCCAGAATTGCTCCCCGGAAGTGGTGAATGATTGTAAGTTGCTCACTGGAGCTCCCGAAACAAACAGCCATGGATGTAACCAAGGTTTCTGTTTTTTGTGTTTTTCCTCTGCACCACTTTTTGTAGCCCCACAAACTGCCTGGGGATGAGTGCTCAGCTACAATTCTGTATAAAAAAAACACATTCACCTTTTTGAGAAACAGCACTCGCTCTCAAATAAATATATCGCTACACAGATCCCATACTTCTTTTTCATAATAATTATGGCAAATGTGGCTATTTCTTCTTTATTTTACGGGCGACCCAAATTATAAAGATGTATTTTAACAACGTACAGCTGCTCAAATTGGGTGAGCTTATATAGAAGAATAGAAATAGAAATGTACTTTATTAATCCCCAAATTTGTGGACACAGTAGCACCAATAAACTAAACACACAAGAATAAAATATAAATATAAGAAAGAAAGAAAAAGTGACTGTGCATAAACTATACAAGTGAAATGTAAAATACATAATAAAATATACATATATATATACACACAACATATATGCAAATATGTATATATGTCACAATTCTTCCCATTTAATGGGGTATTTATGAATTATATATTATTGGACTGTTAAGCCCTATATGCATGTTTGTATCTGTATATCGAGTGTATATCTCCTCATAGCTTATGTGGTATATTCTAGCATTTCACACATTTTCTCCGTGCATCGTCTTTATTTTCAACTCATATGGCTTTACTACGAGGATTTTTACAACCTCTAAATATAATCTGTACTTTCATTCCTAATTAAAATCATATGTTGATGTTGAGCTGTGCATGACGCCCTCAGGCTGTATGCTGTTACTTTTTGCTGCAGCAAATATCCAATATTAGCCATGCCTGGTATCATTTATCTCTTTATATTATTGGCACATTTTGATGCACACACACGCTTACATCCGCACACACCCACAAACCCACATGCACAGCCCAATCCATGGGCCCGATATTAATACATCCGGAGAACAGCCTTGTTAGAGGATTAGCGTACACATCTCATTTAAGCTCTCTCTAAGAAAGTGGGTCAACTTTAATAGTGTGAAGATGGGGTTGTTTTAATGATGTTAATCCATGGAGAAGCTCATCTGGGTATGGACGTTGAAAAGCAAGAGGCTGCCACGGAAACGACGACCCGACGGAAAGACGGCTTGACCGACAGAGAGACAGCCACAGGGCGGACTGTCTCGCCGCATGAATTCCCTCATGTCTCCATTTTCACACCTTTTCTCTCCCTCCTTCCGTGGCTCTCGTCTCCTCAACGAACCGTCAGCCGTCAGCATGACGGACCGTAATAATAGCTCGGGAAATATATATTTTGCCAAAGTGCGAAAGTTACATGTGGTGATTGGGTGGCAAAAAATACCCAGGGGACAAAGGATGCTGTTATGTTATTCTGAGATGTGAAAAAGATTCAGTTGCATTCTCAAATGGAGAAGATGAATTGTAAAATGGCATCCACCATAAAGGTTTGAAGGCAGTGGCATATGAGTAATCCTTAGACCTTTACTGAAAAAACAAATACACATTCTCTCCTCCTCTCAGACCTTATTTCACTCAGTCGACGTCTTATTGTGTGTTTATGACAGTTGGAAATGTCCTCTGTGTTACATTTCCTTATTAAATGAAACAATTGCGACTGCATATCCGTGCTGTGACTAAGTCAGACTGACCGTGTCATCAGGGTACACAATGGCTGCTTCATTGTGCCGTTGTAACTCGCTGGTCATTTATATTAATGGAGTACATCCAAACAGAGATGGCTTGGAGAGGGTGTGAGAAAAAAATAATGTGGAAATGGAGGGACTATTATCCGCCCACACGGTGCAGGGCGAGAGGAATTGGTATGCACTGTGATGATAAATGGAGGTGGATAGGGTTAAGAGATTCATTGTTTTCCCTGAAAAAGTGTTGCAGCACAGAGAATATATTAGATGTCAGTGATTCATATGTAATGTCTCTCTCTCTTTTCAGGTTCTGAAATTGTCCAGTGGATGATCAGGAACCTGGACATTGAAGATCAAGGTAAGGGGGGGGGGGGGGGGGGGAGTGCATGAGGTGAAATGGGCATATATGTGTTTAAAAAAACGGTTTGGTATTGTAGTTTGGATGCTGAGTTGAAGTTAAGGCAATTGCTTTAAAACCCTCAGCACACAAATACCACAGTGTGCATTAAAATCATTCTTTTAGTCGTAACTCGGACGTGAGAACACACAGACAGGATTTAACGATTTAGTGTTGGACCTTTCGATGATATAATTTACTCCTGAATCCATTTTTAATTAACGTGTATAAATCAGAAAAAAAAACACTCTTTAGAGACTACTCCAGAACAGAGAATTAACGGGTCTTTGTCAAATTAATCAATTTTTATTGTCTCAACATCTACATTTAAAGAAGGAATCTCTAACAGCTAAAAACAGCTCTAAGTTGTAGCCCACAGCTAACTGACTCTATGGCAATAACACCTCCTGTTTACATCCCCCAAACACTCTCCATAGGGAGTGGGTCCGACTTTCTACCCTGGTCTAGAATGGGGTGGGATTATCTTATTAATCATAATATATCATATACATATATAGTTATCTATTAATTAATGTAACACAATTATGGAGATAGCATTGTTACAGGTGGTTATTCTGTATAATCCTAAACTGCATAGTTCTGCTGGTAACTGCCTGTGTGTGTGTGTGTGTGTGTGTGTGTGTGTTTATAAACATACACACGTTTAAAGTTCTGCATTTGTCTTTCTTATTATTCTTATTTGAAGTATGATGAATTAGAGTTTGACAGGAAGTTGTCAGATCATTTCTTGAGCCTCTTATTGCACGAATAATGACTTAAAGGTGTTGGCTTGCTAAATATGGTGAGAAAAAATATATTGTGTTGGTGTGGTTATTTAAATACCGACGTGTTTGCTTGTGGCTGCACACATCAGAGTGTGTCTGTTCCAGTGTGTGCGTGTGTGTGTGTGTGTGTGTGTGTGTGTGTGTGTGTGTGTGTGTGTGTGTGTGTGTGTGTGTGTGTGTGTGTGTGTGTGTGTGTGTGTGCCTCGGTATTCAGAGTTGTGTCTGCTCCCAGCTGAGAGATTTAACCAACTCATCAACTTTTTGGGTTGTTTCATTTTTATGCATCGGTCGACCTGTCTTCGCTTGCGTTTGTCAATTGTGTGTTTGTATTAGAAAGGTCACAACAAGTCATGGTCTTATTTATGTGTGTGTGTGTGTGTGTGTGTGTGTGTGTGATTTTTAAGGGCATAATGAAGCGGTCGGATCATAATAAAACATCTCTGCATTGTTTGGGTAGCAGTTGAACCTTCCAGAGCGTACAGATTGTTCTTGTGCTTTGTTTTTATTTGTATCTTTTCATTTACGTTGAGGAACTTGTTGGAGTGAAAGGACAGTTCAGTCATTTACATGTTTTCCCCCGAGAGATTCTGCTTTCCCCCAGCCTCCGACAGCTCTGGTTCATGATGTATCTTTAGCGCTGCACCTCTGATATAATGAAACAAAAACGTTGTAAACTATGTAAAACAAGAAAGCCTGTCATATAATTTCTGCTTAACGTTCCATGTCATCCCCTCAAGCAAATTGACATGTATTCTGTTCCATTTTGTGTCACCTGCAAAAGGGAAAATGCATTTCCAAATGCTATTCCAGATCATAATGTTCAGAAACGGCCATTTTGTGAAGGGTCTGAAAACAGGTGTGAACAAGCAGATGTTCTCTGACCTTTAACACTTTTTGTTTTTCATTTTTATTTGAGTGTTTAGTCATTTGCAAACACAAAACAAGCCGTCAGGTGAACAGGGCGTTCAGCTCAGACACACTCCTCGGGGGCGGACAGACGCGGCAAAGTCAAACGCAATTATTTTGTCTCACAGCAACAATATCAGCATGTTTATTATATAAAGGCAGATTAGGTTATACATCAACATAAAGAGGGGATTTAGAGGTGTCTCCTAAATGAAAGCGGTGTGTAATATATATCGACACGCTTCAGAGGAATTCAGTATCTTGTTATTTTTGCAATATTTGTAGTCCCCAATTCTGTTTGACTAGCCGATGCAAATTCCTGCCTCAAAATCTGAAATCCTCTGGGATATTTTAGCAGAAGGTTGTGTGCATGATACTTTCATTACATTTCAGGCCATTACAAATCATTATGTTTCATTGAATATCGAAAGCCAATTGCTTTATCTGGCATGGGAACTATTGGAATGAAGTGCTTACAAGATACAGGAGAACATTCCTGCCGCCGGCCATAAGGCTCTACAACAAAGCACCTCTTGCCAGAAACTTGCACTAACTATCACTGTACATATTCACATTCATACTTACACTATGTTGATCTGCACTGCACACATTTTATTTACACTACACACATACACACACTTTGCATTTTGCACACTGTCTATATATATATACATATATATTGTATTTTATTTTATTTTATATTTTATATTTCACTTTTTATACTTTATGCACAGTCACTGTTTCTTTCTTTCTTATATTTATATTTTATTGTGTTTATTGGTGCTACTGTGTCAACAAATTTCCCCTTGGGGATTAATAAAGTATATTTCTATTCTATTCTATTACCACCTTAAGGGTGGCCTAGGCTTGTTTCATGAAGGTGCATTATTGGGCGGATTAGACGGCTCATGAAGGGATCTGTAAAGGTTACTCCTACCGGGGCGCCCTGGAATCCAAAAGCACGACACAGAGACAGATGGACCAGGACAGTTTGGTTTACTCAAGTTCAGACAGGGTCAACACCCGGAGATGAGTCATAAGGCCAACCAATCCACAGGCAGAGAAATTGTAGTTCACAACAGGCAGGGTCAGAACGAGCAGATATGGAAAAGACTCAGGAGGAGTACCACTGGCGATCTGAAATGAGAGGAGAGTTAGCCAACAGTCAGGTGGGATGGAAACAAACCAAGATGTGGAATGCGTGACAGGATCAGAAACATGGAAGAAGCTAGAAGCGAATGGAAAGCCACAGGTCGACATGATTGACGACCTCAAGCTTAACTTTGAGAAAAGCCTCTTCTAAATGATGTACATGGAGTTTAACCCATCAAGATGAAAACCAGTGTGACTGGTTTTTCTCGTGATATGAGCATCCCTGATAAATGTCCATAAATCCAATTTCAGATCTGGGCTCATAGCTCATAATTGAGACATTTCTGCCGTTTCGTAATCCAGTTAATTGTCCCCTACACATCTGTGTTTTCAGAGAAAACAGGAATTGCTGGCAGTTAATTCAGCATGACTCCAGGGGGGGATATGCACCCAAATGTAAATATAAAGCCTATAGAGAACAGGGCTTAGTGGAGCCCACAGCTAACTGACTGAATGTCTTACTTCCTGTTTACGTCATCCAAAGCTGATGAGGAGGCGGCAGGAAGAGCTCGATGATTTATTTATGAAATTAAAAGGGTGAGAGTTGAGAAGCTGGCAGGAAACTAAATACCCCCAAAAAACTAGAAGGTTAAACACTGGGAAGAACTAAACGAACAATGGCTGGAAAGAAAGATACAAAGAGCTATGACAAACTGGCAAAAGGAAAAGGGAGCCCAAAGCCAGGCTAATGACATATATTGTATAGTTGTAACATCACAACCGTACGAACAACGTGACGGATCGTCACGCGTGGAAAACACCAGCCGTGCCGCTTTCATCCTTTTATGCAAGATGCTTGGAGGGTTTGCTCTCCTGACGCTTCAGAGACAAAGCGTACAGCAATAAAAGCACAACACTCACCAAATGCTCCCACAAATGGGCTTTTCTCTCTTTGTACTGACAGACGGGACAACGCCGTGGTAGCAACATGTCAATCACAAGGTCCAGGCCTCGCTTTCTCGTCTGTTTTACTCCAAACAGGACCCTCAATTACTAAATGAACATCACGCTGTATTGAAGAGGACTTGAAACTAGCTATTGAGACCATACACTTGTGTTTACCATGTTTACTGGTCAATACAGCAATTAAGAAGTAGGGACATTTTTTAAAAGGCCTCTTTTTTTTTGCAATCAGAGGCGTCGCCCCCTGCTGGCTACTAGAAAGAATGCAGGTGTAAAGCGCTTCTACGTTGGCTTGACACGTCAGAGCCTGGTAGCTTCATTTTGCACTGAACGTTCAACAACGATCACTTTTTAACATTCCAAATAAAAGCAAAGTCTTTGATTTCAATCCCTCTTGGAACTGGACAGAGCTCACATTACAGTATAGAAGCTGAAGAGGTTCTAAATTCAGAAGCTGAAGAGGTTCTAAATTCAGAAGCTGAAGAGGTTCTAAATTCAGTTTCACTGTCTGGAACGCTAATACTATTAAAATGGCAGTTTAAAAAAAAGTAATACATACATACATACATACATATATACATACATACATACATACATACATGAATAATATAAGCTTAGCAAATAATAATTTAGATCCTTCTGAGAGGAATTTAGTTGTAAAATTGTAAAAATGAAAAGACTTAAAATGAGGAAACAACACCAGTTGAATCAAATTGGCAAATTCACCAAACCATCAACAAAAAAGCTGTCGCGAGTGTGTACCTGGTGTGTTATTAAGAGGGTGAAGTGCATATGAAAGACCACCTAATCCTCTCAGTGGAGCACAAGGGAAATGATGGTCAGCATGGCGAGGGCTCACACTGGTCCTGGACTTCTCCTCCAGGATTCTTTGAGCCTCCTCCTCATCAGACTCCAGAGTCACTGTTGTATATTTGTTAGTCAGGCCATCCTTCTGTATACTATTACACTGGCATATACATGATTGTATCTTGATAAAAAAGAAATGCATGGATTTATAAATAGTTGCATTCTTCCTTTAATCATTCAGTTGCACCTTTATGCATCCTCTACCTCCCACCTGAGCTGATTAGAACCAGTGTTGGAACAAGTATTAAAATCCTTGGCTTATGTAAAAGTAACACTACAATTATCTAAAAATACTCCACGAGTGAGCCCTAAGGAATACAATATACATCAGAGACGTTGTGCAATAATTACCGGGGTAGAAAGCAAGAAAAAACACACAGTACTAATCCACATTCCGCCATTTGGGATTTTCAATCTTTACTTTTCATTTGAAAGCAACAAATCTTTTTTAATGGAGCCATCTATGAAGTTAATCTGACTAACAGTTTTGTCAGGAACTAATAACTTATACAAGCTATATTTGTTTGGAACCACTTAAATATTTCAGTGTATTTCTTTTAAACAAAGACAAACATCATTACCTTCGCATTGAAAATGCGTAAGGTTATGTTTTGATCGCTGTGTATTTATTTATTTATTTGTATGAGAATTACTCGCATAACTCAAAAGGTATTTAACCGAATCGCATGCAATTTGGTGGAATGATTGTTGATTATCCAGGGACCATTTGATTAGAGTTTGGGTTTGATCGGGTCAAAGGTTAATGTCAAGGTCATGAAAAGGTCAACATCTTCTTTTTACCATAGCATTGTCAATTTCTATCCAATTAGCATGCAACTAATGCCAAAATGTTCATAATTCAATGGCCAATCTTGTGATATGCGAAGATATGCACTCTACCGAGTGCCCATTCTAGTTTTCCTGTGCAATGCAGTGGGGAAAGAAGCAGGAACCTAAAGGTGCTTAATGCATTACTTAATGATTGATTTGTTATAGTCTAAACACAAAAACAGCGCATTATGGATCGTGCAAACAATAATAATCAAAATGTTACAACAAAAACTGAATCCCATCTCTTGTATTTAGATAACCCTCAGCTGGAAGAACACTCCCACACTGCACTGGCAGGGCGTCGCACACAGAGCTGGTCATGTGACATCAAAGGGTGTTTCCCCTTCAGACTCCGAGGCGGGCCTGTCTTGACAACTTTGCTAATTCCAGTCTACGGTTTAATCAGATATAAAGTTGATTTAAAACACTTCTATATGTTAAATGTAAGTCAGAAACTCCCATGCTACCAGGAATTGATCTATTGATCTATCTCAAGCAACAACAAAAAACAGTGTTGTGAAGCTTTTATTATCCCACGGAGAAACCATAGTCAAATTAGTCTGATTTAGCACGCTCAGACCTATTCTTTTGGGCCCACGAATAAAATAGATTGCATTAAATATGACTTCATATCCACAACATCAGCAACGAGGCCCCTTGGTCCAAACCAACAGAGGCGGTGTGCAACTGATCCTCAATTATAAATGTACAACTGCCTTTCTCAGTCTGGCCTAAAAAAAACATCCCCATAACCACCATGGACATGTTAACAATATAAACCACAAACACACATTAGCTACAGTGAAAGAGAGGACCACGCTCACACAGCCACTACGTTGCTTAGTAACAAAGTGGCCGTTGATGTTTCTGTGTTAGTTTCAGGGTTTAGCGGTGTGTTGATGAAGTCACCGTCTGAATTATCAAAGTAGTCCATCCTCAAAACATAATATCCCTAATCGTTGTCCCAGTATAACCAGTCCTCAATTATGAGGTCAATTATTTGACCTGAGTGAGGCGCTACCTTCACATCAGGGATCAACTACATTATCCCTACTGTTGAAGGTCATGGACATGTTGGGTGTGTCATCTAACATGCCAGACGATGCATTAACTCAGCCTTTAATACATTAGATTCAATGTTTTTTCTCCAACTATGGCGAAGCACAATAATACAAAATGAACACATGCTGCTCAGCTTAATCTAATTTTATGTATCTACCTTTTAACGTGTGCTGGAGGATTTCTGAACTTTGAAATAACAGCAGGCAATGCAGTGTCGGGTTTGCCTTGGGGATTTAGAGAAATCACTTAATGTCCGTGGGGAGGACGCTCAACATTCAGTCCTCAGGTGGCATCAGAATACCCCTCAGCTGCACTTCCACAGAAGCAAAGACCGGGAGAGGATCATCCCACTGGTTGAAGAATGGGAAACAGAAAGCTCCAACTTCCCTGTCCCAGATGGCCTTTAAAATACTGACTTTCATCTGATAAACAATCCAGAACATAAACATTCTGAATGGATAGTAGCTCAAATGTTATATAGATAAAGGACTGTCTTCTTGAATAACCCTATAGCTCTTTGACATTATTGTTATGACTTAATAACACACCAACATATGAATTTAATAAATTATATATATATAATTTATTAAATATATATATATATATATATATAAAAATATATCATTTATTAAATTCATACAAAATAATAATATTATATATATATATATATTCATATATATATATATATTCTTACAGCAATAATATGCTAATATATATATATATATATATATTATTATTATTGCAGTAAGAAATAGTGGAGTGTTCAGTGCACAAGGGGGAAGGGGTGTGTTTATAAGTAAACAGGTTTAAATAACTTATGAGTCATTACGTATTAATAAATGCGGCCGAGTCTTCTCACACACACACACACACACACACACACACACACACACACACACACATGCATTCATATCAGCATCCTGACCTCTCAAAGCTCACCTCTGTGCTGATTCATATTCATCTCACACACGCATTCACCTCGGTGAGTGTGAATATATGGATGCGTGTGTATATTCTAGGGAGCAAGAGAGAAGATATGTGAATATTTTACACATACATAGAGTAAGCTCCTGTTAAAGCATTCAGAAATTTGCCGATGTAGACGATGTCAAGCATGTCAAGCATTCATATGTTAGCCGGGTTAAGATCACAGTTGACTGTCAGTTGGCTTCACACCAAACTCGAAATAATCAAGTCAGAAATACACAGGATCATTATTGTATAAAACAACATGTCAACAAACTCTTTCACATACTGTTTCGAATTACCCCAAAAAAGGGCCAATTTCCTGGAAAATCGTCGACACGTTACATGAAACATGAATAATATCCGTTGACACCATGAAGCGGCTACAGGTTGAGAACAGTGGGGGGGGGGGGGGGCGAATGGTGGCAGGCGAGACACACAGTTGATGATGATTACATGTTTTCATCATCTGATGGTTTTATATCTGGGAGAGTCAATCATGTGCTGTGGAGCGCCGGAGGGAAGCAGGTTTTCACTCCAACCAAGCACAACACCAGGTGATTCGTCTGATGAGTTCCGCCTCCACGGCTTATGGTGGGCTAATCAGTGGGGGCCCCTGCTGTGGTGTTTGGGGGGACCGGGGGCCTGCCTCCCCTGTCAAAGCACCGTCAGACCTTATTATAGTGTTTGTGTTCCTATTTCACACATCCTTTTATTGTCTTCCTCTGTGCTCGTGTCCTTTGGTCTTGTTCTCGTTGTATCTGCCTTTTCTGGTTTTCATTTCCTTTGGTAAATGCCATACGACTAAAGTGTATTAGCGTGTTATTATTATTATTAGAGCAGCAGCTCCCAATTAAGGTCCTGTTGTTTTTTCTGATCAGTTTGTCAACAGTTAATTTATACCTGAGGATGAAGGGTGAATAAAGTTAATTTGCTTGTGTGACCTCCAAGATCAGTGATGAGGGACTATTGATTGCAGGATAATCAGAACATCTTCTTCTAATGATCTTGTAATGCCTCAAGATGAACTAAATGAAGAGTGTTTAAAGACAAATGATATGTTAATAGTAGAGCCTTCAGGTTTCAAATGATTGGAAATCATGCTGATTCAGCTTGTGGTGAAGAGTTAGTTGATGAGATTGATACCTCTCTCATATTAGTTTGTTAAATGTAAGGCAGCAGCCAGTGAGCTTCGCTGAGCACGAAGACACCTTTCTGACGACAGTCGAGGTGTTGTTGAGTTTAACTTGTCAACACAATCCCAAAACACGCTTGTTCTAATCACCTTCGCATTGAAAATATGCAAGGTTATGTTTTGATCGCCGTGTATTTATTTATATATTTATTTGTATGCGTGTTACTCGCATAACTCAAAAAGTATTAAACCGAATCGCATGAAATATTGTGGGATGATTGATTATTATCCGGGGACCATTTGATTAGATTTGTGGATTGATCGGAAAGGTCAACATCTTCTTTTTACCATAGCACGGTCAATTTATATCCAATTAGCATGCAACTAATGCCAAAATATTCATAATTCAATGCCCAATCTTGTGATATGGGAAGGCATGCTCTCTACCGAGTGTCCGTTCTAGTTCTAGTGTGTTTTATGTACAGTAAATGAGAGTAACGTTGTAAGTGTTCACTATTACTGGGTAAACTGACACAAAGAACAAGAGTACATGAAGTTGTAAGTGGACTTTGTTTCTGTGTTTTCTCCCAGTGGAAGCTCTTCACCTCGGAACTCTGATGGCGGCACACGGTTACTTCTTCCCCATCTCAGACCACGTCCTCACGCTCAAAGACGACGGCACCTTCTACAGGTTTCAGGTAAGACTAAGAACTGTAATATTCAGATTTGTATTTGCATTGGTGTATTTTATTAGATCTATAAAACTTTAGAGGTCAAGGGTAATGTTTAAAAATAACCTAAGGAGAGGAAATGTTTCACGTTTTCTCACGTTTTATCTCACGTGTTATCTCACTTGTTATCTCACGTGTTATCTCATGTATTTCACGTTTTATCTCACGTGTTATCTCACATGTTAATCTCACGTGTTATCTCACGTGTTATCTCACGTGTTATCATACGTGTTATCTCACATATTATCTCATGTATTTCACGTTATCTCACGTGTTATCTCACATGTTATCTCACATGTTATCTCACGTATTATCTCACGTGTTACCTCATGTGTTATCTCATCATATGAACTATAGAGACCATGTTTACTTATGTCCATGTTATGCACAACAGTTTAAGGATTTAATTCAAAGAGTCCAGAGGGAAGCGATGTGCGGGACGGTTATTTTTTCCATATATTTTTCATAGAGGACTATAAAAATGCAGCTTTCTGCAACAGCTGTTGAATTGAATTAATACAAATCATAATTGGCGAACATCTAGACTGCAATTGATCATAATAGTTTATTATTTCACTAGCAACAGATTCTCTCTCATTTTGATCCAATCAGCTATCTGCACCGTGTCCCTGTTCACTGTGTCTTTACTTACGTTAGCCGTGTTAGCCAGAAGCTAACAGCGAACTGGCTCTCGGACAAATAGCCAATACAATATGTCGTCAATAAAATATGTTTAAAAGAAATGTGAATCATTGCAACCACAAGAGGAAATTGAGCGTACAGTTGTTATGGAGCACAGAAGGCTGAAGGACAGCTACAGTGACGCACACACACACTCACACACACTCACACACACTCACACACACACACACACACACACACACACTCTGTGTAATGCGATGCAGTCAAAACGGTGATTAGCAGTTGCCGTGCCTCGTAACTCTTGAAGGTTCATGCGTAAAGAAAGAAGAAAAACACATCACTCTGAACGTTAATGTGGGATTGGCGGTTTTAGTGGTTTAGCAGAACTAACCAGTAAACAGCCTCAGGAGGTCTGAGGTGGTAGCGGGCTCCACTTCGCTCTTTACTGGTAATCGCTTTCCCTCTGATGCCAGTCCAGTCCACACGGTGCCACCGAGGAGGGTCGGGATGCATGCCGGTGTCCGCTCCCCGCGCTCGCTGAAAGGAGCTTATGTGCTTTAGACGTTCTGCCCAGCCCGTTATTCAACCGAATGCTTTAATGTGACAGATGCCAGGCTGTGACTGTGTGCCTACCTCGCATGCCGGTGCCCACTTTAACTCAACACACCATGTGGTTAGCTGTAAGGTTTCTTTTAATTTAGTTTCCTAATGACCTGTTTTTCCCTTCAGACGCCATACTTCTGGCCATCAAACTGCTGGGAACCAGAAAACACAGACTATGGTGAGAGAGCTGCTCAGTCTGAATTCTGCTTTGTGCGTTGTGCAGCACTGAAGAGCAAAATGATGCACAGCTGATTTTTCTTACTGCTGGTGTTACCAAAAAGTCAAAAGATGAAACACAAATGATGCATAACTGCAGTATGAAAGTGGTGGGAAGACACTTTAAATCACATTTAGTTTTTTTGTTACACTTGGCCCACAGTTATAATCCGTTATAGAGCAGATGGCATGTTATACCGTATGTTTCCCATCATATTTCTATTCATACTGATACAGACTGATGACAGGGACGGGGAACCAGAGATGTGTGTGTATACGTGCACAGTTGGCTGAGGGTTTTTTAATAGTGATACAGGGACGAGCTCTTCATTGTTCACAGACCAGCGGAGATAAACATTTCATAATGCCAAAAATGGTTTGAGCGCCCAGCCGCAGCTTTGCTGGTCTTTCATTTGTTGTTTGAGTTGTGGGAGAGGAAAAAGGGCTAATGCTCGCTGTGGGAATAATCCCGTGAGCCTTAGGGGAAGTTAGAGTGTCTCCGATGTAGCAACTGATTCACATGAACGATGCGCCTTAATGAAAACAGTGTAATGGCATAATGAAGCTTCCACGTAATGGTCAGTTAACAAAGTGATGATGACAGTACAGCACACACACGAAAACAAACAAACAAACAAACAACACACTGAGACACCACGCACAGCCAACGACCTTTGTGATTTGGAGGCCAGTTTAAATGTGCATTTGAGAGGATTAAATGAGTAAACGCAGGGTCGCCTAAGGCTGTTTAAACCAAGCTGATTTCCCATTCCCCGCGTATCACCCTCTCTCTCTCTCTCTCTCTCTCTCTCTCTCTCTCTCTCTCTCTCTGTCTCTCTGCCTCTCTCCACAGCTGTTTACCTCTGCAAAAGAACAATGCAAAATAAAGCACGTCTGGAGCTTGCAGACTACGAAGCGGTAAGTGAGAGAGGTGTTTTAAAAACGCCAGCATCCCCTTCTTCAAGTGTTCTGCATATTCAGCTCTCAGGTTTTTATCTCTTGCCTTTTTCTTCACGCTGACCCTCACAACTTTTGTTTCCTCCTGTGTGCCACTGCATCACTTGTAACTTTCCTTTCCCCCCAAAAGCAATTACATGAATCACCGGGTTAGTTCTTGCTCAGATATTCCTTCTTTTGTACGAGCAGGGATCATTAAAGATGGTATCCAGCCGTGTGCACTGTACACATCACGTGCAGTAAACACAATCAGCCCAGATCTCTCAAAAGCCCCCCCCCTCCCCCCCATTGTTCTTTGTTTCACTTGCAGGAGAGCTTAGCAAGGCTACAGAGGGCTTTCGCCAGGAAATGGGAGTTCATTTTTATGCAAGCAGAAGCACAAGCGAAGTAGGTTTCTATAAGAAGCACACATGCATCGAGAGAGTCCTCTCACACACTCGTTCCGTCGTGATTGAAGTGTGCGGTTTTACGACAACTTTCCTGTAAATGCCAACGCACAACCTCACAGATGAACTGCACATTAAACATTTCGACGGGCTGAATCACACGTGTGTCGGAATGAGCTGCGCGCGCTGTCGAAACGGTTCTGAACTCCTTTTTTGTTCCTCAGAGTGGATAAGAAGAGAGACAAAATTGAGAGGAAGATTCTCGACAGTCAGGAAAGAGCATTCTGGGATGTGCACAGACCAGTGGTGAGTGAAATTGCTGATGTTGTCGTCACCGTCACCTTTGCTGAGTTACCAATATAATAGCCGACACTTTTAATATTACGTGACATATTTCTGCAAACGAGAACGGCATTGAAAAAAAAAATTCACTCACACACGGAGATTAAAAATGACATACTGTCGATATAATATATATAATTCACGCTCTCTGGGTTATCTTAATCCATTCAACACATCTCACCTGCATCACGCTGCGCGACACAGTCATATTGGTTTGGAAATATTACGCAGTTCACGTTATTTATACATGAGCCATGAATAGAGCAAAGAGCTGTGGTTTCACATGAAATGCCACATCAATAACTGTCACAACACATCAGCTTCACTGCTGCTCTTTACCTTGTTCATACACACTTGCTTGACATTAACATTTATTTCCCCCTGAGGTTACAGGGGCTCCTCTGCTGCATTTCTCTGAAAGCCGCTGCTCCGTGCTTAATTGGAAAATAAGTCCAATTTATGCATCCTCGGAGCAACGTAATCAACATTAATTCAAATTTCACGGTGACGCTGTCGAGCTACGTCGTCCTGTTCTTGTGGAAGAAACCTCGATTAGACCACTTGTTCAATCAGGTGGAATTTTCACACTAGTCCCCCGCTGGTTTGCTAGTTTTGATAAAATTGGCACATTTCATATTTAATTAACTAACATCCAACACGTTGTCCCGGAGACGTCAGAGAATCGCTTTGCAGCCCAGCTTAGCATATTGGATTGCATTACCTGAAACTCACGTCATCGCACCTTCACTATTTGTGGCGTGACGCTCGAGGGGAAAGCAGAAGAGCCGAAGTTGTAATAATCATGTAATTATGATGTTGTCTCCTCTCACAGCCTGGATGTGTGAACACAACGGAAGTCGACATAAAGAAGTCGTCCAGAATGAAAAACCCTCACAAAACCAGAAAGGTACAGCCCGTCTATCCCACTGGTCTGTCAGGGTTCGTACGGTCATGGAAAACCTGGAAAAGTAATGGAATTTAAAAATGGTCATTTCCAGGCCTGGAAAAGTCATGGAAAAAACATAAATCAGAAAAGTTTGGAAAAAGTCATGGAAAATTGTTGTAATCCCATGTTCATTTAGGCCGAGTTTGACATAATTAATATGTTTTTTTAAAGAAAGACGCTCAAATTATTAGCCGGCTTACGCTCTCAATACGCAACATTTTCTAAATGTTTCATGTTTATACCGAGATTTCAGTTTGGTCATGGACATTTGGTTTAAAGTCGTGAAAAAGTCCTGGAAATCCATCTGTCAAAATGTGTCTGTCTTTCTGTTGAGGTCAGGGTTGATGACTTTGCATTACATACATGCATGAAACGGACTTATTGTTCCTTGTGTGGTTGTCAGTCGCTACATGGCTTCTATTACTCATCTGAATGTGTTTTTTTGTGATCTCAGTCTGTGTACGGGCTGCAGAACGATATCCGTACCCACAGCCCGACCCACACTCCCGCCCCTGAGGCCAAGCAGCCGACAGAAGAAGAACTGCAGGAACAGGTTCGACCAGACGGTGGCACTCTCCTCCTAAAAACAGGAACATTTGAAGTCATGGCTAGCACTCAAATTGCAACTGTAGTCCTCATTTTTCATCTATGAGTCTATTTACAGTAAAAAAGAAAAGTTGTATACGATCACGATATGTACATGACTGAAGAGTATGTTTGAACTGCTTAAAAAAAAGGTTAACTAACACAAAATATCATGCAGTTGTTGTTTAAATATTCTTGCACAAAGCAGCATTGTATTGTCATCACTGACGCATGTGGATTGTTCCCTGCTGTGGTTTCAGATCTCCTTTTGGCAATTGCAGTTAGACAGGCATCGACTGAAAATGTCCAAAGTGGCGGAGAGGTGAGCAATATTATTGGGGTCTTTATTCAATTTAGCCCTCGATCTGTTTATTGAGCCTCTGAACGGACAGACGTGGCGTTGACAATGCCTTCAGTGGGCGTCAGCGCTGACGATTCCAGAGAGTGGGCGGCGCACACAGTCGATTAGTCATTTCCTTCGGTGACGAGAGAGCTGAATCCAGAGAGGATGAGGAATTCCCCTCACTGCTTCCTTTAATTGCAGCTTACAACTCATTCATAATCACCCACCGGGAGGTATGACCGTGAAGCGTCGTTCTTCTTTTAATTCATAACTTCTTTTAAATCACTTCTTAAAACCCACTTTTATAGAACTGCTTTTAAGTGATGTCGTCCTTTTATTTTTTTATTTTATGGTATGGTCTTTTTTGTTTGCCGCCATTTAAGTTGTGTTTATGCTTTGTTTATCTGTAGAGCACTTTGTAAACCTTGTTTTTAAAAAGTGCTATATAAATAAAGTTATTATAAATAATTAAAAAGTTATTACCGTTCACCCAGATGCGATGACTAGATGATTAACACCAAATGTCGACCAGTCGTTCAAACGCTTTCGCTGTTTCCTCTTCAAAACCAGTTTGCTGGCCTACACAGAGCAGTACATCGAATACGACCCCTTCCTCACGCCCCCGGATCCATCAAACCCCTGGATCACGGATGACGCCATTCTCTGGGAGCTTGAAGCCAGGTGGGTGCAGGTCTTAATCTGACGGGGATTAGTTGATATATTTAGGGTGTGTCACGTCGCGCACACGGATCATCTGTGAAAAGACGTGTTGCCTTTTTTGGGGCGTGTTCTTCCTCAGCAAGGAGCCGAGCCAGCAGAGGGTGAAGAGGTGGGCGTTCGGCATCGACGAGGTTCTCAAAGATCCGGTCGGACGAGAACAGTTCCTCAAGTTCCTGGAGTCTGAGTTCAGCTCAGAGAATCTCAGGTACTCACCCACACCACGTGAGAACACTCCCCTGGAGGCATGACCTAACCTTAAAGCTTCAATCAATATTTTTTGGCTTCATAAATATTAATTATAATCTAATGCATAATTAAAGAGTGACTCACCCCCAAATAAGAAAGCGTGTTGTTTCTCAGCTGATTTGATATAAATGACTGCCCTGGTTCATCCCTTCATATTTAAATTAAAATGATCACGTCTTTTATTAGAATTTAACCATATTTAATCAGATGCTCTTATGTTTAATATCTAATTGCTGCAAGGCAACCAGTAACGAATTTAAAACAAATTAGTAATAAATACATTTGTCCCGGAAATTAAATGAATAAAGTAGCATGAAGTAGACACACTCAGGTGTCTAATAATATACTAAATAACACGCTGCCAGTAAACAAAGCTGGCAGTAGGATGCAGTCGTGTTTTTGGTGATTGGAATCTCGGCCTGGGCCTTCAGCCGTGGCTTCCTCATGCTTCATAACATCCAGCTGGCTGAACCTTTGCAAATGTTATCCTCAACCACAAACCGAGTCTTAAGCCGAAAATGAACGGTTAACTTTTGTGGGACCAGATTTTTGTTCCCACATGTTTCTCCACAACGTTAGGGTGTGAACAGATATGTGTCGCCACAACGTGATTAAAAAGAGCACACACACACACATAAATGCACACGTGAGAGACTGTGGAGGGTTTATCACACACTGCGCTACACGTACACACAAAGTCAAACATAGACACACTCACACACACACACAATGAAATGTTCACATTCACTATGAAACACTCACGCACACATAGAGCGCTCATGTCCATATGGTTACTCTGGCATAACTGAACACTGGTTTTCTGTGGGTCTCTCCTGGTGACAGACATGATCAATAATATACACTTAGGGATTGTCTGTAGGCCTACGCATAATTGTGGAACGCTAACCACTGTTATTACTGGGGTCATTGTTATTACTGGGGTTATTGTTATTACTGGGGTCATTGTTATTACTGGGGTCATTGTTATTACCGGGGTCATTGTTATTACTGGGGTTATTGTTATTACCGGGGTCATTGCTATTACTGGGGTCATTGTTATTACTGGGGTCATTGCTTCTTTCATGTATACGAGGTGAAATCGTGATATCAAAGCGGAGAGAGCTGCCGGCTGCAGCGTTTAAGAAGCACTACAGTATCTGTTTATAGAACAACTCAGGTGGGAAGGAATATTATGTTAATTGGTTTATTTGTGGTAACAGGAACTCTGAGTATCAAAGATGCATGCAGCCAGCTTAATATGAAGAGAGCACTGTGCAGCATAGCTCCCCTGCTCCCTCTGATGGCACATGCCCGAATTGTTTCTGACCCAAAGCTCATAATGCGGTCAGTTTAATATAATTCTAATTTAATATCTCAATCTGTTGAGCATCATTTCAACTCTCCTATAATTGAATGGATGTCTCACTAACCTGAAACATGCTGCTATTAGTGGACATGTTAACACTTTAAACCCTAACTTTTTTTTAAATTGTACTTGCATGATGCTGCCCACCATTAAATCCCTCTCTCTCTCTCTCTCTCTCTCTCTCTCTCTCTCTCTCTCTCTCTCTCTCTCTCTCTCTCTGCAGAGGTGTCCCTTAATAAGGCAAACACTGAACAATGTCCTATTACAGCTTCTAATTTGTTTTCTAACTTCTAATTATCTCCAGGCATTTATTTTGTCCTGTGTGCTGACAATGTCAAATGTGTTTTACTTTTAAATAAAATGCAAAAGAGTGCTTTAAAAAATAAATATTTTTGTAATTAGATTCAATGTGTGAATACAAACATCTTCCCATGGTTCACTATTACTTTACAATGTGTGGCCAGAGCTCCTGTATTGTTTCCCTCTGCTCTGCAGGTTCTGGCTGGCGGTCCAGGAACTAAAGAAGCGTCCCATCAGAGAAGTCCCAACCCGGGTTCAGGAGATCTGGCAGGAGTTTCTGGCCCCCGGAGCCCCGAGCGCCATCAACGTGGACTCCAAGAGCTACGGCAAAACCACGCAGAACGTCAAAGACCCCGGACGCTACGCCTTCGAGGATGCACAGGTTCAAATGACACCGACACGTTTAATCGCTCATTCCTGTAGCATTGAAACGCTCAACTTCTGTGATCTGAAACTGTATTTCACAACAGCAACAATTTATGTGGCAGTTTATGAAGCATAACTCTGTTTTGACGGTCAATGAATCGTCACTGTTGATCCGATTACGTTCAGCTCCTCGTCTGTGCTTTGGTAAATAGTTTTCTCATGATGTGTCTCTACAACAGGAACACATCTACAAGCTGATGAAGAGTGATTCCTACAGCCGATTCATCCGCTCCAGTGCCTACCAGGAGTTATTACAGGCAAAGAAAAAGGTGAAAACATTGAAATAAAAACTCAGTTTGAAATATTAGATGTAGAGAAATACCTGCAGCTCTATAGCGCCTCTTCAGTGATTGATACAACCTGTCATCCACTCTAAAGCCGTATCAAAGTCTGTTTAATAACACATTTAGTTTATTTGCATTACTCATTTACACATATATATACAGTGGGTAAGTATTCAGACCCCTTTACATGTTTCACTCTTTGTTTCATTGCAGCCATTTGCTAAAATCAAAGAAATTCATATTTAAATTTGTCTTTTTTAATTAATTTTCAAAAATGTCTACATTTCTGTTTGTATCTGTCAAGATGGGTTACTGAGTGTACATTAATGAGAAATAAAATGAACTTTTCTGATTTTAGCAAATGGCTGCAATTAAACAAAGAGTAACACATTTAAAAAGGTCTGAATACTTTCCGTACCCACTGTATATATATATATATATATATATATATATATATATATATATATATATATATATATATATCTGATGTGGATACATAATTCCTGAATTCAGCGATGTAAGTAGAGTTGCTTAAAGGTGAAACCAGATCAAAGCAAAGAACAGATCAAACAAAATGGCCCCCAGATAGAACGAATACAACATTTGAACAGTCAGCTGCAGGTGTGGAGGGGGAGATGCTGATCAGGACTCCTCTCGGGTTTAAAGATGACAATATGAAAACCAGACATGTGGAGGCTGTCATAACGTGATGAATAATTCTGAATTGCACGCGTGTATTTATGTGTTCAGAAGCTGCTCTCTCCTCTACCGACACCTTTCTGTGACATTATGACAGCCAGACTGTTGACACAATACCGCGTTAATGCACTACGTGACAATTCCTAATAGCTTAATACTTTGTCGGCTTTCTAAAATAATGGCTCACGTAATTATTTTTAGTTGAGCAAAATAAAACGCTCTACATCACACTCTTGACAGAGGCCATTATACGACAGGAGTAGAATCAGACGGTCTTTTCAACCGAGGATGGAGGTGAACATCGAGAGGAGATTGTTGTCAAAGCCATTGCATTATAAAGTAGACGACATGGAACCCTGTAAATGTATCACATCACTTAACGTATGCTTTTTTTGTCCCCACAGAAAAGTAAGAATTTGTTCTGAAGGCGTTTGCTTCCAGGTAATACAAAAGGACACACACTGTACATTGTCAGTTACTACTGTGATATAACCTTATTTTAACCCTCCTGTTACCTTTCGGGTCAATTTTACCCCATTCAATGTTTAACATCTCTAAACAAATTACTAACATAATTTTTTTTGCTTCACATTTCATGGCTTTTTCTAATTTATTTAGGACAATTGGGTAAACATAACATTCACATGATATGTTTTCAATGTCCTGTACACAACTTGTACGCATCGGTGTTCTCTATGAAGCTATTAAAACACCAAAAAGATATCTCTTTCCAAGTTGAGGTCAATCAGTGAGATTTTAATGGTGAGCTGCATATTTCGCCATAGTCGTGAACAAGTATTCTGGATGTATCTGGTGTGTGTGTGTGGGGGGGGAGGTGGGGGGGGGGGTTAAAAAGATGTTAGTACATTTGAAGGTAACAGGAGGGGTAAGCATTTTTACAGGTAGCGGATATGTAGAACCTAATATGTAATGTTACATTCACGTTCAGCTCAAATATTAAATGTGCACATTGCATACAATGTAAATGCATGGATGCTCATATTGTTATTTCAACTGAAAATACTGTGTTTATTCTCTCTCACTCTCATTTAAATATTTACCTCATTCTCTTCTCTACCTGTCTATTCTGCCTCCCCCCCCCCCCTTCTCCCACCACAGGGGAAACCACGAGCATCCAAGAGGCTGACCAGTCATGTGCCATCATGCTAAAATCAATGCTATCTCTCTCTCTGGGACATTGAGAGGGGGACCATCTCATATCTGCGTCGTCATTGTCTGTCCATCCGCTCTCGGCTCAGCCGGGGCGACGAGTCAAATCTGTTGTCCACCGGATGTTGCATGTCCTTGGAGAGGATGCTCCTTTTTCACTCTTAAAGTACCTGATATATTTCCAGTATTCTTAGAAAGGAAGCACCATTGGACGTGTGAGGACACTGACAGACTGGCGGGATTGAAGAAAATCCAATTCAGTGTTCCAGTTCTTTACATTGTAACTGCTGGACCCGACGCCCCTCTCCCTCTTCCAGCCGAAACAAATGATGTCAGAGTAAAAAAGAGAAAAAAAGAGAAAAAAAAACACTTAAAATGAAAGCTTAAACTGATAAATCTAAACAATGTCATCGCTTTACATGATCTGGGGTCACAGATACTTTGTCACGCTATGGGAAGTGTTGTGCAGAATGAATATACAATATATATACATATATATATATATATTATGTTTATTATAATTATGATTATTTATCGTGCATTTATGTTGCTTTGCATTATTTTATTGCATTACAATAATTAGCACATATGGTTTTCATTGCACTTGTTAAGTCACAATCAAAATTACAAAAATACTGTCTCCTGTTTTATGTAGAACATATTCTTTGTTATTATCTCCTGCATTTATTTTTATACCATATTTAAAGACACTTTTACTGACTTGTATTATTAAAGTTGGCCCTCTATCTGTTACATTGTCCTCGCTTTGGATCTTTTCAAACTTTTGCATCAAACAAAATGCAACTCTAGCATTCATGTGTTCGTTCTGCAGGGTTAGAATAATCTATTAAACGCTGCAGCGCTTTAATGCACTTCCTCTTTCGGCCACTAGAGGGTGTTACGTTATTTCCTACTGCAGAGATCTGCATCCTCTCAGCAACCAACTCCTCCTCGATCAAAGAAATGCACCGCAGTACTCTGCAGACACATGCATTTATTTTTTATGCGAGAGTGTCATCATCCTTTAGTCTGCTGAAGGGGTTATTGTTCCTCAGTACCCATCGGAGGGTTTTGCAGGATCTGTTGATGTTTCATCTCTTTGATGGCAGAAGTGACAGCTGGTGTTTTCAGTCTCTGTGCCCAGTGGTCAGCTTAGCAAGAGCCACAAAACAGACAAACATTATTGTCTCAGTTGCATCGAGGAATGTGAGTTGTGGCCTTTTTCAAAGCATGCTGTTAGTGTGTCTGGCTACATATATACAATGATTTATGGATTGAGGATTATGGGTCGTAATGTGATGTGGTCACAGTGCCAATGAGGATAATTTAGGGGTATTGAAGGACATCATTGTTTTATCACAATGTTGTCCTTGATTGTCCATAGTGGCAAAATGTAATCCCCCTCCTAAAAATATAACTTTAAAATATCAAACATGTATGAGGAATGGGTGAAGAACATTTAGCGTGGGAAGAAAAGAAGAGAAAAGAAAAGCTGACATTTTGATAGTTTGATATATTATGGATGGATGACAAAAAAAAGATATCAAAGACAAATATAACTAGGCAGAGAGAGAGAGAGAGAGAAGGAAATACAGACATAAATGAAAGAAAGCTTGGTTTGATTCACACAATGACCAATAGGATAAACCCTCCCAGTTTTGAGGAGGGAAGGGGGTGGTGGGGATTCAAACTAAGGCAGGCTTTACAGTGAGTCAAACACTCTCAAAGACAGACTAGAGACAGTCTCCACCGCGCTAAGGTATTTGGGCTTTCTGTGACAGAGATCTGGAGCTTCTCTTTAAAACCTAAGAGCAAAAAAACTAAAAAGCAAAAAGTTAGACTGAGAAAGTTAGACGGAGACATCGCTTGTGGATGGAAAACTGATCTGAGTCCACAATTTAGAAAACTTTTAAGTTGGGAGAAGAAGAAGAAAAAAAGAGGAGCAAGGACAAGCCTCAGGATACTACAGATTATGTTGCCATGGAAACCGAAACTTGGAAGCGGACGCAAGGACCACTGAAGGTGGACATCCTCCCTTGACTGCATCCTTGACACGTTACCGCTCCGCTGCGACCTTGTGGTGAGAGGTACATGAACCATACTTAATAACACCTTAATAACCGCTTTTTTTCAACAGTGTTGCAATAACTTTCTGAGTGTGTTTAAAAATGTCGACTAACATCACAGCTGACATTCGAGAAATTGTAATTACCGTCACAGGATGATAAATATATAGTTAATGAGCATTCTTTGCAGCGTATGTGAATGCACAGTAACTATACACGTGATGTTATCCTCTGCCATTTGGATTTACTGAGAAAAGTGTAGATAAATGAGTGCTGGTCCAACACATCTCACGTGAGCACTTTGAACAAGTGGGCAGTAAAAGACTGACGGACAGAGTGAGGCGGAGTGACGAAGCACCGAGCCGTGTGATCCCACCAGCAGTAGCTGGACAGATACTTAGGATTTCTGCCAGCTGGTTTGATACCCATTGGGGCCACCCGTAGTAATGAAATATACACCAGGTGCTGTGAGGTGTTCTGGATAAAAGTGTCTTCCAAATTACTATACCATATGTGCTGCTGGAGGTTTCAGGGATTTAGTGTTTGAGTGAGATAATTAGTGAGTGATGACAGTGTGTTCATTGCAGTGAGATCAAGAGTCACTTTAGTAGAATATGCCTAAATATGAACTATTGATAAACTGTCAAATTCCTTGAATGTTTTTTAACTCTAAATATGTCCTTTTGTACACATTACATCTCTTGCATCTGTCCATCCTGGAGAGGGATCCTCCTCTGTTCTCTCCTGAAGGTTTCTTCCTTTTTTTCCCCCTGAAGGATTATTTGGGAGTTTTTCCTGGTCCGATGTGGGGTTTTGGGGCAGGGATGTCTATGTGTACAGACTGTAAAGCTCTCTGAGACAAATTTATAATTTGTGAAACTTTGCTATACAAATAAACTGAATTGAATTTAATTGAATTTAGTTTTTACGGGGAATTCGAAAAAAGAGAATTGCGAGATAAGGATGTTAATGTACACAGAGCACATGGGTACTAAATATTATCTCCTCTTTTCCCTCTCTGTTTGTGTGTATCACCGGTGAATGTGTGTGCAGTGCAGCGATGTATATCCAGGTTGGTGTGTGAACACGTGTGCGTGTGTTTCCTCCGTGTGCGTGCGGTGATTAGTTGGACTTTTCCCTCTGATCCTTCTTACGGCTCTGGTGACTGCGCCACCTTGTACAGACCGCTCTGATGTCAAAGAGGATTTAGCGCGCAGACACATTACACTTTGTTTAGCAACACCACACACTTCATTGTAAGCCTCTAAAGAGAGTACAACTGGTATTTGATGGAAGCCGTAACACCATTAATAACGTGACATTTACACATGAACAGGTATTAAAAGAAACACGGAGGAAGGCGGATTACAGGCAAAGTATGCGCCGCCTTGGGGCCGGTTGTGAGATTTTTCTATGGTAAAATAGATTACTATAATTGTGTGGGATAAAAAATGGCTCGAGTTAACAAGTATTAAACCACTCAACAGGCAGTTGGTGCATAAGTCATTGCAATTTCATGCTGAGCAACCAAACTTTGTTCTAAACCCACAGAACAATAATTTACTTTTTATGGATTGGTAAAGCTATAAAAAAGTATTTGGCTCAGATGTATGACATTTGTAAACATATATAACGCCAAAACAATCTGGATCCAACTGGCACAGCATAAACGTGTGGTTTTGTCAGACATTGTGAAAAAAGACAATTTTATCTGCCTTAAAAGTGTTATCTACAGGCCTCATTAATACAGTGTGAAGATAAGGTGGGGCAATGGCTGAGAATGAAGCTGAGGATGAAGCTCCTCTTCCCCTCCCCCCACGGGCCAGCTAATGGTCGCCGCCCTCCACTCCACTCATACGACGGTTTCCACTGATTACCCCGACCACAGACTGTATACAATCTGGACGTAGTCTCCACGACATCGATCATCGGTTCCTGAGAAGCCGTTTCGGCTATCCCCGTATCTGCAGTGATGACACATCCTACCAGCTGGTCCAAAAATGGTCAAAGAGGTGGATCGTTGACCCTGCAGATCACTCAGCTAACGGTTCAAGCTGAGATGGCGCCCCCCGAAGCGGCCAGGAAGGCTGCTGTTGGCGATGTTGCGGAAACATCCGGGTTTACACCGTCAGCTCCGTCGGCACTGTTACCGCCGATTGCACCGTTAGCACCATTAGCTGCTAGCCACCGGCTCAGCCGTCTGGAGCCTCTAGATCTGCCCTCTGAGGCACATTGTGATTTGTGATTTTGTGCTATACAATATTTACTGAATTTAATTGAATTTAATATGCAATACATTTCTATTTGAGCACATTTTAAACTTCAGGGACAACAACAGAGCAAAGCTGCATGTTACGGCTTTAAACAAACTTTAAGTGCAGATGGAAGGTGATGTTAATCACTGCAGTGTCATCCTGATCTGAAATGTGAAACCCCGTGCTATCATAGCATCTCTAATTGCCTCTCATCCTCCACTAAAGCACTTAATGTTGCAGAGGCGAAAGAGTTGCCGAACATTCTTGCCAGTACTTAGCTCGGAAAGCATTATATATGGGCTGCTAGTCATTATCAAGATGGATTGTGGTGACAAGTGGCTGCCCAAACGGCCCAAAGCAGCCTCCCGGCAATATTGGCATTAGACACATTTACACAGAAAAAGCCCCCAAACAGCCCCCCGCCCCCCCGACTGTTAATGAGCCAACGGCCGAGCGTAGTTTGGGAAAAAAAGAATCCGCAAATGCAGATAATGACATGGTTCCTCTTTGTAATGACTCCAAGTAAAAACATTTCATTTACCTCTCTTTCCCTCTTTATATCCTGTGTGTGTGTGTGCACATGTGTGTGGTCACGTAGTCTGTGTGTGTGTGTGTGTGTGTGTGTGTGTGTGTGTTCGGCTACCCTTGTGTGATTGAGGTTTGAGCTGCACGGTGAATTAAATGCAGTTCTACTGTAATTAACTGCACTTACCAGTCTGTGTATGAGACTTTCTGACGCACCAATAATTGAGGCATCAGGTTTTGTTTGTTTTAACCTGCCTTTGAAGACATGCTGGGAAGATGTTTCACATGGTTTAGTGGAAGTACATCTGTGTGCACACATTTGAAAGTCTTGAATGGATTATTGTGTCTTTTTTCAAATGTTTGAGAAGAGAAAATGTAAAAAAAAAAAATAAATATCCTAACTCCAGTCTGGAGATTTTCTTGACTAATTTTATTTTCCGTCTGTCTTTGACTTACGGGAAAAAAAAGACCTATTGTTATCCAGTCAGAGAACATTGCCTTCATATTCTAATTTTATTATGAAAAACAAAACACACGTTTCCACTGATGATAATAGTTTTCCAAATAGCTTGTTTCTTGCTCAGCGCTCTCTGGTATTCGTTTCTGATAATTGTAATGTCATTAGCGCTTAATTTTGGAACCAAGGTCTGCCACAGTTCAGTGCAGCACATGCCCAAGTATTTGTGGTTCTGGTCCAATATAAAGCCGTGTTTGTTGACAATATTGATGTTCAGCGGACAGAAAGGTCGAGTTCAGTTCTGCCTCCGCATCAACACACATCACCACCGTCTGCCTCCGTCCCCGGGACTCTGTGGTGATTAGCGCTGAGCACCGAGGAGAGACAGACAGATAGATGGACAGAGAGAGACGGATGCGACAGCTTGTGGAGCGATAAACAGTCATAGGAGGAGGACGCATAGTACGCATGTAGCCCATGATGTTGTTTTTGTTTTTCCCAGTGGGCCATCCGTCCCAAACCCCACCATCTCTTCAGCCCCCTTCCCTTCTATCTCCCGACCAAAACCACTAACCACCTCAAGGGGCTCCCCCCCCCCCCCTGAAGCCCATGAATCCCTGCCCCGAAACCGCAATTTGTCTCCCAGCAGAGATTGATTAGGCTAGCTTAGCAGAGCCGACACTATCATACTTAAGGCAGGGTTCGGGAGTGGAGAGGGAGCGCTGCTGCTGGCTGCATCGGCCATCCGTCACGCCCTATGTACACAGTCGGTCAGGTCATCCTTCAGAAGTCCCCGGGGCATCGCAGACTGTAGCTCAGCGGAGTCAAAGGGTGCCTCTTTAAACGATGGACGGCGGGGAGGATGGGGAAGCGGAGAACAAGAGGCTGCACGCGGAGGCTGAGCCGGTTCCCCTGAGCGGGGGGGGGGGGGGGGGGGGGGGGGGGGCGACTCGTGCTTTTAAATACAAAAGTCAGCAGGAATGAGAAGGAGCAGCTAACAAATGAGGCCGTGGTGTACATGGAAGGTAGATCAGGGGAAGATGGAGTGGGGTCATGACTCTCCGATGCAGTAGTTGGTGAAGGACCCAGAGGGAGTCTTTGGTTTAGTTATTATAACCTTAGGATGGGCCTGCGTGGGCGCGGGTGCTCGCTTGTGTGTGCATGTATAAATCGTGTGCGTCTAGAAGAAGAAAAGACGGAAACCGAGCTGCAGTTTACATCTGGATTCAGATATTTAATTGTTTTAATTTAGCAACAAACAAAACGCACATAGCTATGGACACCTGGCTCCATCGTGGCATCCTGAGTCCAGCTGCACTTGACGGGCGGACCACAGGAGGCGGAGTCTGGCTTTACGTCAATGACGCTTGGTGCTCAGAGTTGATGGACTATGTGTCCTCGGTGTTGAATGTTTAATGTGAATGCATTCCAATGCAATACAGGAAGTTTTATTGTGTAGCATATGGGCTCCAATTGCATTTATTTGTGCAACCCTGTGTTGCATTATGACGATAAAGTATCACTGAATACTTTCCATATGTTTAAAAATGTTTTCCCTCTTACAGTAAAACAAACAAAAAACAAGAGATCAGATGTGCACAAGAGATCATCACAAAGTCAGGTGTCGATGTAACGCCAACATATGTATATCTCCTGACATCCTAAAGAAAAATAGTCTGGTTAGAATTCAAACTACATTTCTGCTAAATGGACAAACAGCTGCTGTCTAGCTTACGCTCGGCGCTGCCCGGATAGTGATATACTGACTTGAGATCTCCTGCAGCTCGGACAGAGCTGCCACGACCTCAGGGTCAAAGGCAGAAAAAAAGGAGGCAAAAAAGTAAGTGGATTATGATAAAGTCATTTGTCCCATGTCAGAGTGAGTTGCAGGTCCAGGAAAAGGGGGACGTATAAATGCGAACGGCAAAGAAGAGTCTGTGAGCGGCCACAGCCAATGGCCTTGAGGCGGTTTGGTTCCCGGTTTGGTTCCCCGTCAGAATTTCTGACTTGATGTCATGCGACGCTTGTCAAGAGCAACATCTGCTGAAAAGATGCTCGAGTGACGGTCAAAAATGTGCTGGCGCAAACTGTGGCAGCGCGCACACACGGGCAGAAACTCCACCTCAATGGCAGAGTGCTCCGTTATCTCAATCATCTTTTACATGATGCTGATTGTGGACCCTGTGGGTCATTCTCAGTTCAGTGCTGCTGCATAGTATATCACCAAAGAATAGAAGAGTGGACTCCCAAAGGGTTTCCGTTAGAGTTCCCCAACTCTTCCCCTAATAACATGCAGATGGGCCTCCCTAATGCCTGTTTACATATCTGCGGCATAGTTCACGACTAAAGTAAGCAAAGCCCTAATTATTTTACCCGGCGACGGGACCAATAAAATCAACTTCCCCTTCTCGTAATGGGTGTTTAAGTGTATCCTTTGATAGAAGGGCTTTGTTTATTTTGGTAAGAGTTGCGTAGCCGAGAGGAAAGCAAATAGAAGTAATGACACAGAGATGGTGACAAATGGGGGACCTGGTGATGGATTCATTTCCTCAATGATGCCTCGAAGGCCGGACAGCCAAGCAGGAAGACGTATTCCCTCAAACGCAAATATGAAGGCGACGCCACGATTGGCGATTGCACAGTTTTTATGAATCGTTTTGAAATTGAGTTCCACAGCGGTGTTATTCTTCAGACAGCGTTGTTTTATCGCATCAATTCAGAAATGCCACGCATAGTAATATGAGTCTCTCTTCTTCCAGAATGCTGTGGAGAATAACCATCCCAGTCATCCTGGCTGGGGTGTTCTGCATCACTGCAGAGACCAAAAAGCACCGCCCCCAGGGATCCATCCCGTCCCCGCACAAGACCAAAGGGAACCTGTCCTCGGAGCGCCACCACCGGCTGCTGCAGCCGAAGCCGGAGGTGCTGTCCTCCAGCCGCGAGGCCCTGGTGGTGACGGAGCGCCGCTACCTCCGCAGGGACTGGTGCAAGACCCAACCCCTCCGCCAGACGGTCAGCGAAGAGGGCTGCCGCAGCCGCACCGTGGTCAACCGCTTCTGCTACGGCCAGTGCAACTCCTTCTACATTCCCCGCCACATGGGGCCCAACTCGGGCGAAGGACAGAATCGGGGCGGGGCCTCGGGCTCCGGGAGGAAGGGCCACAGCAACAAGGCCCAGGAGCCGTTCCAGTCCTGCTCCTTCTGCAGGCCGCACCGCATCACGCAGCTCACGGTGCGGCTGGACTGCCCGGACCTGCAGCCGCCGTTCAGACACCGCAAGGTGCAGAGGGTCAAGCAGTGCCGCTGTATGTCCGTGGACGTGAGCGGCAACGGGAAACTGTGAAGGGGCGAAGACGGGCCTTTGAGAAGTTTGAACGACTCATTATCCGTCAGAGGCAGACTGTTCAGCAAACTTTTGCCAAACAAGGACCGGCTCCAAGTGCACGACCATACGATGCCTCGAATACACAGAACCGGTATTACTAAACAAAGGCTCAACGGTGATTTAATCAGAGACTAGCAGCCATGTTGGCAAGCTGATGCTGTGGAAAGAGGCCGAGAGACGCTGATGATGAAGGAGCTCTTTTGAAACTTTAAGCCAGTTTCCTCCTCCAGGTTGTTTCTAGTTTATATCAAACTGACCATTCCTACATTCGTCATTCGATTCCTTTGCGATAAAAGGAGAGAAAGCGCCTCTGAGTTTTTTTAAACTACAAATCATAAAGGATAATGTTGATGATTCAGCGTTTTAGAGAAACCGTAGAACTAGTGTGACCCCCGTTAATGTAATGACGTGTTTATATGCAGGTGGATTTACAGTCGTTACAGTTTGCCACCATGTTTTAATTGTTTCTGTTATCCTGTATCTTTCCTTTGACTTCTATTACATCCCAAATGATACACGAGCTGAAGGAAAGGATTTCAAGAGACATGAAGCAACACAGCAATGACCAGTGGAATCCACCTGCTCCGACACAACCTGGCTGTATCCTGTACATTTGCCAAATATACTAGCCAGTAGGAAAAAAAACATACTGCAGCATGTGTAATGGAGGTGCAATGCAATATATACAGTATATATAAATATATATATATTTTATGTACGTGTGCAAGAATATGTGAAAAGTATATTAAATCTATTTCATACAAAACAGTGGTGTTTCGCGTGCCTGTCGTTCTTTAGCACTCAACACACAGATGGAAACGTGATTCATGAAATAAGTCAGCAATAGCAGATTGTTAAATTTAAAAAGGTATGTCATTTCTTTTATTCAATAAATATTTGTTTTGAATGACAAGTGTTTAATCCAAACACATTGTTGGTATTGCACATGGACATTACATAACATGTTGCTATTGTTCATTTGCATATGGCAGTTCACACACACACACACACGCACACAGTAGGAAAAACACGTTTCGCTGCATAGGGTGTTTGCTTCAAACATAACGCATGTTGACGTCACTGCGGAGTAAAACAATAGGACGTTTATATCAGATCATCGACTTAAGTATGCGTGGTCTTTTTTGATGAAGACATTATTCTACAATATGGGAGCTTCTATAATCATCACAAGGTTCTAATGCAGGCTTGATGAAACTATTAAATGAAAGGTTATCATGTCTGGCCGATGTAAAACAGATTCTCTTCTTAACATGTAACATTACAGGTGATATGTCTGAAAAAGAAGCTCGAAAGTGCGAAAAGGCACTTTCAGTCAGGCAGGTGATCCATGCCGACCGGGTAGGAATGTTAGAAAAGTATGTGCTTTTCACCATTAAGGGAAATATAAAGAGGAAGTTTTCATTCCTTTCTATAAACTAGGCGTAGGAATTGCACTAACAATGAAAATAGGCTACATGTGGCTTATAAAAAACAAAGTGAGCTTGGATACAAACGTCAGACTCCACTGTGCATTTTCTTGCAACATCTCAGTTTAAGGATGTATTTTGGTGGCAATGTTTAATTTAATTATGCAAGTGCTCTGAAAGAGTGGCTGTGAATGTAATTTGTCATTCCACTTTCAAACAATGTAATATCCACTTTGAAGTCACAATAAACAGGTCTAAATCGATTGAAAGCAAACACCGGAATCAAATGTGTGCCGTACACATGACGGATGGGTCCGGGTCGGATTGTGCTGGCAGTGCTTGTGCAAGAGGCTGGGCGATGATGACTTTCCGTTCCTTGCTTCAGATCTTCTGACCCAGTTTTGCTTTCTGTGGAGGAAAAAAACAGATATTTACAGCGAGCAGCAGCGGCACTCACGAGTGTTGTTTCTTCGACACCGTGACAAGTGTTTGGAAGAAGGAGACAATTTGCACCAAGAGGAGAAAAAAAGAAAAAGAAAGAAAGAAAAGAGGGCGATATAGTTGAAGCTATAACACAATAAAGCACAGACGCAACGATATAATAACTGTGACAAGAGGTGCAAAGACGTACCATTCCAGTTGCATGCTTGGGTTTCACACTATAGGAAGCCTTCTCCTTGGCCTGTTTGAAGCACTCTTCAGCCAATTTGACCCTAAAGAAACACCAATTACAACCATCAGCTCTCCTGTGGAGACCTCACAGCAAAACAACAGGAGATAATCATTCACACTGCTGCGGAAATTCACTATTTCACCACAAAAAATATATGCTGTAGGAAAAAAAACATCTTGGGTCACCCAGACTACGGTCATTGAGGTATTTGGTAATGTTGGTGTGTGTGTATATATATATATATATATATATATATATATACATATATATATATATATATATATATATATATATATATATATTATATATATATATATATATATATTATATATACATATTATATATATATATATATATATATATATATATATATTTATATATGCGATTCTTTTTGTATCCATTGTTAACTTTTTATTAACGAACTGTTGTGTATTGCCAGCTATAGACTATAATTGATTGTAGTTTATTACTACTGCACTTTGGCATGACCTTTTCCTCCTGGAACTGTACATTCTGGCAGGGGGACAGACAATGGAAATCAGCCTTGCGCATGTAATTGGGTGGATTTGCATTTTAATTTAAAGTGTTCATCACTCTCGAACAAATAAAAAACTTGTGGACGCGATGATCTCGGTTTGTCAAAGTGCCAGTGCTCCTACTTCGAAATGACTCACTCGCATAGTTCAGTACCGCATGCAGAGAGCCAGCAGTGTCACTACTCATGTGTGCTTTAAAAAGACAAATTATCCACACGTTGACATTGAGTGAGGAGCGACTCGTACTAACAGACGTGCATCCTGCTCGCTCCTTACTCCGGTACTGTGTGTGCAGAGTCGCATGTCCAAACAGGTACGGATGAATATCTGTAGTTCCACTGGAGTCGAAAAGCAAAACCAGCAGTGAGAGAATTGGGACGATTGCCTCTAGCAAGGGGCAACGAGTTAATGCTTTTTAGTCTTTCCTACAGAACAAGCAAAGCTTGTGACATTTGACTTCTCTTACAAATACATATCACAATTCAATCTTCATTTGGCATAATGGACCAATTTGCTTTGTGTTGACATATGCAGCAGTATCTCTGTATTCATCAAACCACTGGAAGCTATCTGGATGCTGCATGTGTTCTTTTCATTACTGGGGTGAGGACAACGATTCGGGTCATTTAACCTCTTTTTCCTTCATGAATTTGAATGAATCCGATAGGATCTCCAGTGAACACATGTACTGCAAGTTATTAATGGTTCAGGCACTTTTGCTTTGGGAAGGAACCTTGGTGCATCTGTAACGATATTTTTAAAAAAGGTCAGAGAGTGGTGTATCCTGCCTAAAGACAAATAAAAAGTGACTGATAAGCAACCGATATCGGAGGATGTTAGAACAATAAGTTTAACAGTCATTCAGAAAAAGGGAACAACATAGAATTCTGACCGTTCCAGTAACATCAGCTTATTCTGCTTCTTCCACTGGTCTTTGAAATCAGTGGAAAACTCGTGCCAAATGGAGAAGAACGTGTTGGGAGAGACCTGTTTCTCTCCGGCCTTGGGCTTCACTGAGAAGGACACGCTTAACTCCAAGAAGCTGAGGACAGAGGACAAAAACATGACTTCAGGACTGAACTATTACAACATGAAACAGACAGAGACGTACGCCAACTGTTGTGAAACATAGCCGTGCAAAGCAAATAAGCAAAATATGAATCGTAATCTTGGAATAATATGCTTTTTAGGAGATTTAATAGTAGAGTTACATAAAAAAAAGCTAATCATTGATGACTTTAGAGCACAACAATGCACACAAAATGTTATTACTGGCTATAAAGCAGCAGAAACATTCCGTTTCTCTGACAGATGAACTTCCAAGACGAAAATAAAACGATTATAAATCTCATACAGTGCTTTGCCACTCTTCTCCCTGGTGCGAAAAAAAAAAAGTTTTTCTGTAAGTCTGCGTATGTATAATCGCAGACTATGTTCTCAGCATGAGTGAGGAAAGAGAGGAAAGAGAGAACATGTTCAACAAGGAGACAAAGACAGATCTGGCGAAAGGAAAGCGTGCATATGGCAGGGGATGACACATGTTCAAGTGTTAAATGTGGAGACCATTTGCAGTGGATCAATACAGAGGACAGGTTGGGGTCTCTTTGTTTGGAGTGTGCTATAGGAACACATTCCTAGCCAGCAGTAACAGAAGCCTGGAGCCAAGGCTGTCTACTCTCGCTCCGCTTAGATAAACAACACAGACACCGCACACGGGGCCTCCCGTCTACCGAGGGCCCGCCACGACGGCCTGCACCTTCCATGTAACTGTAGGAACCAAAGATCCTAAATATTGACAAAGTAGCATGATTATATTTCTTTACTGTGAGAATAGATCACGTCAAACCGGATCGCATTACCAATTCACCACTCGATGTTTCGACGCTTGAGAAGAGGTCTAATGCGAAACCGTGAAATTAAACCAAAGCGATTTTTTTTGTGAAAAAGCTGTAGCAAAATGACAAAAAAAGATGAATCTCTTACATCTTCAGAGTGTCTGCCAGTTGGTTCTCTTGCGTTTCCAGTTCGTTTTTGGCTGTAAAGGACAGCACATTGTGTAAAAGGAAAGAGCAGTGCAGAAGTAAATACAGGATTAGGACCCATTCAGGATTTCCTGTTACATCAGAAAGTACATCTTTCACCCACGATGCAACATGTAGATAGGAGGATTCCACATGTCACCAGTACTTAAATCAACAGTCATCTCCAAGGTCAGTGCTGTGCCACCAGGTTATTAAGTGTTGGATCGTCTGCCGTTGCACAACTGACAAATGAGTGCTGCAGATTGCAGAACAAGTGCTTCTTTGTGCATGGTTGCTTCCAATGGAGACAGATGACTGTGTGTGTCTATGTGTGTCTGTGTGTGTGTGTGTGTGTGTGTGTGTGTGTGTGTGTGTGTGTGTGTGTGTGTGTGTGTAAGAGGTGTGAGCAAGCAAAGAGAGAGAAAGCTTTAGGAGTAGGACTGCATGGTACACATTAATACCTATTTGCAGAAGGCCCCAACATGTATCTTGGTGGGTCATCAGGATCATTTGTAACAGTGTTATAGATGATGATATAAGGGAACAGTGGTGCAATGTGACAAGAAAAGGCTGCAGGACACTAATTATCAAATTTCAGACCCATGCTGATTATTAAATATATCATAGTAGAGTCAATCCAGCTGTTTCTTGTTTTTAAATGCTGCTGGTCTATATCTTAAAGCTATAAGGTTAGACATCCAGTTCTCTCCCACAGAGATTATCTTCCCCCTCAAAGTCAATTACCTTTAAACTGACGCTGCCTTAAACTGTCAAATGGTCCGAAATGACCCATGGCCTCCTCATGGCTTTCCGAGACAGAAATGACAGTAGATGGGATGGAGAATTTGTCCTGGCAGGAATCTATGTTCTGCTATTATCCCCAGAATATCTGGTTGCTACGTGTAATTGAAGCCAGAGCCACATCTAAAGATCTCAGACGAACCCTTTGAGCCCGGCACCGGGCTTTACCATTCCACAGCGCCAAATGACTCTGCATCCCATGATCGTGTGCCCTCTCTGCCGACGGCTCAATCAATTATGGCAAATTAATAAATAATGCGAACGGTGCTTGCTAGAAGCATCTTAAAATCTGAATTTTCTTTGTCCTTTGAGGAAAGTTTTTAAGATTTTACTATAACTCAGAACCGGAAAATTCTGCACAGTATGATGTCAAATCTGTTTCTGGAAATATTGAATATCAAGTAAAACAGACCAACTCTGTCTCCCTTTTGATTACTTTTCCCCTTCATGATTCACTCGGAATTCAATTTGATTAATTGCAGTATTGTCCATTTCAGAACCAAATATATTCCTAGATTCTAATTATTGATGCACGTGTTCACCACTTTGCAGGTGTTGAAGAAAGCGCTAATCTAAATCACTTAAAAAAAACTGTGGTAGCTTAATATTTACCATCACATCATATATTTTGTATGAATAATCAGAATTAGTAAAGCAACTATTAACTGAAGCTGACATAGTTAAGAGTTTTATTCCTGGCATCATCGTGCAAAAAGTTGCATGATCACATTTCAGCATATTGTTATTTTAATGGCAGCCATGGGAAGGTGGTTTTCTGGAAAAAGCAGAAATCATTACAGTAACCTGCGCCAGAAATCACTTCAAACATCATTCCGATATCGACCGTCATCCTGATGCCGTTTCTAGCGGCAATTATATAAAAATAACATTGTTTTCCACTGAACTTCCTAATGATTCAACATTAAAATATCTGCAGATAGTTTGAGACATGGTGAGAACATGATGCTAATAGTTTCGCTTCCAGACCACCAGGGATGTGAACTCGCCGCCCACGACCTCGATCAGAGGGCTAAACTATCAGCGACATCTTCTCTCCATCTAAAATACATTTTGTTCATATTATTGTCCTCTCTTTTTGACAAGTCAGTGTTGATATGGTTAGACTGAAACTGAAAACGCACCTTTTCCGACTACGTATATCTGGATTAAAACACAGATTAGCACTTCAGTGACTCTTAAATATCTCTTATTGTGGTACTTTTGTAGTTTGACTATATTGAGGAAATGTTACTTTCTGTATTCTTGTTGTTCTTAGTTTGTACTCTAGGTTGATGCACTTATTGTAAGTCGCTTTGGATAAAGGGTCTGCTAAATGACATGTAATGTAATGTAATGTAGACAACATGCAAATAATGTATTTTTAATGTGACTTTACCATACTGTATGTATGTAGATTTTAACTGCAATCTCCCTACATGAGGTGACATCCTAAGCATCCGAGTCGTCGTCAGTAGAAAAGGGAGGGAGGGTTTGACGTCAGCCTTCCTAATCTTTATGTCCATCAGAAACAGATTATCACATGGCCGGCGCTCTCCTGCTAGTCACAGGGACTCCATCAAAGGTCTGCATGCATGAGAATTTGTGAAGCGAGCGGGGAAAATCGAGCTAGACCAAACAGCCAAGCTCCAACAAGTCCGCTCCCACTGTTATTCTGTGGTTAGTTTCATGGTCAGAAAATAAACAAAAGCGGTTTAAACTGTGGAGCCAGAAACAGTTTAACCCCAGGGTTTTGTGAAATTACAGAAATAACAAAAATAAGACATTTGGCTGTTGTTCTTTTTTCATCGCCGCAGTGGAGGAACCCCAAGAATCCCGTCTGGAGCCTTTCCGAGTCACATGTCCGTGTTACGGCGCTCGCAGCAGAGGAAAAACCTCGTCATTTGCATCAAAGAGAGAGCGCCCATATATTTCTCTCAGACGCAGAGAAAAGGGAAAAGAAAGGGGTGGACATGGGGAGAGATGCTTTCATCTGCAGACTTCCTCTAAAATGGACAGTGAGCATTACCACGGAAGAACATATGCTATATATTATACTCTCATCTGAATACAAAAGCAGTCTGGAGAGAGAACTGTGAGCCGGGTCCTTCAGATAGATTGGTCACAGGCGACTGAATGCAGCCAAGGTCAAAGCTACATAAAGAATGACATTTGGCTTCTTAAAACATAAACCTTTTCATCATCTACATAGTGTTTTGTATTCCTTGATGTGTATTGTAGTTTGTTTTAGCACGTTAAATGTTATTCTTGTTTATTATTCATTACTGCACTCATTTCTGTGTCTTTTAATAATGTTACATTTGTTACTTTATTTTGTGCGAATAAATAAAAAAATAAAAAAATAAAAAAACATAAACCAAGGCGTACAACTTTAAAATCTCAAGATCCCAATATTATTGTAGAAGTTGGAATTATGGAGGAGAAATAAAATGCACGTCTGTGTGACATGACAGATGAACACAACGACGTTTCAGTGGATTTTATTGGAATAATCGAGAACAAACACAGAGCCGGTAGCCGTTTAAATGCTGTTGGTGGCAATTTTCAGCCAGACTGAAAGATCTCAGAAATCTCAGGATGGATCGCCATGAAATGTCCACGGTGCCCAGAGGATGAATGCTAAAGGTTTTTACATCCATCCAGAGACATATCTCAACATCTACCTATTGGGTTGGCATGACTGTAAACTAGCGCCACCATAATTTTGACATTTTGAGAGAAATATTTAAACAGCTATCACATGGATTGCACATAGGAGCGAAGTAACGGGGGGGTTATACTCTATATATAACAGGAAAAGCAGACAGGGTGAAAAAAATAAAAGGAAGAAGGGAAAAATCTCATCCAGCTAAAGGAAAAGGATACATATATGAACATAACATATGACATCAAAAGTACTAAGTGAAATAGTAAAATAAGACAGCTTTATTTCGGTATCTCGGGCGTTCAGCTCGGTTCTCTGCAGACAATTTAACAGACTGCAAGGCAGGTTCATGTTAGGACATCCTGCATCTCCCTTTGAGGCAGTGCAAAGTATCCTCTGTTTTACAAAAAGGTAGAGATCAAGATAAAAGACCCAGCTACCAGTCATCATCCGCCAAGGCAGATAGGCACACTAGAACAATAGCTGACAGTTATCCAATACACCCTGGTATAAACACATGTCCCTATGGAAACAACACTGAGTGAACCCTTGTGTGTGTTTGTGTGTGAGTTTTTGTGTGTGGGTGTATCAACCAGAGAAAAGCATGAAACAGATTTGGAAATATGTCTGCAGACGTAGAAGACGTGCAGCGTTCTGATTGATGAGCCGCTGCACAAACTCTCACGCGACAGATGCCTTTTCAGCCGAATGCTTTAGGAATTAGTTAGCATACATCATTTGCTTTCTTTTATGTTTTACTTCCCGGTGCTAACACAGATGAGCCAACCGTACGCTTGAACAGACGCTCCGTCATTATCAGAGTACGGCGATAATCTATATGTTAATACTCAAATCTTAAAACTAACAATGCAAAAAAGAGATGATCAGTTATTTTATCCCTTCCTTATCAAGTCAATTTCAAACTAAACACGATATGTTTTAGAATTGTTGTTCTCAGATTGGAGTTAATAGAACAGTGCATGATTATAGTAATGTATCCACAATTGATCCCACAGTGGGGTAAGCCCTTCTTATAAAAAAAAAATGAATGCACTGCAATCTGTAGTTATCCCACACAATCCAATTACTCATAAAGGAAGTTTAAAAAAATGCAAAAACCGACACAGGATGAGTGGGAGGGGAGATGATGAGCCAGCAGACCTCTGTTTCTGCCTCACGTGAAACCTAAGTAACATCACTTAGTTCCTCTAACCCAAACGGTATTAAACCTAACCACGTATTTCACAATCAGGGTTTCACAGTTTATTTTGAAGAGACTGCAATAAGCAGAAATTGTCTCGTGTTGCTGGACATTTGTAGGAACAAAATTAGGATTATTTTTTGCAAGACATACAAACCGTTGAACTTCATGTTCCCATGCTCATAGTGATGAAGAAACATGTCCAAAAAACTATTAAAAGAACATCAGCTGACCACAGCATTGCTTTAAGTGACAACAATGGAGTCTAATGCTACAGAGTAATGATACACACATATATATATATATATATATATATATATATATATATATATATATATATATATATATATATATATATATATATATATAGCTTGGCTTAACAGACAATACTTATTAGTAGGATCAGTTCATTGTTGATTTTGGTCTTTTGATGGGATTTGTTTAAAAGAAAACCAAAAATGGAATATCCTTTAATGAGGTGAAAGGAGTATCAATCATCAGCTTCAATGGCTTTGAAAAAAAGGCTCACCTTGGCTAAGAAATCCCTCCATCTTTCCCGCAAAGGGTTGCAGGTTCTCTTCAGAGGAACACTTGCAAACTGTCTCCGTCTGAGCTGAGCATGCTGAAACAACAAGAGGCGATCACGATGAGGGGAAGAGAGTCTTTCAGCACATCAATATGTTATCCAGCTATTGTTTTGTAGTTACAAACTCCTCTGCGTGCAAAGCGCCCCGGCTGAGCCGGCTTTGAAAAATCTCTCCTGAATTTCTGCTGAATAAGTGTCGGGAAATACATAATGACCCATAATGACTAATAAGGCACCCCCAGGAACCAGGAAGGCCTTCGCTCTGATCCCAGGAGGAACATATCGCCATGCTCTATCTGCAATCATAACGGATACACAAACTCTGCTCAAGTGCCTTGGAGGTGGATAGGCCATGAGGCGCTTCGGGGAACGGGGAGGTCGGGACTGGGCTAGTGGTAATTCACAGACCATATGGTGCCTCAACCGAGAGAAAAAAAGGTACACAGTGAGTTCCCTCCACTGCGTGGCTTACTGATGTCCTCCAGGCCAGCCAAAGCCATTTCTGCACCGCCTACCCATCGGAACCCCCCTCTGAGAACTGTCATCGAAGCCCAGGTCTGTTAGAGCGCTCAGCTGGCTCCGCGAGGTAATGAAGAGGTCTGCAGGTATCACATGTGATGATGTATTTATGTACGGCCATTGCCACTGGGGTCGCGGCAGACCCAAGTCCGTTTCCCCTGCCAGCAACTCTGTCTTTATGAAATGCAAATAATGAACAGCCTAAAGAATCATTACGGCGGAGGAAAAACGCTATGGCAACACAGATCAGGGATCTGATTGGTTTAGCAGCAAAGATCCATAAAGCATGATAGAGAACAGACCAGGTTTGGGGAATAGTCGATCGAGCTGCAAGCTCACGTACGCCTGCACACATGCGGATACACAATGCCATTTGTTACCACCTGTAGACACTTCAGGCCTTGGAAAGTGTTCCAAGGTGCTGAGTGACTTGAGAGTAATGAAAGGGAGTATTTCCCAACTGTCTCATTCATTAGGACTTTTTACGCTCAACCAATCAGTTTGACATGTGAAGCATAATCCAATTTCCACACTTAATAACATAACTCACTCGCCCAAGTTGTTTTTATAAGCCGCTTTTATATGTTTACTACTTTTATATAATGTTCTGTATGCGATTATATGTGTTACACCAGAATACAACACATTCCCATCCCTACACGAAGGGACTTCATGAAAGATGACATTATTGCTCCTTTGATTGTGAAACCCACTAAAATATGTTTTTTTCCCCCCATTTGTATATTCATGCAAAGTTACGTGATAAATGAACCATGTGTACAGATTCAGTAACTAATTGAAGAACTGTCTGATGAAAGAAAAAAACATGAATAATTAAAGAGTCAAGAAGTCAGCCATTAACCAAATCAGTCCGTTCATGAATCATATTTCGGACAGCCCTGGGCAGAGTGCACAGCACGCACAGAGACATGCAGGAACGTTCTGTTAAGTCTCTTTAAAACCGTCTCCTTGTTGTGTGTTGGAGGTTTGCCGCTTGCAGGGTGAGGTGATGCAGAGCTGCTGGAGACTCTCTTCCAGACCACTCAATCAACAGCTGCTCAACCGTTGATAGCGCGCACAGGTACTAGAAGTTCCCCCGACCTTTATATTTGTATCTGTATAATTTGATCTCTATTTCATGAGGACAGTAAAGGCACGCCAGGTCCAACAGGAGTCTGCATCTGACAAGTCCCATCTGCTTATGGTTAGCTCGTCTGTACGACAAACAGATGCTATCTCTCCGTTGACCCGCCTCTACGATCCGGCACATGACCAGAGCCGCTCAGGTTATTTTCCATTGTGCTAGGTCAGCTAGGAGATATGCGCATGGATTAATTCATAATCTATTTCTACATGCAGCTTCATATATATCCATGGACACGGCATGGCCGACTTCACCATCGGTTTATCAGCTTGTTGTAAATATGCAGTTAAAAGGTTCTGGATGTGGAAAACTGAAGAACGTAGGTTTACGGTAATACCATTGAGGTCTTTCTTCAGCTTTCGCAGATCTTTTTCAAAGTCCTCAAACTTCATCTGGGAGGCCTGGAAAAGGTCCTGGGGCTCGGGCAGAGAGTAGACACACGTCTCTCTGCCAGCGTCCTGGTAAAGCACAAAACACACACACACACACACACACACACACCAGTGTCAGAGTCAATCTTCCTCAATTGGGAGAGGGCCTCTCTAGTATATACTGTAGACGTGAGGCAAGATTGAAATAAATGTCCTCAGAGTCCGGCATCTTCTTATCAACAGTTCCAACATCCCAGAGCAGATATGACTGAAACTACAGCCGATAATGACCAGGGCGCTTGGTTCAGGAAGTACACCGCAAATTCTCTTCATCAGAGTTACTACAAGGCCGCTGCGAGTGCTACAGCCATGTCATGCAGGTTGATTTTGGCAAGCACCACTGCACTGAGTTCATCTCATCTGGAGAACCTAATTATTTACACTAGCGCTCCTTTGGATGCTGTGCCAATGAACAGACTGCAGGTTTGAATGAACTCAGACCAAAGCCCAGCGAGAGATGAAGAGTGAAAGACAGAAAGAGAATTATAAGAGAGCCAAGGGAGGAGAGAGATTTGTTTCTGTCGTAAATGAGGAAAGAGAAAATAAATAATGTGATAAAGGATAAGCCATGGTATCCTCTGGCAAGAGAGGAGATGAAACGAGAGCTCTGGAAGGATTTCTAAGCAAATCAGACTAAATTCAAATAAACAGGAACCAAAACATACCTCATCAAAGTGCCGTAGATAGTAAGCAACAATGTAGGACAAAAGACTCTTGGAGTTATCCTGAAAGAAAGAGAAAGATCCAAATAAATAAACCGCTTTATTTATTAATTCAATCATTTCAGAGCGGGGACGTTTTAATTTGCGCAGACGGCGGTCGTGGACGTTGCGGTGGAATCATGGCATTGGAGGAGCAATACAAGAAAACACGACGGGGCTGGGATGGCTTTCATAATTTAGAGTTGGAGGAAAGTTTGATGTTCTTTATGGATACCTTACCCAGTCCACCACCACAAAAAAACAAACCACTGTGTCCTTATACGGCAGTGCCAAGGGCACGCCGAGCACGTTGTGATATTAAATAAGAACAGCAAACAGAAAGGCCTCTCCCTAAATATGCACAGCTACGGTCCGTATGTTTGGCAGCAATGGTTTCTTTCAACTTCTGGACAATTACAAAACTGAGACCAGATCAACATTTAGAGTCGCCGTTTTCCCACACCACGTATTTCCTGGTACAATATCAATTACAGAATAATAATGTTTCTGTGGGAACTCATAAATTATCATTTCAGTATTTTACAAAACTTGATACACACACACACACACTAGTCTCCTTAACAGTTAATTGAGTGTGTGCTCTTGTGGCCTAAGTGATATTTGCTTTCACCCCTGGGACACACAGACTCACACTGCTCTTGACGTCCTTCAGTTTTGGCAGAATATCCAAGGAGAAACCGTCGGCCTGCCCTCGAGAACGATTACCTCCGTTCATGAAGTTGCCAAAAGCCAGCACCAGGCCGAGCACCTGCAATACACACTTACCACTCTGAAGAGTCTGATGTACACACACACATACACGCACACGCACACACAAACAAACAAGATGAGGACATGAAGGTTAAATAGAGATGGAAAAATAATTTAGATGAGAAGAGGCCTCGTGGCTCACTTTGCACACTCTCTGAAGGATTTCTATTTTGCGGACGATTGAGGCGATGCATTCATGGAACGTCGACTGGAACAGGATGCAGAACACTCGTTCAGAGAAGTTGGGGATTTGGGATAATTGGAATAGAAACCTGACGAAGGCACAAGATCAGTCACCATAACACATGCATTTAAAGACTTGTGTAATTTATTTGACTGTAAGGTAGTTTTGGCTCGTACTGTTCGGGCTTGTCCAGCGGCTTGGCGTCCTCCTTGTCTTTGGAGGATTTGATATGCTTTAAAATGCCATCCATCTCATCATCTTGGGCTCTCTGTAACATAAAAATGCAGATTAAGTAAAGATATAAGTAAGAGGTACAGGATACCAGACAACTGTCCAAATATTAAAATATATTACATCTATAAATATATACATATATTTGTATATATATATATATATATATATATATATAAAATACTATTTATTATTCAAATCCAATACACGGCTGTCTTTCAGACACTTTGTGTACGTTTATTGTATACTTGTATGGATTAGGGGTATACAATGTTCATTATCTATAATTATAAATTGAGTACACTGGTTATTTGTTTTATCATCATACTTCTCCAGTGTCACACAGACCAGATCAAATAGGTAAATATATGACAGATTATGTCGTAAACTTTAGTGTTCTGCTGATTCAGCAGAACAGCACCAGGACACTTACAATGCTAAATGGACATTGAGGTGATGTTTTGTCAATTGCCATTATTAGACTAAAAAGTGAACATGACTTTCGAGCCGACGAGGACAATGAGTCCTTAACGAGGTCAGAAAAACAAGGAATATGAATATCTTCAATTTCATGACAACTGGTCGACTCCATCTGCCGACGAAGATCGTGCAACGCGATCAAAAGCTCCACGGCAGCTAAACCTGCGGTGGATTTGTTTAGCCAGCTTAATTTCTTCATTTAGACAAACTTTGAGAACTTTAAAGAATGCTGCTGTTTTGTTCTCCAACTCCGCTGAATGCCGTCTATACAGTACATGAAGAGTTGCTTCAGCCAGACTACATTCCTGACTATTATCCCGCTGCCTGGACCACAGTTTCTAAACAAGGTGGGATAAAAAGAATAAATAAAAAAGAAAAGCGGGCCAAATGCCCCTTCGTTTCACAAGAGACAAAGACAATAGATGTTAGTGTTTCTGACGCAGATGGGTAAAACAATAAAATCATCCCCAGGAAGACAACGTAAACTATATATCAGTCGCTGCAGAGCTCAAAGGCCCCCAACAAGTCGGAGTCTCAGCCGCATGGTCTTCCCCTCCGTTTTTCTCCATCTTTCTCTCTAGGGTTTCGGCCTCGGCATGGATCCTTGGAAAACATCAAACGGCAGCATCAAAAGCACTGAGGGCGAGATTAGTATTCTACACACCGCTGCCTTCTGTCGACGAGGGCAAGCTCTCCTTCGCCTTCTCTTGAGATGTTTTCAAGTGTAAATATATTTAATACAAAGCAGATTCTTTTCAAAGGGCAGCATCAGAGCCCAGCAGTGTTTGGTGTAATTGGGGACAAGTAGGCATTAGCGTGTGATCTTTGAATTGCTAGGGCATGTTGCAGTGGTTGTTAGAATGAGAAATACAGTCCCATGTGGAATATCAGATGCAAAAGAAAGTAGAGTGATATTTGTGATGCCAGACTTGTAGCGGTAGCCAAGTGGTATTGGTTAGCCAGGTTTATAGGGCAGGGCTAAACAGTGCCAGGCAGAGCCCAATCACTATTGATGTCAATCAATTTTCAATGGAACAACATTTATGAGATCATTTGTACATGGAGATGCCAACGAATATTATCCAAATGACACATGTCATCATGTTATGAACATGTTGAATGCATTTGGACATCACAAGGCTTTGTCTGAAAGAAAGAAAAAGTAATAGTGTGAGGCGATTATTTGTTCCGTAAAAGTTCGCAGGAGGGACAACGGCTCAAACTGACCTCCATGACATTTAACTACCCTCAGCTGAAAGGAGTCTGAACTTCAGACTGTCTGGACCCAGATTATAGCTTGTGATATTAGAGGGGAGGGAGTGGTGTCCCACTATCACTGTGACCCCTTTAATGGCGTCGGCTCATTGTTCAAAGAACAGGAGCGGCCATAATCCTCGGCTCACAGACTGAGCGACTCTGTCCCTGCCTGCGTGGGTCTCTCTCTCTCTCTCTCTCTCTCTCTCTCTCTCTCTCTCTCTCTCTCTCTCCCGGTGTGCACACAGTACAGTATGTGCACATTTGTGTGGGTCAACGTGTTTGTTTGTGAGGGGGGAAGAAGAAAAAAAAAAAAGAGTGAGGGAGGGAGAGCAGTGTGTGATCTTAGTCCTCGCACAGTGAGTGAGGGTGTAACCATTAGAAGCCCCTCGCATTCCTCAAGACAGGCTGACTGTGCTGCCAACTGTGGTTTAGGGGGCTGGAGACCCACAGACAGGATGGAGTCTCGCAATACAAAAGAGAAACAATTTGGCTCCTCAACTCAATAACATAGCCTTAGGCCATAAGGGGGAGAAGGAGCGAGGGAGAGAGGGAGAGAGGGCTTGAAGTCTCAGGGCGAGTGGAGAGGCTGGAAGACTCTTGATCCTCCGTTATGACACATTGGTTCATAACTGCAGCTCGTCTCAAGCCTCAGACTCATTCCCATGATCAACATTATTAATATGCCTCAGGCAGCCAAAGGTCCAGGCCTCTCCTGTGTAGTTGTGCCAAAAAACAATTCACAGGAATTTCACAGCATCTTAAAACCGTATTGCAGCCGAAATGTGGAAAATGTGCCCGTTTTCATGTTCCATTATACAGTGACCCGACAACGAACGGGTCCCGGGCCGTTTCCTATCAGTGGAGGTTGATGAATATGTATTTACTGTATAGAAGGAGCCCTTCATGGCCCCGTATTGGGACGTATTGGATAGCAGCGGTGGAGCTCGGCAGTTCTCTTTATGCTAATATGACCCGATACAATGCGGTCGTAATGTAGTCTCTCTCTTCTTTAAAAAAAAAATAAGAAGAATCATTTTCAAGAGGAGCTGTGTGACACACAATCCTGGAGTTTCTCAACAATAATTCCCTTTGCAGAGGGGCATTACAAAAAGGGAATTCAATCACAGCCAGTGTGAAGAAAACATGTTGACTGTGTGAAAGTGTTTCCAGGCGAGCAGACGGAGCGACACGAGACGGACTCCGTCACCAAACAGCACACATACCAGCGCCGCCTATTTGCTTGGGTATCTAACACACACGTCCTTTAGTTTGCCCTCTTAAGAACAGGAAAAAACTAAATCCACACGAGATATCGCTTCGTATTCCTATGACAGTGAAAAATATATTGTTTCAATGTGTTGACCAATTCAATGTGGCTTTTGTTCGTTATTTGATGGTCTTCACAGGTTTATTCTGATGGATCGCAGTTGTTTTTTTGTGGCTTCCCCTAAGGGAAACACCAAATGCAACAACACTAACAGCTGATGAAGGACATCTTTGCCATTTTGTTGATATCACAGCTTTTTGGGCCCACTTCGGTTTCACTCTGTAATAAAATGATTGCCTGTTATTTATACATGGCATGAAATGAGTAACCATAAATCATTCTATTTGTCACAAGCAAACTGTTCCAAAATAATACTTCTACTGGGAACCACAGAGAAAAAGAAAAAACGAAGCTTTTCCCACACCCAATGCCGGAGCTGTCAGTTTTGTTTCTTTGTGCAACTCCACTGGGTTTGTTACTCAACATTGTGTATTTACATTATAAGGCATTGGCAGGAAAGTGCAGAAGAGTATTCCAGTTGGAGGTATTGTGAGCCTTGATCATCATCTCCTCAAAGCCAAAAAATGATAACGTTATAACATGTTTATGACTGTTGATTCGAGGAGCCCTGCAGCCTGTTGCCATACTCACATTCTCATAAAGAGCTTGTAGAGTCTCCAGGTCAACGACAGTGTTGTCCATATGTAGGACGGCTGTGGATGGAAGGAGAGGACGACATGGTTAACGTGAGCGGTGACCCCGAAGCGCGTCGAGACCGTTGTCTCGCACCTTCGTGGAAAACAAGTCAACGAGTCGGAAATCAAAGCAACGCAAACAGGCTTCCACTTCAGATTGCAACATGTTCTTTGGCTGAAACAAGCATCACAAACATTGGCGCAAAACACAAAACAAGGTCAAAAATGTTCCCACGTCACCCGCCGTGACTTTTACACGGATATCAGCTCTCATCACGATAGCGTGGAAGGGGCCGCAAACTAAAACATAAATACGGAGGTCTTAGAAATCTGTCAAAGGTACAAAGATCTGTGTTTGAACTCCCATGTTTGAATTCCTGGTGTCGCCTTTTTGTCTCGGCACGAGGACCTGGCGCCCGTGAGCATTAATCCTTTGAAAGTAAATGTTTAAAGACAAACAGAGCCCGAGGGTCTGGGGTGTTGAGGCCGAGGTGTCGCTGTACACACAATCACCCGGCGAAGCACTCCACACCTAAATATGTATTCTGCCGTGCTGCGGGTGTCCAGATGACTGACGTTGTTTTGATCTGCTCATTTGCTGTTGAGGTGCAGGGGGAACAGCTCGCGTCACAGGGGATAACAGGAACCCGGGAGGCATTCACTCAGTCATTTAAGCAATTTATGCTTGGCGTCTGTGGATTGACTTCTTTTAAGCTTTTCATTGACTTAACTAAAGCAAACAGGAATAAAGATCAGCACAAGAAAAACTACATTAGAGAAATGTCAGGCGTTCGGGAAAAGAAAGGCCCTGAGAAATTGTTGTTCTGCAGCAGTCTGTTCAGTCTGGTGTTTTTTAGCTTTGATTTTACGTTCTATCCCTTCATCCTTCTTAATCTCTCTTAAAACGGGCAAATCCAACCCAACTCTTTGCTCGTCACCTTCTCACCTCTTCACACTCTTTTCTCTTCCAAAGCCACCACAGAAATAACTTCCTCCTCTTCGACTCCCCCCCCCCCCCGTTTTGGTTTCTCGCACTCTCCTCTTGTTACCATTTGGTTTGCATTACTATCAGCACCAGAGTCTGGCTGGCTGGTTTGATTGGACACAGACTTTTTTTACTTTTTAAAAAGAGACATGGGTGAAAGCCGTATCATCACTCTCACACAGACCGTACAACCAAAAGCCAGACCCATGTGCCTGGGTCTACCCCGGCTACCACATTCAACCCCAGCATGGCGCCGGCAACCGCCATCTAATGCTGCGACTGGCGCTCCGCAGCCTCACAGGAAGCAGACACCGCATCGAGGTGTCCTGTGAAACACGCAGAGCGGCGGCCAAGTCGGACACCAAGCAACTACAGCTGGGAGGGAAATAGAAATAGTTCCCCACGCTGTGCAGTTGCCATAAAACAGACTGGATCCAAATCAAATATTTACGAGTTGTTTTTCTTCGAGTCAGAGATGTTAAAAGGTACGATATGACGCATTACATTACATTACATGTCATTTAGCAGACGCTTTTATCCAAAGCGACTTACAATAAGTGCATCAACCTAGAGTACAAACTAAGAACAACAAGAATACAGAAAGTAACATTTCCTTAAGATAGTCGAAATACAAAAGTACCATAATAAGAGCTATTTAAGAGCCACTGAAGTGCTAATCTGTGTTTTAATCCAGATGCCTGTTCATTTATGGTTTATTTAATAAGGGACAGTGCACATTGATAAAAAGAAAATCGGTAAATGTACCAGAGTTAGCCAAGAGGCTATTTTTCATCTGTAGTCCCATTATCTTCATCATGGAATAAAGAGGACGTACAAGAATAATTCATTGCACTAAAGGACACTTATGTAGTTTTGATTAATGGATATGTCCTTTGTAAACACGTTGTGATTACATTTTGTTGTTATTTTGAACGACACAAGGGAACTGAGATAACTTCAGGAATGGGAAAACAGCAGCATTGCTGATATACTGTATAGTCTTTGGTGAAATAATTAGTATTTTAAGGGTTATAAGTATTCCTGCCTGATAATCATTTAATTAAAATGCATGATAACAATTAAAAAACGTTTCTAGGGTGACTGTTAGTGCAAGGCGGAGATATCTTCACCCTGAAGTTACTCACAGTGATAAACTGAAGTCTCCAATCAGCGCTAATCATGCACCTCGGCTGAAACTGTCCTAACATCGGAGATGAATGACGGTGCTGATGAGAGAGGCCCTCGTTGGCCTCCCTGTCTGACCTGAGATGGATGCACCAACAACTGAGATATTTTCAAAGCATTTTTGGGCAGATTTTCACTCTTCTGGTCTAAATGTCAGTCGGAACAAACAGCCCGACAGATCAATCATGTATGGCGACAACAAGTGTACAAAACGTACGAAACACGGTTTCTCGGCGCAGATTTATTGTAGCGCAACCTCCCCAGCTGCTGAGTTAAAGAGTTGAAACTGTGCTAAAGGCTTCACTTAGGAGGACTGGAAAGGATGGGGAGATGAGGGAGTGTTTAGACATATGGATGAGCGAAGACCAGAGAGCAATCAGAGAGTAACTAAAACAGGAAAACAGTCCGTTCCCATCAACATCTCCTGAACGACTCGGACAAGATGGTGACAACTCATAGGAAGACGGAGCGCCTCAGAGAAACACGATGTGGACGTTAGATGGGGAGAGATTATGCAAAAATGAGAGCAAAGAAAAGTGGAGAGGAACAAAGGGAAACCCTTTCAGATGCCTTGCGACATTGTGACTTGTGATAAGGCCGAGCACGAGGAAGAGGTTTAAGCTTTGTCACTCAGCTCAGCCAACACTCAATCCGCCTTGCTTCCTCAAAGAGTGAAAAAAATATGTTTTCAATAATAAACAGGGGGAATAAATGAAATACTTTGGCCAACATTTCAATGCATTAAGAAATTAGAAGAGTGTTTATTGTAAATTAGTGCCTCCCCTACACACCTGGAGATAATAATAATAATAATAATAATAATAATAATAACAATTTGCAATAATAATAACAGTAGTAAATCAATTGAATAGCACATCACACACAGACAGCAATAACAGAGGTGGTCCCAGTGTGATGACTTTTTACGAATTATGAAACAAAGTTTGGGCATTTTTTCTTTTACCTTTGTTTTTTAAATATATACACACACACGTCCCAGATGTGGGACATTTTAAATATAATACAGGTGAACTAAGTAGGTAATAATCCCTTTTACAGTGTTGTTTTTTATACCACCTGCATAATACTGTAACGTACAGAACATACTCCTCCTACGATGTGCGGACACATCCATTATTGTGTAACAAAGTTCTTCTCAAAGAGTTGTTAGTCCAGATATATGACCCCACTTACAGTTCTGGATGTCCTTCATATCAAGATGAATGCTGGACATCAGAATACCCACCGACTGGGAACGCTTGTTGTTCAAGAGCTTCATCACCTACGAGTCAACAGGACAAAGAGATCAGGGATGAGAATACAACATATATTATGACATAATGCACATGCAGATAACACAATTAATAGATTAAAGACGGGAAACATCACTCCCCTTCATCACTTTACTTCAATTTGAAGAAAAATAAGACCATTCACCTGCAAACAGTCACATTAAAACGCTGTCAAGCTGAATTATGATTCTCCTTTTCCTCCAATTCTCCACATCCATCCTCTTTCAGTCGTCCATATGAAACCTTTTACGCAACGCAATAAATGGACGATGATCACATGAAAATCCTGCGACGGATTACAACACAGAATCCTGATGGTTTCGATTACATTGCATTTCACTTCTGCAGGGATTTATTTTTCTTCCCCAAAGCGGACGTGACGCGGTAACCATCACATCCCAAAGATCCGACCTGCTCCAAAAGCTGCAATATCTCCAAACTTTAGCTGAATGGTGACAGCTTGCCTCTCGTCAAATAGCCATGATTTAAATATCAAGCCAGAGTTCTCATTACAGTTTTTTCCAGGCGCTAACAAGCGTTTGTCCAATCAGCGGTCACATTTTCAAAACTCTAAACACAATTAGCACTACATCCGTGTTGTGTGGCCGTACCATTCACACATTTCATGTCGTTTTCACACAATATGCAGTCAGTGAACACATTTTCACAATGCTTAGATTTTCTTAACAGACAAGCTATACCTCCCAACAAAACGATGGATTGTTTTTGTATTATTTACGAATGTTAACACACAACATCCCACAATGGAAAGCACAATATTCCAAACCGTCTAAAAACCTGTTCTGCAAAGATATCAGTTATAAAACAATATATCTCAGCTGATAATAAACAAACAATTGATTCCACATCTCTTCTTTGACAGAATAATTTCATTTTGAGTCAGATTTCCAGTGTTTTGGTAAAGTTAGTGTCGGCAGAAAAAGATGTGTTCTATTTTGAAATAAAGAGTTAGTATATAGTTCACAAAATGTGCTTTTGACAAGAAAATAATCCATTTGGCCAATTGTGCTTTGTAGGTGTGAGTCTGTGATAAGAGTTTAGAAAAAGTATCTCAAGTATGGGTCATTTGGTGTAATAATGTATTTTTTTTCGATTACTTGTATGTCCTAACATGCGTAGAAATTGACAATAAAGCTACTTTGACTTTTGACTTTGTAAGCGATTGTGAGCGATTGAAAAAAACTGTAAGCATCCAAGGGAGGATTTATGAATCACAGTTCAGATACGCAGGAGTGTGCACGGGTAGAGCGGCGAAGGGACGGGATAGGAAACCATAGCCTACTGTGATCCAGACAGAACGCTCCCATCTAAACCAGATCACACGGACCACAGACCCCTCAAACACACAGGAAGTGAGGTCACCGGTCCCCAACCGTCTCCATTCTCCCGGCTCAGCCACAGCTCCGAGGGCCGGGCCTGATGTGACGCTGCATGACTTCCACGGTGAGACTGCGATGGCTGATGTGGGCGAGCTGGTTGATACCAGTGAAACAAGTCGTTAGTCGTGATTTATCAGGCGACATGACTCTTCTAAATGGACAAACGGGTTACATTTACATTAGACAGAGTTCATGCTTTACAGAGTTGCCTGATATCACTTTACTGTTTTTACATAAATGTAAAAATGCTCTTGCGGTGTATCAGTAGTATTATTTCATAATGAAACACAGCTGGACCCATGAAACACTAGAGTTAGAGACTTTATTTTCATAAGCTTTTTTTGAGGACAACAAAACAACCCAAATGTGCTGTGTCTGTCAGCAGTCTCATGAGATCCATATGTGTGGGGCACATTAATCTTATGTTGATCTTTTGATGCATTTAGCATTGGCCAATATGGACTTTCATCAATCCCATACAGAGAAACAATCCACTGCTGTACAACTTATTTATTGTCATTTAACTTTGGGATCAAGTTCAAACTGTGAATAAGACTTTAGACTGTGTGATGCTGTAAATACATTTTAAATATACTGTAGGTCTGTTTCATCACCAGACATTCGGAGAACTGAGCAATGTGTGAGTGAATACAAACAGTTCTGCAGAATCCACGTGTTGATTGATAGTCTGCACAATAGCCAGATGTTACAACCATAACAGTGGGATCACCACTCTGTATGACCGCTCATGATTTGTTTTAATTTCTATGATCATTGATTCATAATGTAGGTAAAGATCCCCGAGCTGGAGCATCTTAGCTGAGGATGTCAGACTTCTGTGATTACACGTTTTATATATTTAAATTTATTTGTGCTTTGAACTGCTGCTCGGATTAAAAGAGGATTTTTTTACTGAGTTCTAACAGTTTATCAACCAAACGGTTAATACATTATTTCTTAAAAGTAATCACACAATGAGTCAATAATGAAAATATGATTAGTTGCTGCCCTCATTCCTGTCCTTGACCATGATTATAAAATCTCCTCATTCAGACAGGATGTAAAAAGTCTTGAGGAGACCTAAGGTGCATATTAGCATTCATTCAATCAGAAGTGAAAACACACACACACAAACACACACACACACAAAAAGCTGCTGGAATGCCATGAAACCAAAACCAAAATTCTTCAATCTCAAACTAATTCATCTCTCATTAATACAGCAACGTGGCTGTCCTGCACCTCTGTCTTAAAGGGCCGGCAGCGCACAGAGCTGTTCTTTTACACTTCCCAGCAGAGTGACAGCGGGTCAGCACTTGACACTGGGCGATGATAGCATTTCCCATCTGACACTGATGTCAGCGGAGGCTGTTCCCCCGGCGGAGGGCTGACGTCAGAGCGGCCGTCTCGCGGTAGCTCTGGAAAGGATGCTTCCCATCAGCAAGACAACCAGAAGGATGAGAAGAGCTGCAAGTAATAGGAGATAATAGGATCCGTCGTCTTGAGGCCTGGAAATGTCAAACACTGGCTCCAAATTGAGGTCTGTCACAGCTCTGCCCATGTTTTTATTTTCCCCATTATTGACTTCAACGTTTTCAGCACTGTTGTCGAGTTGGAGAACGTCCACAGCAGCATCGCGGAGGAGCGAGGACCGAGGGAATTCAAGCCACGCTCTCCTCAATTTGCCTCTCATCCCTCGCTACTTAGCAAAACAACCACAACGAGCTACTGCGCGACGCGGGGGCAGACTTCTTCGGAGCATCACGAGGAAGAAGAATATTTTAATAAAGAGCGCGGCACTAATTTGCGTTATCTCTTATTTCGAGACTTCTGCAGTGCACAGAAGTTAATTCCCTCCGTTCGGTTTCTCAGGCGTTAAAGAAAACATCCGACAACAACATGTTTAACGACGGCTATTTCTGAGGAGCGTTTGAAAATGAATCCCGGAGTGAGGGAAGGGTTTTGTCGTGAAGGGCGAACTCACTCAGCTTATCTACTGTTTCCCCACATTGCTGTTGACTTTGTGCTCCATGGGATCAAAGCTTCAAGGTCATTGTGTTTCTCGCCTCTCATGTGCTACACATAAATAAGCGAATGCAGTTGCTTCCTGGGATGTGTATACTCAGGGAACACGATGGTGGCGGATGTTCAAGCTTATGCTGCATTTTTTTTACACAGGACTCACTTAAATCTCCTGAACAATCGAGTGAAGCCATCAAAGCTTCGACACAGTACGCACGGAGGCCGGGGCTCAGCAGGTCTCAGATACGCAGTTTCTTCATGTAAAAGTTAGGGGTGGAAAATACTTTGACTCAATTACTCTGCTCCAGTACATTTATGAGGTACTTGTATTCTTCTATTCCGCTGCGTTCATCAGGCAGTGTTCCTACACATGTTGACCAATGGATTTCCAGGACTTTTCCAGGACTTTAAAACAAATTTCCATGAACAAGCGGAAATCTCTGTATAAACATAAACAATTTAGAAAATGTAGCGTATTGACAGCTTATATTCGGAGCGTCTTTCTTAAAAAAAAACATGAATTATTTCAAACTCGGCGTAAATGAACATGTGATTATAACACATTTCCATGACTTTTCAAAAACTATTTTCCATGACTTTTCCAGGCCTGGAAATGACCATTTTAAAATTCCATGACTTTTCCAGGTTTTCCATGACCGTACGAAGAACCCTGATCAGGGAAATATTGTTTGTTCTACTCCCCTTCATTTATTTGACAATTATAGATTCAGATTTTACACAAACTTGTGAAATAAACGTATAAAATCCAACAATATTTTTCAAACCAGTGAATCAACAAATACAGCTTTGGAAGTTTAAAAACTAATAAAAATAATACTACTAATAATGTATTTTCTTTATGAAGCACTTTTCATTCCAAAAGAATGACAGAGTGCTAGGGAGCCAGTAGATAGTTAAAAACAAAACTAATAGAACATAAAATAGCGAAGAAATGATGTAATGTGGCATCAGAAACCACTCAATTGGAACCTTTAGTTTTATTTTTTGGTGTTGAGTTTCAATTCATCACTTCCCATAAACTAAGAAGAGTCCACTCTTGAGACCAATATTTCATCTCAGCAACAACCGTCTGGTGTTCACGCTGGGTCTCAATTAGAGGGGTGAGACGCTTGTCCCCAGAGGGACATTATTTGTGATTTAGAAACAGCATTTGGACAAATAGTACATTAACGTAAAAACCCTGACCGAAGCAGCTTTAAACCGTAGATCACACGTTTGACATGTATATTGATGTGATGGTATGAAGGGCTGTATGGAGGCAAACAGTCTGAGTATTAAACCAAGTCATACAGAAAGCACAATAGGAGGAACCGCATCATGAAATACCACTCTCTCCCTCCCTCCTTTTTTCCTCTTCTCCCCACCCTCACTCCCTCTCAACAGTCATCACCGTCGTGAGGTTTCCTCACCGCACGCGAGACGTTGGCTCGGTGCCACCGGATGGTCACGGGGGAGTCGGGTGGGAGCCAGAGCTCACACCACATAATAACTGTCTGGCTGAAGCAGTTCCTCCCGTCACTCAAAGCAACTCCGAGAGCGACGGAGAGGAGAAATGGAAAGGAAAGGAGCATCGGAGGAGTGAGAGTGAAGATGAGGAAAAGCCCTGAAGAGAAACCATATTTGGTGATCCAGGCGGTAGAGAGAGAGACACACACACACACACACACACACACACACACACACACAGTACCTGTTTAGCCTTGGACTTGCTGATTGTATCTGAAATTGGCTTTTTCTTCTCCTTCACAGCACTTTTGGAGAAAAGTTCCACAAATTCCTTAAAGTCCACACTCGGCTCGTCGATCGTCTCCCACACCAGTGAGCCAATGGGTCTAAAGATAGGAGCACATCAGTACAGGAGCCATGGCACTTGAGGCTTAATCTGTCATGTACCCTTTGACAAATTACAGCCAAGTCCACTTTTATAGTATAACTCGTGTTTTTAAGTCACCACAAATCTGCTGTTTTAGGAGTACTCATATGTCCACTCATACAAATCCATTTGTCACTTGAGTCAGCCGACAAATAACATCTAGAATTCAGCATCAAGTTCCTCACTTGCAAGTAAATCAAGTCGTCTATTTCTAGATGTTTATTTAGCTACAGTTTTCCAAGCCTTATTAAGGAAAGAAAACCTGGTTCAAGTAAATGCAGCGCTGACCACAAAGCCTGGACTGCATCACTTTCTTTTTCCACAAGGTTAGCGTCTCTATTGCTGTTCGAGCACGTGGCGATCTTTATCTTAAGTGGACAAGCTTCCTCTCAATTCTCTACTGTTCAGAGAATACCTCTGTGCGAATGATGCGTATCTATCAAACGGCACATCCTTACTTCTTCGCATTCAGCTGTATCCGTGTCCAGTAGAGGGGCTTCATGGGCTTGGGGGGCTCGATCGCAGCCTTGGCCGGGGCAGCTTCCTGGTACATCATGGAGGGCATGGGGCCTGGTGGTGGTGGAGGCCCGAAGCCTGGGGGTGGGGGTGGAGGAGGGGGGCCTATTCCAGGCGGAGGGGGTGGCGGAGGAGGGCCCATACCCGGCGGCGGTGGAGGTCCGAAACCGGGTGGGGGAGGAGGCGGCGGTGGTGGTGGTCCAAAACCTGGTGGTGGTGGTGGAGGAGGGGGAGGTGGTGGGGGGCATGGTCCAAACCCGGGTAAGGGAGGAGGAGGAGGAGGTGGTGGTGGAGGAGGAGGAGGACCACACCCTGTTAAAGGTGGTGGTGGTGGTGGTGGTGGTGGTGGTGGTGGTGGAGGTGGAGGTGGGGGAGCTTGATGGGCGCTGCCCTGCTGCCTCTGTTGGCACGTGCAGACAAAGTTCTCTGTAGATTTGGGGATGGAGGAGGGGATGGAGGAGGACACGGAGGAGGACACGCTGCCTGATCCTCCGATGAAAGGCACGTCAAACTTAAACCCCTCCTCCACAGGTGACGTCTGGACTGACACCTCCTGGCTCGTCTTTCCCAGTCTTCCTCCTCTCACCTGGGAGGCCTTGAGGTGGCCGTCGCCCAGAGCTCCCAGAGCTCCCAGAGCTCCCAGAGCATCGCCGCTGCCCTTTGCCCACGAGGCCTGCTGGCCCTGCAGCACAGCGATCTTAATCCGCAGGTCATCCACAGTCCTCTCCAGCTGAGGGATGGGGCAGCTCTCATCCTCTGAGGACGACTGACCTGACTTCAACCTGCTGGATTCAGTCTGTCAGTAAAGAAATATAAATATGTTAACCTTGCATCCAGCTACAAATGGTTCACAAATGGAAACTGAAGAAAAAAAAAACATGAGTCGGGGCTTTTCTTCCATGACGCCTTCTTTAAAAGCAGGTAAACTAGCATTTATTTTACTCTAAATGTTAAAAAGCAGACGCACAAATTAGCTGTTAAATCTTGGATGGATTGTAATTCAATAAATGACACTCTATAAACAGTGAAACACCCACAACAGGGAGTTTTGTGACAGAGCTGAGAGCGAACGGAAGGTCAAGAAAGTATATTATGTCTAGACTCCATCAGACCTCTGGCTCCAGACTGGTTAGAGTGGGGATGAGGGGATACCGAGAGATTTAACCCCAGAGACAGTGAGTCTCGCTGGGCCTCCGATGGGGAGGGCTCGTGTCTGCGAGAACACATTCCCCAGTTGTGGTCACATCGTTGAATCCTAAGGAGACTGTTCAGTCAACATGGCCTTCCTAATTTATTAACTCTTCCTGGAAAGTGAGGGTCACCGGTTGGTCTCACGAGTATTTTAAGACAAGCCTTACCTCTGCTGGACGAAGAATGCTTTACAGGCAAAACACAGAGGTTTACTGTAGGCCTTAACAGGTTGCACACGTCATGTTGTTGATTTTAACTTAAATATGCATCAAATAAAATCCTCAACAATTTAATTATTAAATGCCTCATAATCCTGTAGGGACACAATGGATTGTATTTAAATACACATTTTTCAATGTTTTTTTTTCCTGCTCTTCACTAAAAATACTATACGAAAAAATATCAAATTATTTTACAGTTTGCACCAAACTGTGTAAAATTATTTAATTAAATTATTATTAAGTCTCAAACTTATACCATGACCCACTGGGTGTCCTGTCTAGTATGTAGAGACCTTTTCTTTACAGTGTGTACTGAATATTGTGCAGCATTTTCTATATTTAGGCATTCAATCAAAATAGTATATCAAATATATATGTTATGGCTCAATCAAATTGGTGTCCCTTCATTCTAAAAACAAACTTCCACTGCATGGAATTAATCATTAAGACAGTCTTGCAGAAAGATGTATTCAGATGTGTTACGAACCCAATTTGTGTCTTTTGCATGCATCTATTTTCATTTGTGTAGAATAAAACGAAAAAATTAAATAAAAAGATACACATAAAATAAAAACTAAATATGTGTTCTCTCTCATACTGTATGTAAGCGATGGGTTAGAAACGGGCCGTTAAGCCAACATACCGCCTCAGACCGGGCCTTCCTATTGTAAAGTGAGTTAGGATTCAACCAACCGGAGAGCGGAGCGCTCCTGGTGTCTTGATTGATGGATGATGCAGCGGAGACGTGAAGCCGTGTTCCCGGCCGGAGGTTCGCCCCCCGTTCGGTTCCCAAAGCTGAGACGACACCGGCAGGCCGACAGAAGCCCAGGTGTACAGCTGCTCCTCCTGCAGACGGGTTGGAAACAAGCTTAAAACAAACCCACTGTAAACAAGATCACATCCAGGGACATATATAATAATAATAATAATAATAATAATAATAATAATAATAATAATAATATCAACATAATAATATCAATAATAATAATATAAATAATAATAATAATAATACATTGTATTTATATTGCACTTTATATTTGAGCAATCTCAAAGTGCTACAGAGCAGAATAAAACAACAACAAAAAACAAAAAAATTAAGATATATTTAAAAGCAAAGCCCATAAAAGATATTTTAGCAGTAAGCTTTCTTAAAAAGGTGAGTTTTCAGGTCACGCTTAAAAGCCTCTGCAGTCTTTTTTATGTTGAACGATCCTGGCTCTGGCTGCACGGTGGTGTAGCGCCTAACACTGTCACCTCACAGCAAGAGGCCCGTGGGTTCATTTCCCAGTCGGGGCGGTCCTTCTGTGTGGAGTTTGCATGTTCTCCCCGTGGCAGCGTGGGTTCCCTCTGGGTTCTCAGGCTTCCTCCCACAGTTTAAAGACATGCAGGTCAATTGATCTCAAATTGTCCTGTAGGTGTGAATGTGAGTGAATGGTTGTCTGTATTCAATTCAGTTACTTTGTAGAGCCAAATTTCACAAATTACAAATTTCTCTCGGAGTGCTTTACAATCTGTACACATAGACATCCCTGCCTCAAAACCTCACACTACCATAACCTCACTTTAAAGTAAACGTATGCTGCTGTACATGTATCTGTATGTTTATAACTATATGTATATGTATATCTATATGTCTTGTCTTATCTGTTGTTGTGCGTGTGCACTTAAATGTTTCACCGTGGGAGAGTGGGAAACGTTTTTTTGATTCCTTGTATGTCTTAACATGCAAAGTAATTGACAATAAAGCTACTTTGACTTGACTTTGACTTTTGACTTTGACTTTTGACATCAGACCAAGAAAAACTCAAAAATAACCCTTCAGGGGGGGAAAAGGGAAGAAACCTTCAGGAGAGCAACAGAGGAGGATCCCTCTCCAGGAGAAGAATAGATGTCATGTGACCAGAAGGACAGATTTAGAGTTAAAATACATTCAATGAATATGAGTTCATGAATAGTTCATAGTAGGCATATTCCACGATGGAGACCTCCACCATCCATCAGGCTATATGTGCCCTGGATGGACTGTTGACCCGTCCAGGTGTCCCCTGCCTTCGCTCTATGTCAGCTGGGATCGGCTCCAGCGCCCCGCGACCCTAATGAGGATAAGCGGTATGGATAATGGACTCCTGGCTCCCATCGAGGGCGACTAGCCGCTGAATACATCATGCAGTGTGAACATGTGACGGGATGAAGCATGATGAGAGTTTAACAACATCCAGCGGGGATGGAAGTCAAATGGTAGCTTCATCGGCACATTTTAAGTGTGGAAACACTTCAGGATAAGCCGCAGTACAGCAATAAAGATTTTTCCGTTTTAAATAGCCAGACAGTAAAAATAAAAGAAACCTCATTCTCCTCCTTCTTTATAGATTCAACACTTCATGTAATTTCACTACAATAATTGATGATTTGTGCTCTGTGGGATTTCTGGCTTTTAAAATTAACCGTCTCCTTCTCTCCCGAGACGGTTTGCTTTTCTCAGGACGAAACTCAGGACTGAGTGATGGTAACCTGATCTACAGACAGAAAAACACACATGGAGACAGTCTTGTTTTCACAACTTTGGGGACATTACATTGACTTACATGAATTACATGGAGCTTTATCCTAACTCTAACAGCTCAATCATACACTAACCGTAACTTTACCCTTACATGTAATGAGTTACAGTATAGGGACATGCATTTTGACCCTATAAAGAAGGTGAGACCCAACAATGTGATTGTTTTCAGATTTATGTCCCCACAAAATGGGTAAAAGACCCCCCCACACACACACACACACACACACACACACACACACACACATACACACACACACACACACACAAACTCATAGTACAAATATGCTATATTGATACTCATTAGTATTTATCCACTCAGAACTGCTTTTTCAAGTGATGGATGACATTTGATTGATGTCCTCCCCAAACCCCAGTTTTGGAAAGAAAATAATGTGAGTATTTCATTTTCAGGCGGTATGCAGAACAAGAAACCCACGACTCATAAATGTGTTCACTCTAGTAAAGCGGTGAAACTGGATACAGTTACATATTTAGGTCGCAAATGGGAAGATAAATAGGAGTTGAGAGTTAAAGATAGAAATAAAAGGTTTGCATGGCGGAAAAAGAGGACAGAGGTGACGCAGGAAGAAGGAATTTAACTGTTCAAGGAAAACAAATCTAAAAGATTGGAGGTTATCAAAGCGGACGAATTAAGAAGGTTGCAGAGCAGCAAAGACTGATGGTGATTTGCTGTAAGATAGAAAGCAATAACAATCAGAACTGTGCTCTAAATTGCAACAGAAAAGGCTATTTTTGAACACGCTGATTAATGCAACTCCAGGGCAGGCAGAGAGAGAGAGAGGCCAAAAAACAACAAAAGAAAAAGGAGGGGGGGGGGCAGGAGTGCAATCCTGTCCTACACTGACATGGTGAGCTTTTTGCTTAGGAAGAGCGGCCTGAGCCCAAGGCACGTGGAGTTGTTACATAACACGGTCAGCAGATGATCTACACAAACACAGATGTGTGTGTGTGTGTGTGCGTGTGTGCGTGTGTGTGTGTGTGTGTGTGTGTGCGAGCGTGTGCGCGCGTGCCTGAGTGAGTAAGTGTAAGTGGGACTGCTATTAATCCAGCCATGCGAGCAGATGCCTGAACATGTAAGGGTGTCTGGGGCTTTCCTTTTGTACGTGTATGTGCATATTTATATACATAAAAGAGAGAGAGAGAGAGATCGAGAGAGAGGGAGAGAGGGAGAGAGAGAGCACATGTGGCCGAGTTGAACATAAAAAGAAAATGCTCTGGCTTTGAGTCCCGTTATGACTGCACAGTAGGGAAGCAGAATAATTACAAGATTTTAGAGATGTGTGTTTATGCACGTTTAGATGTTTCTGTACGCACAACGAACCGTTATGCATGAACATCATGTGTACATGCTTTTACGTACATAATGTATTATGCACGTGTGGTGGGAGGGGCGGTGTGCAACCACAGACCAACACTAATCTGTTCACATGACAATCAACAGACAAATTAACAAGAGTCTACAGACATGCAACAGCTCCAGAAGAGAAGTCATGTAAAGGTCATCCTCTGGGAACCATAATATCTCATGGCAAATCATCCAATAATATATTTGATAATATCTGGGGACCTTTAAGGTATTTCTTAAGGCAGAATACTAATGTTGGCGACTTGCTTCAGCAAGAGCAGGCTCGGGGGGAGTAGAACAACTGTCTGATTATGTACATTGACTAGTAGGAAAAACAACAACAAAAAACACCCATTGCTCAGTTTGTAAAATATATTTTTATATTTATGTTTCTTTTTACTTTCGTTTTATTTTATTTTCATTATCTGTTTTTCATTGAACTATTATTTAGTTACTTTATTATTATGGGAGGGGGAACAGGGTGAAAATGTTTATTGTCCTGTTGATATTCAACCTGATGTGACCTGCAGACTGAAAATCAATAAATACATTGTTTAAAAAAATATATATGTATATTTGAGTCTGAATCAAACGGGAGGCCGATTAATACCGCCGTGTGGGCCAAACTGCCAAAAATACTAATAAGGCTAAAACAGATAATTAAACTTGTCTGAATGAGAGTAAAGAAGAAATCCACAAGAGGCAAAGACGCATATACTGTACAAGCTGAGCAGGCATTCACATCCACACAGAGTAAAAGATACACAACACACTCTAAGGGGAGTGTAAATATATATTTTTCTCATCAGTCGTGTGTGAACTCAGTTCAGCTGCATGAGCGGCTGCAGGAGGAACTGACGGCGCCTGTGGTGATCTGTGCAGCGGTTATGAGTTTTGGTCTGAGTAAAGCATTACGGGAATGGATAATTAAAAATTTATGAAATTAACTTTTGTGTGGTCACCCTTTCTGCATGCACCACTGCCCTTTAGAGGATGAAATATCTCTGGGATGAATCACAGTGATACAGAAATACATTCGATAAGCGTGGCATTACTCTGGATACGGTACATTCGTCTGTCACTGCCCATCATGTTGTGCTACGTTCCATCATCTGTACACAGGCACGTGCACAGACATTTTGGGGGGCAGGTGCTCAAACCCCAAAAAAGGGCACCCAATGCCAAAAACTAATTCTGACAGAGTTAAAGCATAAGCAGCAATATGACCTGCATTTCCTCTGGGCAGCATCAGACCGCTAGCTTACATTTCCTTTATGAATAAAGATGAATTATTATATAGCAACAACATTACAAGCATTCTGATTGGCTAATGCAGTGGTTCCCAAAGTGGGGGTCGCGACCCCTAGGGGGGGGCGCGGTGGTACTACAGGGGGGTCGCGGCTTCATCACCAACCCACACACACAAACGCACACATACACCGGTAAAACAATATAAAATAACCGACGTGACATGCACTGTGTTCCAACCACGCCACCAGAGCGGCTCATGTCACAGACCGACGTGGCAAAACCAGCGAGAGCGAGAGCGAGCGCGAGGGAGAGAGAGAGTGAGGGAGCGCGAACGAGAGAGAGACACACAGCGACACAGAGCGAGAAAGATACGGAGCGACAGAGAAAGATAAAGATAAGAGAAGGAAGTATGTACAAAGATGGACAGATTTGTGACTGGTCTAAATGAACTGAGAGTAGCTATCTCCAACCAGCAATCCCGCTTTGACAAAATCTGTAAAGCAAAGCAAGCCCACACCAGTCACTGATTGATATGAACAGGAATACATAGGAATATGATCACAAAATAATATGGTCCATGTAGACTTGCACACCTTGTTCATAATTGTGTTATTTTATTGTTTGAGAAAACCTGCTGTTCAATGTGAGGAAATACAGTATATATTGTTTGCACTTTGTTTGAAATTAAGTTAATTGTATTTACAAATTATTTTATACATTTTTATTTTATATATATTTTATTATTGCTATTTTTTTCTTTCAGTGTTCAGTGGACCAATGGCTGAGCAGCTTTTAGTGGACCAATGGCTGAGCAGCTTTCAGTGGACCAATGGCTGAGCAGCTTTCAGAGGACCAATGGCTGAGCAGCTTTCAGTGGACCAATGGCTGAGCAGCTTTCAGAGGACCAATGGCTGAGCAGCTTTCAGTGGACCAATGGCTGAGCAGCTTTCAATGAACCAATGGCTGAGCAGCTTTCAGAGGACCAATGGCTGAGCAGCTTTCAGTGGACCAATGGCTGAGCAGCTTTCAGTGGACCAATGGCTGAGCAGCTTTCAGTGGACCAATGGCTGAGCAGCTTTCAGAGGACCAATGGCTGAGCAGCTTTCAGTGGACCAATGGCTGAGCAGCTTTCAATGAACCAATGGCTGAGCAGCTTTCAATGAACCAATGGCTGAGCAGCTTTCAGAGGACCAATGGCTGAGCAGCTTTCAGTGGACCAATGGCTGAGCAGCTTTCAGTGGACCAATGGCTGAGCAGCTTTCAGTGGACCAATGGCTGAGCAGCTTTCAGTGGACCAATGGCTGAGCAGCTTTCAGAGGACCAATGGCTGAGCAGCTTTCAGTGGACCAATGGCTGAGCAGCTTTCAATGAACCAATGGCTGAGCAGCTTTCAGAGGACCAATGGCTGAGCAGCTTTCAGTGGATCAATGGCTGAGCAGCTTTCAGTGGACCAATGGCTGAGCAGCTTTCAGTGGCCCAATGGCTGAGCAGCTTTCAATGAACCAATGGCTGAGCAGCTTTCAGAGGACCAATGGCTGAGCAGATTTCAGTGGACCAATGGCTGAGCAGCTTTCAGTGGACCAATGGCTGAGCAGCTTTTAGTGGACCAATGGCTGAGCAGCTTTCAATGAACTAATGGCTGAGCAGCTTTCAGAGGACCAATGGCTGAGCAGCTTTCAGTGGACCAATGGCTGAGCAGCTTTCAGTGGACCAATGGCTGAGCAGCTTTCAGAGGACCAATGGCTGAGGAGCTTTCAGTGGACCAATGGCTGAGCAGCTTTCAGTGGACCAATGGCTGAACAGCTTTTTTTTTTTTTTTTTTTTGTATTCTATTAGTGTTCAAAATCTCACATACACATATTTCAATTTTTCAGATTCTTTGTACATAGAGAAGTACAGGCCAAAAAAAGAGAAAAAAAACATATGCAAATAGAGAAAAAATACCATGGTAATAAAACTAATAATAATAATAATAAATAAAGCAGGGAGAAATCATTTTCCATAGAGTAAAGAAATACAGTCAGGCCATTTATCTGACATAGTTGCACCACTTTTGCCAGTGTTTAAGAAATGTTTCTGTTCTTTGATTGACATGAGCTGTGATCTGCTCCATTCTGTAGATATCTGTTACCATGTCTCTCCAAGATGTAATTGTAGGACACTCTGGTTGTAACCATTTTCTAGTAACAGACTTTTTGCTGTCAACCAGCAATGCATTAATCAAGAGTCTGTCCCCTTTCGGCCAACTCTGTGGTAAATTTCCAAGGTACAGAATCTTAAAGTCCAAAGGGATGTCCTTGTGAAAGATGTCCTGTAAAGCAGCGATTCCCAAAGTGTGGGCCGTGGCCCACCAGTGGGTACTGCAGGTGGGCCGCGAGAGGTAATTTACAATAAATAAATAAAATGTTTTAATTTTAAATTTTGAAAAATTTGAAATGAATATAAACATATTTATGATTTAAATTATGTGTTATTCTTTTATCAGACCTATTTTTGATCCGTGACATGTCTTGTATCTCATCAATAGCGGGAAATCTCTGGAGCATGAAGGGAGAGGCGGAAGTCACTTGTCAGACCGTCCGTGTTATTATTGTTGTGTTGGTCGCCCTGTGATGACACGGGCTGGGGAGCCGCTGGTCTCCGAAACAACACGACGGTTAACGTCACCGCAGGACGCCTCGGACCGACGCCGCCCTCAGCACCAGCACCTCGCGCTGACCCGTGTTTCACCCCGACTGGTTTAAAACCTACTGGTTTCTGCGCGCAGTTATGTACTATTCACGTCTGCAGCGGGGCTCTGTCTCGCTCACCAGACCCGTCACACATTCACAAACATATTGCTGGAGGTCTTCAAGCCACAGTTCATCTCCATTTCGGCGATTACGATTGTATGAGTGAGCAGAGCATCACAGCCACTATGAAGAAACACATTTTAGAAAAAATAAAAATGAAAAGATCGCCACACCTGGTTTCGATCCCTTTCACGCAAAATGAGACCGCACTCAAGACGCACAATCTGTGCGCTGCGCCACGAAAAGTTTGGTTGAAGGGATTTGAAACAACTGGTTACCTTTAGC